>JAJHZJ010000545.1:2284285-2641785 GCA_023548195.1 Bettongia penicillata ogilbyi | reverse complement strand
TTATTGATTAGAGCAGCGCAAATTAAAATAACTCTGAGGTACCACTTCACCTCTTAGATTGGCTAATATAACAAAAAAGGAAAATGATGGATGTTGGAGGGGATATAGGAAAATTGGGAAATTAATGCACTGTTGGCGAGTTGTGAACTGATTCAACCATTCAGGAGAGCAATCTGGAACTATGGTCAATCTGGTCCAACAATATGACTGCTAGGTGTTTATCTCAAAGATACAAAAAAAGGGAAAAGGATCTTTTTGTACAAAAAATATTTATAGCATCTCTTTTTGTGGTGGCAAAATATTAGAAATCAAAGGGATGTCTGTCAAATGGGGAATAGCTAAAAAAGCTGTGGTATATGATTGTAATAGAATATTATTGTGCTGAAAGAAATGACAAACAGAATGATTTCAGAAAAACTCAGACTTACACGAACTAATGCAAAATGAAGTGAACAGAACCAGGAGAACTTTGTACACAGTAACAGCAATACTGTATGATGAAGAATTGTGAATGATTTAGCTATTCTCAGCAACAATAAGTAAATATATGTATAAAATATATTGTCGAAGACAATCCCCAAGGGCTAATGATGAAGCAAGCGATCTACCTTCAGAGAAAGAACTGATATTGTTTAAATACAGACTGAAGCAAGCTATTTTTCACTTTCATTCTTTTTTTTTTATATTCGAGTCTTCTTGTACAAAATGACTAATATAGAAATGTTTTACATGATTGCACATGTATAACCTATATCTGATTCCTTACTGTCTCAAGGAGTGAGGAGGAGAATGGGGGAGGGAGGGGTAGATAGAATTTGGAACTCAAAACTTCAAAATAACAAATGTTGAAAATTGTTTTAACATGTAATTGTGGGAAAATTATTATACACACACACACGTGTGTGTGTGTGTGTGTGTGTGTGTGTGTGTGTGTGTGTTGAGTGGTAAAGAGAGGATTGGACTAGATTGATTTTTAAGATTCCTTTCTTAAAATGAATTCTAGAATAAGACTCCAGTTTCTCCTTGGCCAATTTCTGTTTCATCCCCACAAAAAAAAATTTGGAGAATTTCCATTTCAAAAACAGCATTCTTAGGTTCCTGGCCTTTAATTACTTTCTCTTCTACAATTCTGATGCATAGTGAGCCTACTCTAAGACAATTCAAGTGCACCACTATTTTTCGAAAGTGTGAGGAAATGGGGTAGTAAGAATTTGTCTTTTAAATAAATCAGCACATCTTAGGCCTTCCCCCCTTTCTTTCTCTTTTTTTCTTTCCTCCCTGTCCTTGTTTTCAAAAGGTTTTATTAATCAGCCAATTTCCTCATCTCTCCATTCTTTCTCAATCTATTTTCTGTTCTGTTTTCCTCCTTCCTGGATTTAGTATTTCTCTAAATGGCTCCTCATACTCCTTTTATTTCCTAACTACTTTACTCCTGGCAAAGGCCACTTGGCTCACCTCTAAAGTCCCCTCTGTTTATTAGAGATCACCTCATATAATTCACTTCCTTTAAACACATGGTTAGCATATTAAAGAAACTCTTGTTGAGAATCAAGCAGGAAAATAAACTCCTGGACTGAGGAATGGCTGGGACAGGAAGTAAGTATAAGTAGAAGTTGGAAACCAGCTTAGTTGTAGATTGCATCAGAGGGTTAGTTTGGAGTATAGTCAGTCAGATGGAGCTGGTAAAATTATAGATCAGGTTCAGAGACATTTCTGATCTTTTGAGTCAGAGAGAACTCAAACTGACCCAGTTCAGTTCCTTGGATAGCTAAACAAGGATGCGGTTTCTTGCATAGTGACTGAGATGTTTTATTGTCACAGCCATAAAGGAGATCTTGCATCCCGAATGGTTCTCCCCAGCTAGAAAAGGGCCTCAACTCGGTGATATTATTTAATACTTCTAATCCTGCCTTCAGAAATATTTGAAGGACTGTCATATGAAAGAGGAAATTAGACTTGTTTGACCACAGAAGTTAAAACCTAGGATAATGGGTGGACTTTGAAAAGAGCTGAATTTAGGGTTTATGTCAGGAAAAAACTTCCTAACAATCAGAGCTTTCCAAAAGTGGAAAAACTCACCAGTCTGGAGACAAGAAACCAGCTACTGCCAATCAGCAAATTGTTTAGAATTTTGGAAGAGCCCGTCAAGAATAGTGATGAACCATGAGCTTAGAGGACTGAGAAGATGAGTCCATTCACCTGTTATGGATGGGCTGTCAGTACTAGATAAAACTTGAAGATAGTGTTTCTGACTGTACTACATGCTCTGGAAGTGGCTTCCCAACCTCCATTTACACTGACAGTCCAAGGACCTAGAATGAGGCAGCTGCTTCTCCCCTCATGGTACAGGGGGTAGCTGTAAGGGGTTGGGGCTATTATTCTAATGTTATAGTCTACTAGATCCCACTTGTATGTTTCCTTTCTAATTATCAATTGATATCAAGTATTCAGTCAAACTCTTAGAAAGGACTATTTACTAAGGCAGTATATTAAGAATAGTTGGTGCAAAACTTCCCCCCTCTCAAGTCTGTGGCACAATCTCCCACCAGTACATAAGAAACTGGATTCAAGCTTAGAGAACACATGTAGAAAAAGGTAGGGGCAGATAAGCATTTTATTAAGTACCTACCATTTAATAAACACTGTACTAATTGCTTTACAAATATTATGTCACTTGATCTTCACAACAACCCTGGGAAATAAGTGCTAATATTATCCTCCTTTTACAGTAAAGGAACAGAGGCAGGCAGCAGTTAAGTGACTTGCTCAGGGTCATATAGCTAATTAGTGTCTGAGGCTGGATTTGAACTCAGGTCTTGATGTCTCCATACACAGTACTCATACACTGTACCACCTAACTGCCTAGGTAGCTAGAAAAGCAGTAACTCACAAATCCTAGTTACTAGAACTTCTTTTCATTCCTTTTGTGAGAATTAAGAAGCTCCCCTTAGGCATGTTTAGTTCTTCTCCACGGCAAATTGTAGAGCTTTGAATTTTCCTTTCTCATTGAGTCTAAGCTGTTCTCATCTCCCAGTGCAGAGACTACCACTAGATGCTGATGTCGAAGGGAAGGATTCCAACAGGAAGATAGGAAATACAAAATCCTATAGATCCTTTGAAACTTAAAACTCCTTCTCTGGCCAAGGGAAGCAGAAAGCAGATATTCAATGGATACTTCAATAGCCAGCTTTAGTCATCCACAAGATCAGCATTGAGATTACAAGCCTACACAGATTTAACTCTTGCTCACCCTAATATTCCGCTTGTGGAGGCCTCTAAAGGACGAAAAGAATACTCATAGGAAACTGGTATCGTCAGCACGAACTGAATTGCAGGTTAGCAGGCTTGTGAATATTGATGTTTAGCTATCCATAAAGTCAGGAAGGCATGTCCAGAGTTGCAGAACTATTTGACCAGTGACTTAAGGTCCTCTTTACCGAAGGAATTAGAATGCTGTAATGCATGCCTGCAGGATATTAAGGAATGTTAAGAGGTCCCCTGAACTTGTCTTTTTGAGTTGCCATATTTTCCAGTAGCCCTGGCCCCATAGTATGTAGAAGGTTCTGAACCTGTCAAGGATAAAACCCTTCCCCCCTTGAGCTGACAGTTTGTCGTTTGTACCCCAGACTGGGCACCCTGTTTGTCTTTGGGATTCAAAATAGGCACCAATCATTCTGCTCTAGCCTGAGAAACTGCTTGTGCAGCTGAGCTCCTTGTAAAAAAGCAGGCCATTTTATCTTTGCAGTCTAGTAGTTCCCAAGGGAAAAGAATGCTGCTTTTGCCATCTCCTTTCTCCTCTAGGGAAGGGGTTTTATTCTTTTCCTACCTTTATTGAACTTTCCCCCCTTTCTTGCCCCTCCCCTCTAGGAGATTTCTGGTACTTCCTCCTTTCTTTGTTGCGCAGGGATGAATATGCCACTTCTGTACGGGTTGGGAACCCTTTGGGTCCCTTACGCACCTTCATTTCTCTTGTTATTAATCTACTTGCAATACAATGTCTCCTGGATTTGTGATATTGTTTCTGGTGAAAAGGGACAAGATAGAAATCCTTAGTATTACCCTGATCCAAGGACAAGGGGCTGTGACTGTGTCTGAAAAGACAGTTTTCTCCTTTGATCGCCAAAGCGGGGGGAACTGAGATTTTGGTAGAATCAATATGTGAATAAGCAGAGCAAACCTGATGAAATTCCTATCTCCCTAACCCTTGTGCTGCTCTGCTTCTCATGCTAAGTCTGTATTTCCAATCTTCACGTAAGGGTTTATATATTCTCTAAGCCATGCGTTCTCAAAAAAAACCAAAATGGTTTCTCTAAGTCATTTTGTGTGTGTGTGTGTGTGTGTGTGTGTGTGTGTGTGTGTGTCACTGGGATCCTTAAATATAGCTAAGAGGGAACTTATCAAATACAGAGACAGACAGGCAAAGAAAAAAAAAAGAGAGGCTTATTTTCCTCCTCAGTGAAACCCTCTGGAAAAGATAGGAAGTATTAAGGACTTACATGTTTACCATGCCATGCATTCTTGTTTTTAAACCCTGTGAATGTGAATACAACATTGATAAGCATGTTGGCATACAAGGGTCTACATTATACTAATGATAGATGCTTTTGTGACATACGTTACTGTGTATACACAGACAGTATTATGGCAAGTACATGTGCAGTATTTCTGCAGGCTAATCATGAATTTGGTAATAATACACAACTCTAATACACAACTAAAATCACGTATTTGGTAGTGAGTGTACGCCCTCCCTACATCTACCAACTGATGTAGGCCTGGACCCTTGTGGAAGAATGCTAATTTCTAGATTATTTAAAAACCATACTCCATGGACCTTGCTGAAACTCTTTAGTGTAAGACACTGGGGGAAGGCACTTGAAAGAATAAAGGCTGAGTCTGCTCCAGGAACTAGAGAATTCCCAATGAAAATTGGGAATATTAATGAATGTGCACAAAGCACTCCAGCTGATTTGCAGGGGCCAGCAAATGTTTAAGTAGAAGGAAAGCATAGGGCGAAGAGTTTTCCTCTGCCTCCATCCCCTGAATGAAATCATAGAAGAGGAAGGTAACAAAGTGTTAAATGAAGTGCAAGGAGATGCTTATGCCTTGTTACTTTTTTATATATGTAAAATATGAAGTTCTCTAGAGAATTTCAAAAAGCAGTCATATACTTGGAAACTAAAACAAACAAACAAACCAAAAAACACCAGGAAACAGGTCATATTCTATAGGGAGACATGGAGAGTAGGAGGCAGGAAGCAGCTTTCAAGGGCATGACCTCTGGTAGCACAGAAGAGAGATGACTGTATTCAAGGGAGAACTAGCCCTAGCCAATGAGTAAGATCTAGCTAAGCAACCTGCTCACCAGGGATCTCGCACCTGGTGGGAAGCAGCATGACAACATCATGAAAAGGAAAGGACGCTGGGCTCTTACAACAGCAGCAGCATGAATTTGCTTGGTCACATGTGTTTCCTATGTGTGTGCCATAGAGCCAGAATATTCTAAATTTGTGACTACTCTCCCTACTGATACTGTGTGTGTTTGTGGCAGTGTACATGCTAGGTTTATGGGAAGAATTTTGTGTAGCTACTGTTTTAACTATGCCATCTTAGTAAATGTCTTTGCTTTGAGCTGAGTTCATTGGCTGACAATTAAACATAAATATTTTGATAATAATTTTTATTAGAAACTATTTTGCCTAATTGTGATAATGAAACTGATTAAATGAAATGGATATTTATGAAAATGTAAAATACCCATATTGACAAAACAAGAAATAGAGAATATAAATAGCTCAGCATCAGAAAAAGAGAAATTGAGCAAGCCATAAATGAATTATCAAGGAAAATAAACCCTAACCTCAGATGCACTACTAATAAACTTCTATCAGATTCAAAGAACATTAACTCTAATATTACACAATTTGTTTGCAAACATAGAGAAAAATAGCATTCTATCAAATTTCTTCTATGAGAGAAGTATAGCCCTAATATCCAATCCAGGGAGAGGTAAAGAAAGAATAATTAAAGACCAAGATCTCTGATAAGTAATGCTACAAATATAGTCAATAAAATGTTAGCAAAGAGAATATAATGGCATATTAAAAAGATTATACACTGACGAGGTTGGTTTCATATTAATAATACAGGGTTGGTTCAATATTAAGAAAACTAGGAGGTTCTGGATCACTGCAGGGGGTGCAGAAACATAGTGGAAGAGATATCCGTTCCAGAGAGCCCTGGAGAGCCGTCCCCAGGGTCCATCGCGTCCGGAAAGCGGACCCCACCCCAGCGCTACCCTGGCCACGGCCCCAGAGAAGCTGATCCGAGTAGGCTTCAGGGACTGAACCTCCGGCGGCCTGGAAGGTCCCTCTGCCCACAGACTCTACAGGTCAGTGAGAAACATGCCTGGGCTCACCGAGAGGGGAACGGAGTGTCTCCGTGGATCGGGTCCCCTCGAGAGGGAGGAAGCAGCGGAGGCAGAGGTGGGGGTGGCAGCAGAGGCAGCAGCGGCACCGCGGCAGCCGAGACTCCCCCAGCAGCCGGGACTCCCCCAGCAGCAGGCAGGATCTTCATTACTGAAAGTCTCTGCATAAACCACCTGAAGGAGCTGAGCCTGGGAGACGGCCCTGCCCCACCTGCTCCATTTCTGAAGGTCTCCGCATAAAGCCCCTGAGGGAACTGAGCCTGGGAGGTGGCCCTGCCCCCACCCCAGCACCAGAACTAAAGCTCACATTGAATAGCAGCCGCTTGCCGCCGCGGAAAGTCCATTTGAATCTCAGACCCCAAGCACTAGCTGGGCGGATCTAGGCAGGGGTGGACAGGAATCTCAGAAGTCAAGTAACTGGCTGGGAAAATGCCTAGAAAAGGGAAGAAAAATAAGACTATAGAGAGTTTTTTTTTTTTTGAAAAGAAAACTAGGAAAACTAAAAAAAATATTAATAACCAAACAAAATTATATAATTTTAACAACAGATGCAGAAAAAGTTTTCCAGAAAATACATCACCCCTTTAGGTAAAAAATATTAAATGGCATAGGAATAAAGTTTTTTCTCTAATAAGATAAATACTTAAATAATACATTTAAATAGTTATCAAACCCAAAAGCTAGCATTTTTTTTGAAGTACAAAATTACTAGAAGCACTTTCAAAACTATTAGAAATATCCATCATTACTATAATTATTTCATATTATTCTAGAAAAATTACAATAAATCAAGCTAAGGAAAATAAGGAAATAAGCATAGAGACAAAAAAGAAAATGATCCCTTTTGTAGATGATAAAATGATTTACTTTGAGAACTCTGAAGATTCAGCGAGAAATTAATTGAAATTAATAACCAATAAAATAGCCTGATATAAGACAAATCCACATAAAAGACTTTACCAACAACATCTATCAAGAAAAGATAGGAAAATAAATTGCATTAAAATAACCACCAAATAGATAAACTATCTGGGAGTCTACATTGACTTAATGACACCTCCTTAGACATGTTAACTCTTTGCAGCAGAGACTTTGTCTTACATTTCTTCCTTGGTCTCCCTAGAACTGAGAGAGAAAAAAAAAAGTGGTATTGCTGGATCAAAGGATCTTTGGCAACAGCTCTAGGGAGACCATCCCTTCTCCAACATTTATCATTTTCCTTTTCTTTCATATTAGCCAATCTGATAAGTGTAGGTGGTACCTCAAAGTTTTTTTTTTTAATTTGCCTTTCTCTAAACAATAATGATTTAGAGTATTTTTTCATATGACTATAGGTAACTTTGATTATTTCATCTGAAAACTGCCTGTTCATAACCTTTGACCATTTTTCAACTGAAGAATGACTTGTACTATAAATTTGACTCTATACATTTTAGTATTGAGATGCTTATCAGAAAAGTTGATATATTTCTTGTGAAACAAATAATCCACTCTGCCTCCTCCTTTTGCAGTTTGTCTATTCTAACAACCTTGTCCAAGACAGGATCTGCAAGGATACACCATTCTAATTAGAAACTTGGAGATGTTTTAGCTTCTCTGTTCCTACTGAGATCCTCTAATTTTGATGACTCACACCTATCTTCTATGTAGGCAAAAATCCTTCCTACAGTTAATTCTCCCAGCCCTTTTATTGCTACCAGCTTAGATTTGACATTCTCCAGACCCTGTCCTTCTCTGTTCTCCCTTTCCACAGAGTTTTCTGTAACTTCTGTTATTCTTTTTATCTTAGGTCAATTAATCAAACAATCAAACATTTAAGAGGCACCTACTATGTGTTAGACTGGTTGGTTGTTTTCCTTCCTTTTCAAAGAGGACCAAAATGACACCAGTATGATAAAGTGAAGTTTAGTTTTGGGAGAGAAGTGTCCAACTATGATTGATCAGATCAATAGGAGCTCAGAATGCTCTATCACAGGTTGGGCACAGATAGTCTGTGTGAACATTTGGGGTGGTTACTCCAAATATGCGCATCCTATGTTTCCTTTGTGCTGCCTCTCAGCACCTTATCTGATGTGGGCATGCCATGCTGAGCAGTCCTGTGCCAGTGTCTCCCATGTCGCACAGTCAAATCCAAAGTTCTTGAGAGAGACCTTGAAAGTGTCCTTGTATCACTTCTTCTGACCAGCATGTGATCTCCTGCTCCATGTAAGTTCTCCATAAAATAGTCTTTTTGGCAAGCTTACATTTTACATTCAAACAACATGGCCGGCCCATTGGAGCTACAGTCTCTGAAGCATAGTTTGAATACTTGGCAGTTCAGTTTGAGCAAGGACTTCAGTGTCTGGTACCTATCCTGCCAGGGAATCCTCAGAATCTTCCCAAGACAGCTCAAATGGAAGTGATTCAGTTTCCTGGCATGGTGCTGAAAGTTGTCCATGTTTTGCAGGCATACAACAATGAGATCAGCACAGCATCTCTGTAGACCTTCAGTTTGGTAGTCAGTCTAATAATATTTCTTCTCTCACAAACTTTTCTTCAGAGCCTCCCAAACACTGAGCTAGCTCTGGCAATGTGTGCATCAACCTCATTGTCAATGTGTACAGCCAAGGTAAGTGAACTTATTCACAGCATTCAAAACTTCTCCATTTGTTGTAACCAATGGTTCCATGTATGGATGGTGTGGTGGTGGCTGATGGAGCACCTGTGTTTTCTTGGTGTTAATTATTAGGCCAAAATTAGCACAGACAGCAGAGGATTGATCCATACTTTGCTGCATCTCAGCTTCAGAGGCTGCATTGAGTGCACAATCATCTGCAAACACAAAATCATGCACCAACACTCCTTCCACTTTGGTCTTGGCTTTTCAAATTCAAGAACTTACCATCAGTGTGGTAGTTGACCTTGATGCCTTGTTCATCCTCATTGAAAGGATTTGACAACATGGCTGCAAATATCATGCTGAAAAACATGGGAGCAAGCACACAGTCCTGTTTTACTCCATTGGTGACTAGGAAGGCATGAGAACGTTGTCCACTATTCAGAACCCGGGTAAACATGCCATCATTAAATTGACATACAATACTGATGAACTTCTCTGGGCAACTAAATTTTGACATAATTTTCCATAAGCCCTCATGACTAACAGTGTCAAAGGCCTTGGTCATATCAACAATTGTTGTATACAGACCTCTGTTCTGCTCCTGACATTTCTCCTGGAATTGAGGGCAGCAAACACCATATCGACTATTCCTTGGCTCTTTCTGAAGCCACACTGGCTCCACAGGTAGATGACCATCTTTCAGGTGAAGGATCAGCCTGTTAAGGAGGACACTAGTAAGAGTCTTGCCAGCAATGACTAAGAGAGAGGCTCCCCTGTGATTGTCACAGGACAATCTATTCCCTTTACCTTTATAGAGATGGACAGTGGAGGCATCCTTGTTAACCTCCTCTTGCCATATAACCAGGAAAATTTCAGCCAGCTTTTGTATGAGCAATGGTCCCCTTACCTTGTAAATCTCAGCTGGAAGAGAATGAGCACCAGGTGCTTTGCCACATGAAAGGAGTCTAATGGCCCTCAAAATCTCTTCTTCAGCTGGAAGTTCAGCTAAGGAGGGATTGACTTGAACCTGAGATAAACAGTGAGTGGCCTCAGTATTGATTGATGGTCTGTTGAGAACACTATGGAAGTGTTCAGCCCATCCCTCTAGGATCATGTCCTTATCATTAATCCATGTGGCTCCATTCGCACTGAGTAGTTGTGAAGCATCCTAGGTCTTTGGTCCACAAATAGCTTTCAGGGACTCAAAAAAGTGCTTTGGATTGTTACTGTCAGCATAGAAATGAATTTCATCTGCCTTCTTACTGAGCCAGGAATCTGCATCTCTTTAAACTTTGCTTATACTTTGCTGTTGATGGAATTAAATGCTGCCTTCTTAGAAGGGGATGAATTATCCTACTAGTAAATCCTGTAGAGTTCTCATTTTTTGTTGTTGTTGTTTGACAGCTTCTGAATGTGTTAGGCACTGGGGATACAAAGATAAAACCAGTCTTTATCCCCAAGGAGCTTATAGTCTAGCTGATGAGTCATATATACCCCTTCTGTAGCTACTTTCCCAACTAGGGGCAGCTAGGTGGTGCAGTGGATAGAGCACCAGTGCAGGAGTGAGGAGGACCCGAGTTCAAATCTCACCTCAGACACTTGACACTCACTAGCTATGTCACTTAACTCCAATTGCCTCATTCTGGAAAACCTCATTCTGGGTCATTTCCAGTCATCCTGATGAATATCTGGTCACTGGATTCAGATGGCTCTGGAGGAGAACCTCACTCAAAACAAAGTCAAGTGCAAGTCATGTCATTATTTATCTGATGACATGGTCTTCTTCAGCAACGAAGGACAAACACACCAACACCAACTTTCCCAACTGTGAGGCCAAGCAAAGTAGGATCTTAGTATAACCAAGAGGTATAATGCCTTCATTTGAATGTGATTAAAGAAGATCTTCCTTACCCATTTAACGGGCCTACCCATTGAGGGAAGCTTGATTAGGGGAGTTGTTTTGTAGGAGGGTCCCAAGTACTTTTTGTTTTTTCTATTGAGGCACTAGGTCAGAGGGCCATGCCCTCTGATTCTAAAAAGTGTTTAAAGACTCTGAGGTGAGGTTTTACTTTGCGGCTTAGTTTTTGGAAGAAGGTTTGGGTGCTAGGTGGGACTCTGGGGAACTGTTAGACAGCCCCCCAGCTTTGAAAACTCAGATGTTGGTGCTTTCTACTCTGGTAAAGATGTATGTATGTTAATAGGCAATTTGGAAGTACTGTCTGTTGATTTTTGATTTCTCTGAAATTTTGATTTTGATTTTCTCTGATACCTGTGCTTGATTAAAGTGATTGTTAACCCCTCAAAAGTTGCCTTTCCTTTTGGAGAAACAGATCAAAGAACCTGTGGTAGCAGGCCTCCCTGTGTATGTTGGGGTGCTTACTGACATACCAACTCAGCAATTATAGGCTCTATGGGTCTATACTCTTAAAAGTATAATAATCTAAGACCAAAATTTGTGTTCTCAAGGGTGAGTCTCTCTTCTTTTTGTTTATATCGGTGCTCACAGTCCTTTTTGCATTTGTGCCCTTCATCAGTTACCTAATGAAAGCTGATGGCATGTATTTGAGTGGAAGTTCCACTCTCTGTTTTGTACTTTTATTTAATTGTACTCCAACTATCTGGGTATCACAAATAGCCTCCCTACCTTCTTTCAATATTATCATAACTTCCGTTTCCTAGGGCTTTCTTTCTTTTCTTTTTTTCCCAATTTATTAATTTCCTTATTTTTAGTTTTCAACATTTACTTCCATAAGTTTTAAATTTTCTCCCTCTCTTTCCCCTTTTGCTTTCCAAGATAGCATGCAACCCTTGACATAGGTTTTACACATATATTCCTATTAAACACATTTTCACATTAGTCATGTTGCACAAAAGAATTATGGCAATTGGGAGAAACCATAAGACAGAAACAAAAACAAAACAAAAAAGGAAATAGTCTGCTTCATTCTGTATTCCTACTCTACAATTCTTTCTCTGAATGTGGATGACATTTTCCATCATGAGTCCTTTGGATTTGTTTAAGGTCCTTGCATTGCTATAAAGGGCTAAGTCTATCAAAATCAGTCATTGAATACTGTGGCTGTTACTGTGTATAATGTTCTCCTGGTTCTGTTCACTTCACTCAGCATCAGTTCATGTAAGTCTTTTCCAGGTTTTTCTGAAGTCTGCCTGCTCATCATTTCTTATACCACAATAGTATTCCATTATATTCATATGGAACTTTTCTGAAATGTTTCAAGATGTCGTTGATACAGGCATGACTCATGCACTTTGCTTTATTGCCCTTTGCAGATGTTGCCTTTTTTTTTTTTTTTTTTTACAGACAGAAGATTTGAGACAATCCTGTGTCACAAGCAAGTCTACTTATTGGTACTATTTTTCAACAGCATATGCTCATTGTATCTCTGTGTCACATTTTGGTATTTCTTGAAATATTTCAAATTTTTTCATTATTATTATATCTGTTGTGGTGATCTGTGATCAGTGGTCTTTGATGTTACTGTTGTAATTATTTGAGGGTGCCACAAAATGCACCCATATAAGATGGTGGACTTAATTGATAAATGTTGTGTGTGTTCTGACTCCTCTATCAAAAGTCTTTCTTGGTCTCCTCACGTTTCCCAGTTCCATATTGAACAGCCACCCTAGGCTGTACCAACCACCACCTTGATCATTCAGCAACCATCAACATTGAGGAAAGACCATCAACAAGCAAAATAAAGATTGACTCACTAAAGACTCAGATGATGGTTAGCATTTTTTAGCAGCAAGGTATTTTTAAATTAAGGTAGGTACTTTTTTTTAGACATAATACCATTGCACACTTAATAGACTACATTATATTGTAAACAGTTTTTATATGCACTGGGAAACCAACAAAATATATAACTTACTTTACTGTGATATTCTCTTTATTGTGGGGGTCTAGAAGTGAACCTTCAGTATCTCTGAGGTATATCTGTATGTAAGACAAAAGGCTTTCTTGAGTCTGCATAGGTCAAACTTGGTACATCTGTGAAACGTTATGCCAGATCTTTAAAAACTTATATGCATTTCCTATCCCAGGGGTCTCCAAATCCCTTCAGGGAGTTTAAATCAGTCTGACCTTCCTTGTTCTTTTGATTTTGGTTTTTCTTGATCATATAACCCTGATTGGGATCATTGACAATGGCAGCATAATTCATGAATTTAATCTGACTTTTTCAATGAATAAAAAAATCTATTTTTTCTCCCTCTCATCTTCTAGTTTCCATTGAGGAAAAAACAAACAAACAAACAAATGCATATGATCAAGCAAATGAATTCTTACACTGACCGTGTCTCATTCTGTACTGTGAGCCCGTCATTTCTCTGCCAGGAGGTTGGTCACACATGCTTTATTCATTGGTCCTGTGGAATTATTGTGTTACTATGTTAATTAGATGTCATTGTGTTCATCAGAATTCTTAATCCTTTTAAGGTCTTTACAACTCTTGTTATAATAAATTATTCTCCTGATTCTGCTTACTTCACTGTGCATTGATTTTTATAAGTCTTCTTAGGTTTTTCTAAAACCACTTCTTTTGTCATTTAAGGCACAATAGTATTCCATCATGTTCATGTAGCATAATTTGTTCAGGGGGAAGGGAAGAAATATTTACTAAGATGTGCCAGGTACTATTGTAATCATTTTACAAATATAATCTCATTTGATCCTTTCAATAACCCTGGGAGGTAGGTACTGTTATTGTTCCAATTTTATAGTTAAGTAAACTAAAGCAAACAGATTAGGTGACTTGCCCAGGTCATAGGGCTAGTAAGTGGCTGAGGTCCCATTTGAACTCAGGTCTTCCTGACTCCAGGCCCAGTGTTCTATCTACTTCATTAACTAGCTGACATTCCTAATGGATGAGCACCCCCTTAGCTTCACTACCCAAAAGTAATCTGTCAGTATAATTGCTAACCAATTTGCAATAATAAACACTGAATTCTGGAAAAGTTCTTAATTCTGGAAGGTTCTTTGGATATGGCCCAATGAGGAGTATCATCTACCTTCTCTGGATCAATGTTTACTCCTTCCTGACATATTATGTGACCTATATATTGATAAGACTCTGTAAACATTACTCTCTGGACATTTACCTGCTTGTTGCTTTGCTATCTGAATTAGAAGAAAAAAATGCCCAGAGGACTTAACTCTTTCATATCCAGAATTTCTGTCTAGGGAGCCCCACTATCCTGATAAGTGAGTACTTCATGGGGCCCAATACATCTAAGTAGAATTTAGCCACCTTTACTTTATTTCTTGCCATCTTTTCACTTGTTGCCTTCCTTGCCAGCCTTAAATACCGTATTCTGGAAGGTTTTCATATCCAGAACTTCTACCTGGAATACCAGTTCCTGGTTGGTTGGTTGTTGTCCTTTGTTCTCAAAGAGGACCAAAATGACAGCACCATGATATGGTGAAGTTTTGATGTGTACAACTGTGGCTGATCAGACCGGTAGAAGCTCAGAATGCTCTACCATAGGTTGAACACAAATAGTCTATGTGAACATTTGGGTGGTTCTTCAAATATGCACATCCTATGTTTCCTTAGTGCTATTTCTCATTGTGAGCAAACTCCAACCACGCTTTACTTTATTTCCTGGTCATCTCCTTTCTGACTTCCTTTGCTGCCCAAAGCAGACACCATGCCCTAGGGGACTTAATCTTTTCAAGCCTAGACCTTCAGAAACACTCTGTCCTGATTGATGAATGGCTCACTTAGACCTATTACATTTAAGTAGACTTCAACTATGCTTCACTTCATTTCTCATCCATCTTCTTGTCTCTGTGTACTACCAATATCAGAAACTATAATCTGGAGTATTTAAGTCTTTTACATTTAGAATTTCTTCCCTGGAATCTTGTTGTCACAATTGATGAGGGCCTCACATAGGCTCCCCTCATCTAAGCAAGTTCCAGTCATACTTCACTTTACTTTCTAATCATTTTCTTACTGGCTGCCTTTCCACTGTGCTATTACCACCACCACCCCTTTACCACCCTTCTTTCCACTTCTGAAACCATAATTAAATAAATTCTGCCATTGTAATTCAAAGAGATATGTCAGCCCATTTCACTAGTGCTCTATTCATCATCCTTGTGTAAGGTTGGGTAATGTATGTGCTATTGTTTTGTTTTGCCAATGTAGATTATTTATATCCACATAGTTCTGTCTAGAAGTTGCTGGTAGGGAGGCAAGAATAGATATCTACAATATGTCTTCCCCCAACCTTTTGTCAAGGAGGGAAAGGAGGAGGTTGAGACCAGAAGCTGGCTCTCCTCAGAGAGAGGCTAGATTATACTTCTTTGCTCCCTGAAATATTATTATTCAGTTACCCTTTCTATCATTTTAGCCAGTCTGATAGGTGTAAAATGATATCTCGAGATTGTTTTTAATCTGCATTTTTCTAGGCAGTAATGATTAGGGCATTTTATATGACTATGTATTGTTTTGATTTCTTCATTGGAAAACTGCCTGTTTATATCCTTTGACCATTTTTCAATTGGGGAATGACTTGTATTCTTATAAATTTAATGGGTTATGAGACCTTTATCTGAGAAACTGTCTACAACTTTTTTTTTTGGTAGCAGTTTTCTGCTTTCCTTCTTGGCCATATTTGATTTATTTGTACAAAACCCTTTATGATGTAATGTAATCAAACTTAACCATTTTACATCTCATAATGCTCTCTCTCTCTTGTTTATTCATAAATCACTCACCTATCCATAAATCTAAGTAATATCATAATATCATAAATCTGATAAGTAATGTGTTCCATGTTCTTCTAATTGTCTTGTAAAATCTCTCTTTATATGTAGGCCATTGTAATGCTAATTAGAGAGTTAAAGATCTTCCCCACCCACTGATGGGCCTTCCCATTAAGAGAAGCTTGATTGGGGGAG
The DNA here is from genome assembly GCA_023548195.1 of Bettongia penicillata ogilbyi. NCBI lineage: Eukaryota > Metazoa > Chordata > Mammalia > Diprotodontia > Potoroidae > Bettongia > Bettongia penicillata. The sequence goes on along the minus strand of JAJHZJ010000545.1, from coordinate 2,625,831 downwards.
GCCCCGATCTTTTATTAATTTCTAAGGCATTGGTTCTCCAGGGTTGTGATGCCCTTTGGCTCTGAAAAATGTATAAATACTATGAGTTGAGGTTTTACTTTGGGGCTTACTTATTAGAAATGTTTGTTTGGCCAGAGACTCTGGGTAGCTGCTAAGTATCCCCCCAGCTTTGAATAATCAGATGTTGATGCTTCTCTGTATGGTAACTATATAATTATGGTCAGACAGTTGGATCTGTCTGTTGATCTGTGATGTATGTATTGCTTATAGTCAGACAGTTGGAAGTCCTGTCTGTTGATTATTATTTCTTTGCATTTTCTCTGAAGTTCTGGGTACTGACTTTTCCCCCTGTACTAAGTAAATGATATATGTGCTTGATTAAAGTGATTGTTGACCCCTCCAAAGTTGCTTTACTTTTAGAAAAGCAGATCTAAGTACCTGTACAGCAGGCCCTCCTATGTATGTCCCTTGCTTTTACAGTCATGTAGCCATTTTGACCTTATCTTGGTAACTGATGTAAGATATTCTGTGCTCAGTTTTTGCTATACTGCTTTCCAGTTTTCCCAACAATTTTTACCACATAATGAATCCTTATCCCAAAATCTTAAGTCTTTGCACTTGTCAAATACAAGACATTTTGTTTACTTGCTGTTGTAAATTGTATGTCTACTCTATTCTATTGATTTACCTTCCTACTTTTTATCTAATGTCAACTAGTTTTGATAATTATTGCTTTATAATATAGTTTAAAATTTGTATTATATATTATTTTATAGAACTACACACCCTGAGGACATTCTCTGCCTTTATGTGTTTCTCTTTCCTTTCAGTCCTTAGCTTGGGTGATCCAAAGTTCAGGTACTGAGTCTCATCTTGCTGTTTATTACTTGTATCTTGAAAAAGCAAGAGTTGTTACTAATTAATGCTGATATGATTAAGATATTCTCTGGGTATGGACATACATCTATTTTACACAGGCAAACTCCTTAACAAACTTCAGGCTCACTCTGATGTATCACAAGTATAACAAGTCTATCCCACTATGTTCATAGAACTCTGGTTGTTTGGTAGGTAAAGGATGGGATGTGTGGATAAGTAAGAGTGAGACTGTGAGAATGACGCTGAAGTTTTCAAGCCTGAGTGCCTAGGAGGCACAGTAGTGTCCTTTAGAGAAATAGGGAAGTACAGAAGAGAGAGGGTTTTAAGGGAAAGATAATGAGTTTTGTTGTGGGCATGATGAATTTGAGATGCCTACAGGACATATAGCTGACAATGTCTAAAAGACAGTTGGTAATATGGGACAGTAGATCAGGAGAGAGACTAGGGCTGAATTTATAGATCTATAAATTACATAGAGGTGATAATTTAATCCATGAGATCACTAAGTGGGATAGTATAGAGGGAAAAAAAGAAGAGGACTCCAGGGTAGAGCCTTGGCAGAAAATTCATGATTAATGGACATGACATGTATGAAGAACCAGCAAAGAAGATTGAGAAATAGGTCTGACAGGTAGGAGAACCAGAAGAAAGCAGTGTCATTAAAAAATCCAGAGAGGAAAGAATATCAAGGAGATGGTGAGGAACACTTCAAGGCTACAGAAAGGTCAAGAAATATAAGGATAGAAAAAAGTCATCAAATTTGGCAACCAAGGGATCATTGATGACTTTGGAGAGAATCATTTTAGTTAAGTGACTCAGCAGATATAGCGTGGACTTGGAGTCAGGAAAATCTGAGTTCAGATTCAACTTCAGACACTTAACCAGCTGTGTGACCCTGGGCAAGTCACTTAACTTCTGTTTGCTTCAGTTTCCTCATCTGTAAAATGGGAATAATAGCACCTACCTCCCAGAATTGTTATGAGGCTCAAAGGAGATAACTATAAAAGCATTTAGCACTGTGCCTGACACGTAGTGAGCACTTTATAAATGTTAGCTAGTATTATGTCAGAAGCCAGATCACTGAGGGTTTGGAAGTGAGTCAGAGGAGAGGAAATGCAGGTGCTACATGTAGACAGCTTACTCCAGGAGTTTAGTTGAAAAAGGGAGGCGAGAGATGGGACAATAGCTAGGGGGAATGGTCAGATCAAGTGAGGGGTTTTTTAAGGACAAGGGTTATGTGAATATGTTTGTAGGCAGCAACAAAGATGTTGGGAGTTAATTAGGAATTTCACAAAGGCATCATTGAATTTTCTTCATCAAAACCCCCACAAATCCAATACACTCAAATATTAAAATACTGTAAGGTCTGAACAAGTTACTTTCAATATACATACTACATAGTAGAGTGGTCTTGTGAGACTTTCCACATAATTACCATGGTGACCTACCTCACTATTCTGTCACCATTCTATCCTACCAATAGCATTTTTTAACTTGGACCCAAAAGGTCACTCACTTGTTGGATGAGGTTTCTCCCCAGGAAAGGACCATAGTTTTTCACATTGAGCACCTTATATTAAAGATAGTAGGTTCTACTGTGGTGTAAGAGATCCAACTCAATAATATACACTGAGAATAGTGACCTAACAGCATCTGTAGCTGCGCTTTGCCTCTCAGCTGGTCTTTTCTCCCTGGTCAATTCTGTTAATCCATCTCCAAGTACTCTTTCCCTGATTAATGAAGATTTATCTCTGTGTAATGTTTTCTCACTTTCTTTTTGTGCTTCCTCTGTGGGAGACCTCATAAGCAGTTTCTAACTACTGAAACCTTTACTTTACCAGGAATTTTAGTCTTTTTTTCTCATCTCTTGGTCAATTTTCCACATTTCCCCAAACTGTCTCTAGCAGCCAGAAGAATGCTTTCAATATTCTTGTCACTTAATTTATGAGGCACTCCTTTAATTAGAAATTCTCTGTGTGGCTCTAGATTCATTGCTAGGCACCAGTATTCCAAGGCTAAAACATTCGTATTGCTCATATCCGCTTCCCCATTCAAACATGTAAAAGTTATCTCAAAGAAACTGGTCTGATTTGTAAAGGAAACACACCAGAAAAAAAGACTGTCAAATTACAGTCTTAAAACAAAAGAAGAGATAAATGCTGAAATCTCTCCAGTGGGTTCCATATGCCTACAGCACATACTTATGTCCTAATAAGCTCTCACAACATAACAGCTCTAGAGCTACCTCCCAAATTTAATATATACTTTGTAAATACAGGTTAGTTGGGGGGTGAGGGAGGCAACTTGCTTGGGTTCTAGGGTACCCTATGGAGCCGCCCTCCTAAAACTATATATAACTCATGCTCTTTTTACTAGTCAGCCAATAGAAACAATCAGTTCAGGCATTAGCTAAAAAGGCATATTAAGAACAGTAACTATACAATATTTTCCCCATAAGCTTAGGGCACATTTACCCACAAATAAACATATTGTCAATTGGAAGAATCGATGCAAACTTAGACTGTGCTAGTAGTGAGGCATACACATAGGAAAACATATTAACTAAGGCAACTCACAGTTCTGGCACTCCAGGCCCTGACGTTCTTTCTTTTTTGGTGGTGTCCTAGCTCTTCTCCTCTGTGGGTCTCTCCTGAGCAGGTTATTCAGTTGACCACTTGGGTCTGCTTTTTTCTGAAGAGTAACTCTAATCACCAGGTCTAGTAATCTCTTAAAACTGCTTCCTATCCCTGGTGGGCTATGACTGTGTCTCCCTCAAGAGTGTGTCCTGTTTTTTCAAAGATCGTCAGGGGCATACCTATCCTTGACCAGCCCAATAGTTTTCTCTTCTCTAATACTGTCAAAGAAAATCTCTTCACACCATATGAAGGAGCATAGACATGTCTGAACTTTATTTAAGACAGTAACACCTCCCTCCTCTCTTTGATCTCATCAGAAAAGCAGATAAGGGATGGGGGACATGTTGATGCAAAATAAATAGAAGGTGACTTTGGAGGGAAGGCACTAGGACCCAAGGAGATCATGAAAAGCTTCATGTAGAAGATGGAAATTAAGTTCTGAAGGAAAGTAGAGATTCTGAACAATGGAGGTGATGGGGAAATGAATTGCAGGCATGGTGGCAGGCAATGGAGTGACATGTCTAAGGAACAGGAAGAAGACTAGTTTAACTGGACTTCAAGCTGAATAGAAGGGAGTAAAGTATAAGGAGGGTGTAAGATAAATTGGAGGAGGGTTTTAAAGGATTTAAATGCTAAAGAGTGGAGTTTATATTTTTTCCTAGAGGTAATAACCTAATAAAATTCATTGAATAGAGAAGTGACATGATCAGACTTGGGCTTTAAGAAAATCACTCCAGCAGATGTGTGGAGGATAATGTGAAGAGATGAATCTCTTCCTTTCATATTCCTTCTATCTTTTGGGAGCCACTGAAATCTAATTTTTTCTTGAAGATTTCAGTATCTCTTGGCAATCTCCAAGGATGGTTGATCATTCTTATTCATAAGTCCCTAACTCTCAAGGACAGATCAAGAAGTTCATGTACTAATTCATTCTACTTTCAGACCCCGCCTCTGTCCCAACACTCAACACTGCCTCTCTTCCCTTAAAATTCATTCCATCTTGTTTGACAATCACCTGTGGATTGATTGATCACTTTCCCTCCTCCCTACATATTTCAATGGGGCAGCTAGGTGGTGGAGTAGAGAGAACACCAGTGTAGGAGTCAGGAGGACCTGAGTTCAAATCTCACCTCAGACACTTGACACTCACTAGATGTGTGACCTTAGGCAAGTCACTTAACCCCAATTGCCTCATCTTGGGTCATCTCCAATCATCCTGATGAATATCTGGTCACTGGATTCAGATGGCCCTGGAGGAGAAGTGAGGCTGGTGACCTGCTCAGCCCTCCCTCACTCAAAACAAAGTCAAATGAAGTCATGTCATTATTTCTCTGATGGCATGGTCTTCTTCAGCAACTAAGGACAAACACACATATTTCAATATTTTCATTAGTCTTCTCCACTCCAATTCCTGCCCCCTTTGAAGATCCTTGGCCCCATGGTTCCTCTACTTTCTCAAATCCCATCACCTCTGTCTATAGTAGATCTCATCAGTTTCTGTAGCCATTGCAGCTAACTATACCATAGGTACCCTATTTCCTCCTAATGGCTCTCTGCCCAAAGAGGGGAGGTGGTTTGCACAAGACTTCACAGCTTGTTAATGATAGAAGTGAGATTAGAGCTAGGAATAGAATCCACATTTCCTGACTCTTAGTGCAATGCCTATGTTACTATAAATTTTAAGTTTCTTTTTTTAACTTGGATACATAAAGGCAAAAAAGGAGAATATTTCTGTGTATACAATACAATCTAAAAAGAAGATTCACTAAAAAAAAAAACCATGAAGTTGCATTTCATACTGTTTACTTAAAAAAACCCTATGTATTACACATTGTTTTCAAAGCTACTCTACTTTCTGTCTCCTTCTAAATTTTCTTTTATTCTCTGCTGTGTACTTTTTATATTATTCTCTTCCTTCTCCAGCCTGCCCTAGAGACAGCCACCATTAGACACAAATATGTATGCGTTTGTGTGTATGTGTAGAAAGCCATACTATACATACTTCGGTTTATCAGCTCTTTCTCTGGATGCGGATAGCACCTTTCTTCATAGGTCCTTTGTACTTGACTTAGTCACTCCAAGTTCTTCCTAAAACAATATTGCTCTTACTCTAAACAATGTTCTCTTGGCTCTGCTCTACATCATTTTGTGCAAGTCTTTCCATGTTTTTCAAAGATCATCAAGTTCACCATTTCTTAATAGTATTACATCACAATCATATACTACAGCTTGTTCAGCCATTTCCTAATTGGCAGGCATTCCTGAAATGACCAGTTCTTTGCCACCACAGAGAGAACAACCATAAAATATTTTAGAACATATAGGTTCTTTTCCTTTTTCCCTAAACATTTTTGGAAATAGACCCGGTAATGGTGGTGTTGCTAGGTCAAAGGTATATAGGAACTTTACTAACTCTTTGGGCATAAGTCCAGATTGCTCTCTAAAATGGTTGGATCAGTTCATGATTCCACCAACTGTGTTAGTGTATGAATTTTTCCACAACCCCTCCAACATTTGTCACTTTCCCCTTCAATCATTTTAGACAATCTGATAGGTATACAACCTCAAGGTTGTTTTAATTTGCATTTCTCTAATCAATGATGCTTTAAAGCATATTTTTATATGACTATAAACTGTCTTGACTTCTTCATTGGAAAACTGCCTGTTCATATTCTTTGACCATTTTTCAATTGGGAAATGCCTCATATTCTTATAGACTCAACAAAATTCTTTATATATTTGAGATATGAGACCTTTATCTGAGAAACTATGTAAATTTTTTCCCCACAATTGTCTGCTTTTCTTCTGATTTTGGCTATATTGACGTTATTTATACAGACCCTTTTCAATTTAATGTAATTGAAGTTATCCATTTTATACCTCACAATGCTTTTCCTCTTTTATTCATAAATTGTCTACCTATTCATAAGTCTGATAGGTAATATGTTCCATGTGTTTCCAATTTTCTTATAACATTTCCCTTTATATCTAGTACATGTATTAATTTTTACATTATCTTGGTAAATAAGGTAAGATATTGGTCTATACCCACTTTCTGCCAGACTGCTTTCTAGCTTTCCCAATAATGTTTTACCAAATAATGAATTTTTATCCCCAAAATTTGTCTTTATGCTTATCAAACCCAAAGTTACAATAATCATTTGTGGTTATGTATTGTATATTCACTCAGTGCCACTGATCTACTTTTCTATTACTTAGCCAGTACCAGAGAGTTTTGATAATTACTGCCTTATAACAAAGTTAAAGATCTGGTACTGCTAAACCTTTATGTTTTTTGTTAGTTTCTTTGATATTCTTTTGATCTTCCAAATGAATTTTGTTATTGTTTTTTTTAACTCAATAAAATGGTTTTTGGTCATTTAATTGGGATGGCATTGAATAAGATAAAATTGTCATATTTATTAATGTTGGCCCTGTCTCCCCAGGAACAATTAATATTTCTCCAATTATTCAAACCTGATTTTGTTTGTATAAAGTTTTTTTTATAATTTTGTTCACATGGTTCCTGAGTTTGTTTTGGCAAGTGTACTCCCAGGTATTTTTTTACTGTCTACAGTTATTTTAAATGGGGTATCTCTTACTATCTCTTTTTGCTGGGTTTTGTTAGTGATATATAAGAATGATGATGACTTATGTGGGTTTACTTTACATTCTTCTACTTTGCTAAAATTATTCTTTCAACTAACTTTTTAGTTGAGTCTTTAAGATTTTCCAAATATGTCATCATATCATCTGCAAAAAGAGATAGTTTTATTATCTTGTGACCCATTCTGATTCCTTCTATTTCTTTTACTTCTCTTGTTATTGCTAGGATTTCCAAAACAATATTGAATAATATTGGTGACAGTGGGCACTCTTGTTTCACTTCTGATATTACTGCAAAGGCTTCTAACTTTATATGCATTACAAACAGTGCTTGCTGAGGATTTAGGTAAATGCTTCTTATCAATTTAAGGAAAAATACATTTATACCAATACTTTCAAGTGTTTTTCATAGGAATGAATGCTGTGCTTTATCTGAATCCCTCAATATAATCAAATATAATCAATTATATTAGTAGCTTTCCTTATGTTAAACCATTCCTGCATTCCTGGTATAAATGTTATTTGGGCATAATGTACAGTCTTTGTAATATATTGCTTTAATCTCCTACTTACTATTTTATTTAGGATTTTTGAATCCATTGAAATTGATTTATAGTTTTCTGTCTCTGTTTTTACTTTTTCTGGTTTAGGTATCAGTATTATATTTGTCTTATGGTTAGGTAAGACTCCTTCTTTGCCTATTATTTCATACTATAATTACTTCAAAACAGCCAAAGGTCTGTGCTAAGATGATCAGATGTTTGCAGATAATCTTGAAAAAGAATTTAATTTCAATGTCATATCATGTGAAGAGTCAAGTATATTTTAGGAGTAGGAGAAGTCTTGAAAAGAGTCCTGAAACCAGATTTATAGTGGTATGGGGAAGGATTGATAGGGGCCCTTGACTGGGTAGTAGTAATACTAAATTTCTGAGCATGGAGAAATAATCTCTAATGTGGACAACTGGAAATCAGCTATGAACATTTGTTGAAGACCGTTCAAATCATGGAGTTAATTAGGCTTCCTCTCTTTTTTGTTTACTAATCTAATGGTACAGTGGATACAGCACCAGTGCAGGAGTCAGGAGGATCTGAGTTCAAATCTCACCTCAGACACTTAACACTCACTAGCTGTGTGACCTTGGGCAAGGTACTTAACCCCAATTGCCTCATCCTGGGTCACCTCCAGTCATCCTGATGAATATCTGGTCTCTGGATCCAGGTGACTCAGTAGGAGAAGTGAGGCTGGTGACCTGCACAGCCTTCCCTCACTCAAAACAAAGTCAAGTGCAAGTCATGTCATCGTTTTTCTGATAGCATGGTCTTCCTCGACAATGAAGAACGAACACACCCAACTAATCTAATCATGAAATGAAAAAACTGAGCCGTCCCTGGGTAGAGATTCTTAAACCTTGATAAAAAGAGCAGCATATCTTTTCAAGAAAATAACAGAGGTGAAACTCAATAAAAATACAAACCTCATATGACAGTAAGACGTTGCTTTTATTCTAAATCAGTTTTCATTCTCTCAAAGAAAATGATAATAAATGACAGTGTTTCAGCTGGAGGACCTCCCTCTGGAAGATAACCTCAGAGGTTACTGAGTTGGTGAATATCCTCTTGTTATTTGAGAAAAACAGCTGTATTACTATATAGGAGGAACACAGAAACTGTAATTATGTTAAAAGCGGTTCTTGCAGCAGTGAATATAAAGAAGAAACTTGGAAGCTCTCGCCTACATTAAACAACAGTGTTTGAAAGGAGGCAATTAAAGAAAACAAAACTGCAGAATTTTCCCAGCTTGGATATTTACTGTGTTGTACTAACATTTTTTTAAAGGACCAGCAGTCTAGTTTTTTGGCACTGTTTTTTTTAGGTAAAGTGGAAGTGATTGAAAAGTAATCCCCAAATATAGTCTTCCCTCATTCAGCACTATTACTATCCCTTCCTCTTCATCTGCTTAAAGTAACTTTATAATTATATGCTTAGCGAAAATCTACTAAAATTTTTATACTCTTAAAACAATTTAACCACCTCTTTCACCAAAGCCAAAAGGAATAACTCTTGTTCCAGGCAAATTCCTTCTTCATTTCCTTGTTGCTAGCTTGTTATACTGACAGATACACTTTGTTTTCTGTTCCACTGCTAAATCCCCACAGTCTACTATATCTATCCATCTCCACTCTTTCCAACTCAGTCAATAGAATTCATTATCTTTCTTTCCCCAAATTCACCCATCTTCCAGACTTTCCATTTCTATTGAAGGTACTACTATTTCTCCAGTCAACAAGGTCTCATTACTGTCCTTTTGGCAATCAGTTACCACTATCTTGCTATTTTTATCTTCACAACATCTTTTGCATCTGATCCCTTCTCTCTACTCACATAGCTGCCATTTCACTACAAATCTTCATTTCTCACCCAGATTACTATACCTCCTCTTTCCTAAATGGTATCCCCCGTTCAAGTCTTTCCTTGCTCCAGTCCATGATCCACATGGCTACCAAAATGATTTTCCTGAGGTAAAAATGAAACACATCACTCACTTCCAGATGGAGAATTGATGAACATAAAACGCCTGGAGACATACATACATTTTCAAATGTGGCCAATCTGGTAATTTGTTTTGCCAGGTTATACAGCTATGTATTGAAACCTTTATTTTTCAGCTCCCCCTTTTTTAATTTGCCTAATGAGAGTGGAGGACAGTGAGATAGATGCATTAAAAAAGAAAAAAACAAAATATTTATGCTATGATACACTGCATTTATTTCAATATAATTTGTTGCTATGCAGTAGAGTTGCTCTGAATTAAAACTCATACTCAGATCCACACTGCCAAAAAGGAATAGTGAAAATAGAATGCTACTAAAAAAACCCTTTTCTTCCCCCAACATGCTGCTTTAATGGTATTGTTACTGACAATGAGTTACTGGAAAAAAAAATATATAGCACAGGATTTAAAGTAGACAGCATTGTATTTTTAAAAATCATCGTATTGTTAAGACACATATGCTGTGTAATAATTTTTTTTAAACTAAACACTCTAAATAAATTAATGGGGGATCCTCAAATTCATACTCTGATACAGAGTTAAGAAACCATTGCACAAATAAGGCTTTACAAAACAAATCCACACAATTGCTATATCATTCTTTATTTCTAGTCTGGATCATCACCTCTCTGCCAAAAAGTGAGAAGCATGATTCATTATCAGTCTGCAGGAATCAGGTTCAGTCATTGTCAGATAAATCTTAAGTCTTTCACAATTATTTTCCTTTAAAATGTTGCAGTCATTACATAAATTGTTCTGGTCCTGCTCACTTCATTTTGCATCCGTTCATCTAAGTTCTCCCAGGTTTCTCTGACTCCATTCCTTTCATGATTTCTTATGGTATAATAATATTCCATTACACTGATATGCCCTAATCTATTCAGCCATTCCCCAATTGATGGGTACCCACTTTGTATCCAGTTCTTTGCTACAACAAAAAGTTTTGCTATAAATATTTTCTGTATGTTTGGTTCCTTAACCTCTTTCTTTGATCTTTTTGGGGCATAAGTCTAGTAGTGGGATTACTGGGTCAAAGACTATGTTAATGATTTTTTTGGTAATAGTTCCAGATTGCTTTGATTGGCACCCAAAAAATTTGAACAAAAGACTTTTCTTCCACATCACTAGAACCTCAAAAGGAACTCCACCTCCTGCCTTCCCTGGCTTCCTTCATGCTCTATCTAAAATCCCACCTTTTACAAGAAGTCCTTCTCATCTTTCTTAATTCTAGTGTCTTCTCTCTGCTGATTTTTTCCAAAGTATCCCACATACAGCTTGTTTGTTTTTCCTGTATATAATTATTTGCATATTCTCTCCCCTATTAGTCTGTGAACTCCTTGAGAGCAGGAGTCTTTTACTTTACTTTATATCTCCATTGCCAAGCACAATCCTAAATAGATGCTTAAAAAATATTTCCTGATTAACTAGCTGAGTTCTCATGAATCCCTGTGAACAACTTAACATAAGATTTCTATATCCTCCTAGGAGAACCATATAGATTTGACCTAGAAAGGACCTTAAAGGAAATCTAATCTAATCTCCTCAATATATACATGAGGAAACTGTAAGTCAGGGAAGTTAAGGAATGGCCCATGGTTACACAGATAATAAATGTCAGAGGTGTCATTTGAACCCATCTTCCTGACTCCAAGTCTAATAATGTATGTACTACATCCTACTGCTTCCAAAGTCTCTGGGGCCACAGGTCTTGACACCTATTACAATGTATAATTGTAGTGATTTTACATATTTTTCTGAAATACTGCTGAAAATGAAGTCTGGAAATAGTGTTATGATTAGGAAACTCCAGAGAATTAGCACCCAGAGTACTTTTGTTCCTGATCCTGAGGTAGAGCTTGAAGAATCTGCTTTCTTCGGAGTGACGAAAGTTTAGGAAGAATTTTAACTGAGACCTGTGGTGGATGAAACGATAAAGAAAACCAAACTCTTTGAGTAGTCAAGGAACTAGAGTTTGGTAATACTTGAGTGACTGGACAGGGGCAACTGGATTTTAGATTGGACATCTCCTAAACTGAACAAAGCTATATTGTAAATCTGCTCTGTATACTTGTCATTGTCTATCCATGTGTTTTGTATCCTTGTAATCTTCATACTTGCAGAGAAGTAATTTGCTGTATGCAAGATAATCTGACTGTATTGCTATAGACACTGAGCATAGGAAGTAAGGTGATCACGTATGTTTTCAAGAGAGCTAGGAAGCAAACTTCTATCTCCTTTATTGTTCAGTCATTTCAATTGTGTCCAATTCTTCGTAACTCCATTTTGGGGTTTTCTTGGCCAAGATACTGGAATGGTTTGCCAATTATTTTTTCAGCTCATTTTTCAGATGAAGGACTGAGAGGCAAACAGGGTCACAGAGCTAGTACATGTCTCAGGGTGGACTTGAACTTGTGAACGTGAGTCCTCCTGATTCCAAGCTCAGGGCTGTATCCACTGCCCCTAGCCACTCTTATGTTCTTTACTCCTCAGTAGAGGGCTCAGTGCTTCTTGATAGTGTCAAAAAGAGAGAATATGACTTTATATCTAACACAAGTTCGCATGCAGAAAACTTCAAAAAAAGCATTAGTTCACCCAAAGATCAAGGGATAAAATGTTCAGTTTTCCCAGATGGAAAAACTTTATCCCTTCTTTGATGGTATAGAAGTGCAGGGGAATTATTCCCACAGTTGTATTTGGATCTTTTCATTTGGTCTAATGTCTTGTTGTTTGGAGGTAGCCTGTTTGCAAAAGTTATGTACTTCCTACCAAGCTAGAGAGTCTTCAGGAATATGGCTTCAAAATTTCGCATCTGTTATCTGAGAATTAATATGACATATCTGGAAAGGGTCATTATTGTCTTGTGGTTGGACACCAGGTGACATGTTTTAGCCTTTACATTGTGAGAATGAGTCCATATCAGTGGAAGGAGGACTTACTGAAATACATATATGCATCCAGAAAAATCTGTTGTAGGTCCTTGCCAGTCAGCTGCTCAGAACATACAACTCTGTAGTATCTTTGAATTTTTTACCTAGAGCTCCCTCAGAAATTTATAGCTCTTTAGAAGATAGAATTGGTCATAGATCTCCAATCCCAGGAGCATCAAGAAGCTAGTATTTGTCATATTCTTCTATATGAGTCATCTCTTGATCTATTGAGCTACTTGTGCCTTCTCTCCAAATCACCTTTTAACTTTTTTGGTAAATATATATATATGTATGTATATATATGTATATGTATACATATGTATGTATATACATATATGTATGTATATATGTATGTATATGTATATACTCACACACATGTGTTGTCTCCTTAACAGGACTGTAAGCTCCTTAAGGACAGGACCTGTTTTTGCTTTTGTCTTTGTATCTCCAGTGCCTAAAGTAGTATCTCCTATTGATGATTAATGAATGCTTGTTTTCTTGATAATAAATATGTCAATGGTAACAGCATGAAATTTTGTTAGTTTGACTATATGCAAATCTCAAACCATCATGATTTAGAGAACTTTAAAATTACTCTATGGCAACATTCATTTCTGTGGCTTCAGAAAAATATTAGTGCAGGATCAGAGAGTTGGGAAAACAGTAAGAAAATCAACTTGTCTCAAATTGAGGCAACACGGCTAAAATTAGGATTGATGTAACACTCTTGTCTCCCAAATAAGTATCTACCCTTTCCTCAACTGTTCTAAATTTACTAGGGTTTTATAAAAACAACATTTGAATATAAATGCTCTGTAGTATGATGTATTAAAATGAGGATTGGACAAAACTCCAATACAGGGGTATTCTTCTCTCATTTGCACCTAATTAAACTGTGTGACAGAGAATTGAGTCAGAAGAATGAATTTCTAATCTGGACTTACTATGTGATCCAAGATGACAACTGATCTGAGCCTCACTTCCCTCACCTATAGAAATGTTTGCCTTACAAAGGAATTGTGAGGCCAAATGAGATAATATATGTAAAAACAGATTGAAAATTCAAAAATTATCATGTGCAGCCCATGCCCACATATCATTCTTTTTGTAATGGATAAGAAGCCACTGGCTGAGGTTATGTAGTCTGTCCTAAATTCTCAAAGAGGAACATGACATCAGGAAGAGGATGACATGACTTGCAAGTGGCTTGGATTTGAGGGAGGGAGGGCTATGCAAAGTAATCAGCCTCACTTTCTCCTCCAGAGTCACCTGGGTCCAGGGGCCAGATATGAATTGGGACCCCTGGAAATGGCCCAGAATGCAGTGAGTTTTGCCTTATACCACTCTGAATAACTAAATTATCAGCTGGGTTCTTTAACTACTTGGGGACGGAGACCCTGACTCATCTTGCTCAGTCCTTAAGTGACTGGAGTCCTTGCCTTCCAAGAAAACTGGATTTTTGTCTCTAAATTCCACTTTTCCTAGGGCTGGGTCAGATTGTGCTACCAAACCTCATCAGTGTACCTGGGTCAAGTAGCATGAATTATTCTCAGATACTGTTGAGAAATTTGCTCTTCAGGAGGTTGTGTGGTGCAGAGGGAAGTGATAAGAGCTATGTATGGACAAACAAGTCTGAATTTTCCTGTTTCCTTTCATTGTACGAGAGAGAGAGAGAGAGAGAGAGAGAGAGAGAGAGAGAGAGAGAGAGAGAGAGAGAGAGAGAGAGAGAGAGAGAGAGAGAGAGAGAGAGACTGTCTTCTTGGTTGCCACACTAAGAATGGAAGCTGAGAACTTCTATAACTGAACTGAGACTTTACTGCTTTCCATTTAGGACAGAGGTTAATTTTGAGAACGAGGACTTCCAGGAATTGACTGTTGCAAGTTGTCATAAGCCCAAGTATCAATCTATCATGACCAAAGGTGGAGGAGAAAGAGCCAAGACTGGTGCTGCAGAGGCAAACCAAATTTTGTAGCAGAACCGAGAGTCAGAGCATAAGAAGGAGAAAAGGTCCCAACTACCCAAAGCTGTGATTTCTCCCAAATTCTACTGAATTAGTGAGCTGGGGGAGAGAAACCTATCTCCTTCTCTGTACTCCTTCTGCCTTCACTTACTTATAATCTGAATCCCAGAGTTGTGATATCAAACATGGACCTCATTCATTAATCCCTTTCCATGATCTGTGAGTCAAGGTAATTTAGAAATTTCTTATCTATACCCAAAGACTGAAAGGGTAAGGGAGAGGAGATGGCTGGAGCCAGAGGGCACTTGCGTCAGAACCCTTATCTTCTGCTTTTACCATGTTAAATGTGACTACAATATGTTGAGTGTCTATGTCCTGTGAATGTGGGGAGGGGGAGAATGGGACAGAATTGTTCAGAATATGAGGGGAGGTTCCAGACGGGAGATGCTGACTAGAGTCATAGATTTCCTAGTTTTTATATTTTGAGCCATAAATACTATTGTAGCTAAATTCCAAATCAAGCCATCACTTATTTGATCTCCTGTGCTAAGGAACAAGGTGCTGCTTCAGTGGGGTGGCTTCCTAGGCATTTGGAGACTGAATCCCCATCGGCTAACCAAGAGGAATGGTCTTATCTTTTGGGGGTGGCCTCTGATACATGTTGGTTGGTGGTACCAACAGAATGACACCTAGTGGGCAAATTGAATATTGTACTCCCTTGGATTAAGCTAACATTTATATGGTGTTTACTGTGTGCCAGCTATTGTGCTAAGTGCTTTGCAATTTTTATCTCACAATGAGTTAATGAGTTAGGTTCTCACAACAAACAGGGTAGGTACTATTATCTCCATTTGTGTAAGCTAAAGCAGACTGAGATTAAGTGACTTGCTCAGGGTCACATAGCTAGTAAGTGTCTGAGACTGGATTTGAGCTAAGGTCTTGCTGACTCCAAGCCAGGCACTCTATCCATTTGACATCTAGCTGATTATTTCTGCAGGAATGCATACCAATTGATTTGGATTGTTTACACTATGTTAATAAGTAATACACGGAGGATATACAAAGTGTCATATAAGCAAATGTAAGATGACATTAAAATGAGAGAGTTTGGTCAGATGATCTCCATGACCTTGTTCTAAAATTCTGATTCCTGAAATAAATACCTTTATGTGACTTGAGATGATGATATTATCCATTTTACAATTGAGAAAACTGAGTAAGACAGAGATTAAGTGACTTGCCCAGTCCCATAGAAGTATCTGAGGATGGATTTGAACTCAGAACTTTTTGACTCCAGTCCCAACAATCTATTCATCATGCCATCTGCTCTCCGCTTTGGAGAATGCACAATTATTCTATGACTCTTTTGTGTGTTCATTTTCTGTGTAATGAAGTTTGATTTTTTTGATGGGCAATTGAGTTAGAACTGGATATGCATGAAAAAAGATCTAACCAATTGAAATATTGTTTCTATCCCTGGCCGTGTTGGAGTATGAAGTATGAATTGCTGTGAGGCTGTTGGTGACAAGAAGTCATGAGTTCATAGCCCTGTTGATATTTCTGCACCTGTTGTATCGATCATCTTCTGCTCTTTTCTGAGACTATTAGAGATGGCAGCATCCATGTGAGTGTCAAAATTCCAAAGGTTGGAAGTTATCTTCCATAGGAAACCTTTCTCAATCCCTCTTAATTGTAGAGAGTTCCCTCTCTTAATTATTTCCTCTATATACTGGATGTAGCTTATCTGTACATATTTGTTTGCTTGTCTCCCTCTGTTAAGTTGGAAGTTTCTTGAAGGAAATCTGTTGATTTTTTTTGTATCTCCAGTGCTTAGCATAGTGCCTTGCATATAATAGACACTTAATAAACGTTGACTAAATGTCTGAGAAGAAGTTACCAAAGGTCCATGAATTGTAGTCCCTATCAGAGTTTACCAGCAGCTGAACCTGATGAGCTATGGGCAACCTGCCTAACTCAGCATCACAATTGATTGATAGCAGCCAAGATGTTGTAGTCTGCAGCAGGTTCTGGCTATGCCCCAAAAGAAGGTGAACTTGGTGGGGTGAATGCTTTATAGCCACCACTTTAAGCTGATTCAATTAAATTCAATGAATGTTTAAGTGTCTGCTATGTGCCAGGTATCCTACTAAGCACTAGGGATATAAATAAGGAAAAGACAGCCTCTGCCCTTATGAGCTTACAATTTAGGGAAGATAACACATAAAAGAAGCTGAAAATGCAGGGTGCCAGGAAGAGAGGTATGATGTTCTGTGGAGGTGAAACCAAACAGAGTTGCTGCTAGACAACAGTTACCTGGAAACTTCAGATCCCACCTCTCCATAAAGGAAGGCTGTGAGAAGACTTTAGTGCCCCACCCTCCAGCCCTCCAGTCAGGAAAAAGAGGGTGCCAAAGGAGTTGGGGAAATGCTGAGTATCAAAAACTGAGTGATCATCAGCATGGTGATGAGATTTCAGGAGATCCTGAGACAGAGGTGGCATAAGCAATGTCTTCTTTTCATGTATGCCTGTATTTCTGATCTTGCTATATCTTTTCAATAAAACCCCTTTGAAAAAGCTTATTAATGTTAATTAAGTAAATTGCGGTGAGGGGAAGGAGAACTAATCAATGAGTCAGTCAATAATGTAAAGCATACATTCATTGTAACTGATGATTGGAATTGAGATCATACCAGAATGGCTGTGAAATGATAGAAGTATAATCCCAATTTCAGGTAGAAACCTGAGTTGGGAGATATAGCTAGCTGTCTTGTGGAACCTTAAGTCATCAATGCAAATGAGTTGAGTTAAGAACTCTCAGAACTTAAATTTTCTACATTTGTTGGAAGATACAGAATCCTAGCAACATTGTATGGTAGGAACAATCCACAAATTTCCTCCACACCTTAGGTGACAGACGTGCAAGAATTTCTTTAGAGCCTGATTTTTGCATACCCCTTATAATTCTGTCACTGAAAGCAAGCTCCAAACACTAATGCTTGCTGGTCAAATACCCATAAGTTAAATTCACTGTGCCCTTTCTTTAGGATTCCACTGAGAAAAAAAAAGATTTTTTTTGATTAAAACTTGCAAATAAAAATGAAAAGTAAAAAACTAGAAATCTCCTGCCAGGTTATTTCCAAAGGTGGGGTAGTAAGAGTGCTGCTGTAAGTCCAAGCTTGGAAAATAGAGCCATAGTGGTTGTGGAAATGCTGACAAACTCTTAGCTGTCCAGCATTTCTAATAAACTAGGAAATTTTAAGCCAAGATGGGAGCTTTCAGTTCTTAGTCAAGCGGAACAACCATAAAAATGAGTGTACTGTAATACTGGAAGAGCATGATTTCACATGGCATGCAAATAAAAGACTTTTATAACTCACTTTTCAACTCCAGCTCTTAGAAGCATTGCCTCATCAACATACATAAGCTGTGACACCCCAGCCTAGTTCTTACCTCCTTTCCCATTTAGAAACTAGCTTTCTAAAGACCTTTGTGTGTCAATTCCTCAAAACATGGTGAGTGCTTAGTGAATACATTATCCTGCTCTGCTTCATCTGTTTTCTGAAAAGTTCTAGTAAAACTACCTATAGTATCTTTTATGATTCCCCTAGCAGTTCTGTTTTCCTGTTTTGAAGTACCCCCCAGTGACACCAGACTCCTTGACAAATCAGTTTTTGTCTCTGTGGCCGCAGAGAGAGCTCTGACAGACACTGCCAGAGAAGCTTTATTTGCACAGCCTCTTCCATCTGTTCTGGCTATTTCCCAGTCTCCCTCCTTGGCTGCTATCCATTTTGGGGACGTGTTTGAATTCTGGCTATTTTTTTTCCTTTTTGAATGATATGATATCCTCGAATTTCCATCATCTTCACTTTCAGGGGATTGTAAAATCAGTGCTTTCTGGAGCAAATAAATGTATTTATCATTTCCCTTTTTCTCTTTGTGAAGATTTCTTAAGAAAACTCCTGAAATATTCACAGTTTCTCACTTTATTTTTGTGAAGAACTTTCCTCCACTGTTTATGAATCAAAGCCAGAACCAAATTGAATAAAAGTGCTGCATCACTATTGCCTCCTTCAATGTGAGCTGTGGGACACATTCTGTCCTCTTTGACTGGTCTTTCTTCTCTGTCCATGCCCCTAGAAGTTCTGACCACATAGTGCTGACATTTCAGAGTGACTGCATCTCTTCCCAGAATCTGAGAAATTCTCTCGAATACTGAGGAAAACTTATGAGTCCTTCAGTTTTTCAGAGCTACACACGGAAATTTAACCAGCCATTTCTTGTGGTTGTCCTTCATGCTTGAGGAGGATCATGACATCAGGAAGGTGATGCCATGAGACTGAGAAGTGAATTGGATTTAATGAGGAAGGGCTGTGCAAAGTCACCAGCTTCACTTTTTCCTCCCGAGTCATCTGGGTCCAGTGGTGAGATATAGATCAAGATGACTAGAGATGGCCCTGGATACAGTAGGAGAACTTGGCCTTTTTTAAGGTCTTAAATAGGTCTCAGGTTAGCTGAGGTAACACCCATTCAGTAATTAAGGCTAGGTAAGAAATGAGACAGAGAGTGGTCTCTTTACCTAGTCAAAAGAAGAAGAAAGTGATGATGATGATGATAATGAAGAAGAAGAAGCCAGACATTAGTTGACTAGTGACTAGTGCTTTAAAAGTATGGCAAGGAAAGAGTCTTAGTGAATGATGCTGTGTGCTACTGTCCTGGGCATCTTGTAGTTTCAGATGACCCTACTGAGCATTTGTAAAAATGGCTTTTTTTTGAAATGCCAAATAATTTATTCTGAGTATTGAGAGAGAAGAACAACAGGGATGTTGTTCACTGGTTGGCCATGATCTTTATTCAAGGTCCCAGTGCCTTAGGGTCTCAGTGTGTGCTTGTTTAGGGACTACCTGGAATTCAGAGGGAACCTCTACCCATTCTGAAGATATTGGCCATTATGGAGCTAGTGTAGCTTGGAGAAGAGGAGGAGAATTAATAATGATCAGGAAGGGGGACTAAGGGATCAAGAGGGAGCTTTAGAGCAAGACCTTTCACCTATTCTGGAAGAGAACATTTTGGGGGTAGCTCAGCTCAGTCTCTGCCCTGAAAAGCAAAATTTGAAAGAAATCAGTAATTACAAAGGTTAGATCCTAGATGGTTTCAAAATCTGCTGATGTCACTTACTACCAATGCATGTTGGACAAATAATTTCATGTTTCTAAGACTTATTTTCCTCATCTGTAATATAAAGGAGTTGGACTAGATTATATATAAGATCATTTCTAACTCTTAATCCTTTATAGCTTAACCCCATAACTCTACTCATTAATGCATAGGAGATGGACCCTCCTTTCTACTATTGACATTAAAGAAAGTAATTATGACTTTAACTCTGCCTAAGGGAAGAAATGAAAGTAACTACACTAGGGGAGGTAAAAATGGAACTTGATTATCTAACATGCCTAGGATGATGAAGGTTTCATATGAATAGATAGATTTCTATCAATTTCTGGATTTTTTTTTCCTGCTTCAACACAGCAAGACAGGTGAGAGGTACTTTGAATATGGTATATTGGGGATGCTTAATGGGAAGAATTGTGCTAGTGCCAGTTGGAAACACTAGAATGATAATAAAAAATTAAATAAAAAGTGAACAGGAAACAGTGATTAGGAAAGGAGACAAAGGGAAAAGAGATGAAGGGAAAAAACAAATAAAATGTGTAAATGAAAGTTTTCCTATTTGATATCTTTAAGCACTTGCTATGTGAAAATGACCTTTGGAACAAGTTATTCTCATCTGCCCATTCTGTCAGGAGAAGTCTTCACATGCTTGGGGATAGATGTCTGGAAGACAGAATGAAGCTGGCGACTTTGTGCAACTCTGCCTCACTTAAATTCAATTCATGAGCAAATCAGAATATCACTCCATGATGTCATTGATTCTCTGGGAGCAGCAAAAGCAAAAGCGAAAATGAAGGGTTACTGATGGCATGCTTAAGTGATAAAAGCCACCTAACCAATTGGGATATTCATCTTTGACAGAATCTGTCATACTATCCTTGAGGACAAGAGGGAGAAATCTAGGCAAGATGATCACTCAACTTGTTGGATTTGGAACTAGCTAAATGACTAGGCACAAATGTAGTTATTAATAGACTGATGTCATCTTCAAGTGAGATCTGAATTGGAATGCCTCAGGGATCACTATCTTTGACCCTGTACTGGTCAAAGTTTTTTTCTCAGTGATTTTCATGACCATTTAGATGACCATTCTTGTCATATTTACATATGATACAATGTTTGGAGGAACAGCTAACACACTGAATGTTAGCATCAAAGTCTAAATTTCTCAACAGGAACAATAAAGGACTGAAATGAGTAAAATGAAATTACCTAGCACAAATGTAAGTGATATAACTTATAAATGAAAGTCAAAAGTACAGGATTGGGGTGGGGCAGGGAAGAGAAGATTGAGTGAAGGAATGAAGAACCTTTTAACTGGGAGAAGATTTAGTAGGAGCAATATAACTTGTTCCCCCAAAGTTTCTTTAGACTTCTTTGGTGGACAGTAGATTCTTACTTATTAGAGGTCTTCAAGGAAGGGTTGGGTGACCTCATATTAGAAGAAATAGAGGTTCTCTTAGGAAGAGGCTGATTTGATCTCAGAGGTATTATTTAGCCTTAGTGGGATGGAATTCATGATTGGATGTGGTTTTTAATTCAGAAGAAATGGGAGAAACAAAAGTTAGTGGAGAAGTAACACTCTTTATTATGTTTAGGTGAAAGAATCTATCAACCAGAGGGGAGAAACATGATGGAAAGAATGTGTGTGTGAAAGTCAATGGAGGGAGAAACAGAAGGATATATATTATAGATCCCTTGGATAGAAAGGAAATATCTGAGGAGTCTGAGAAAGAGATCACAAACCTATTACAGATGTGTGTTGAGTAATAATGGGAGATTTTAATTATTTAGACATGTACTGGAGCTCTCACTCTGTTAAAATCAGAGCTATTAATAATGTCTTGACTTGTTTAGTAGTAGTTTCATTTTCAAAAGTAGGAGGGACAAAAAAGGGGAAATTCTGTTCCTAGAGAAGGGCACCACCATCCTGCCAATTACCCAGGTTCACAACTTAGGTGTTATCTCTCACTCTAATCTGTTGCCAAATTCTATTAATTTTACTTTCTTAGCCTACTGTGGAGGCCCTTATTGCCTCAAACCTAGAATATTACCTGATTCATTGATCTCCCTGCTTCATCTGTCCCCACTCTAGTCTGTTCTCTACTCATCTGTCAACTTGATCAATTGATCTGCCCAAAGTACGGTTTGGACCATATCATCAATACCCTAATTCAATAAACTCCAATGGCTTCCTATTGCTTCCAGATTTAAATTTAAAATCTTCTGTTCCTACATAGCACCAGGCTAAAGTTCAGGTTCAGATATAGAATGGGAAAGCATGATTTTTCCGAAGAGACTGATGTGGATACCCAAAGAACTCACCAGACAACTCATCTTAAATGTATAAAAGATAGAAGCAAGGCCAGGTGACAGTGAGATACTATTTCCAGAAATAATGTCCATTTATGTTTCTAGGTTTCTTTTGTGTCTACGTTCATATTTCAAAGATTCTACCAACCTCTAGATTTCTTACTAAGAATGCTTGAAGGTGCATGTAAGTGGCATGGTGGGTAGAATGCTGAACTTGGAGGCAGGAAAATCTGAGTTGAAATCCAGCCTCAGGCTTGTTTAGTTGTGTTATCTTGGGCAACAACCTCTCAGCCTTAGTTTCTTCATCTATAAAATGAGGATGAAAATATAATTTACCTCCAAGGGTTGTTGTAAAAATCAAATGAAATAAGATATGAATAGCACTTTTAAAACCATATAACACTATATAAATTCTTAATTATTATTACCAATATCATATTAAAAGTCCGTTGTCTCCATCAGATTTTGTTCACTTTTGAAAGATATTATTCTTGGTTATAAACCTCTTTTCTTTGCATTTTTATTAATTGTATTCCAAGATTTTTTTCCCCATTAGAGTAATTGCTGCATAATCCTATACGATCCTAGCTGTAATTCCTTACACTGATCTTTCTCTCTGTCTGTCCCTCTCTGCCCTGCAGGGATGGGTGAATGTTTTATTCTTTCATTTTGTTCTCTGATTCTAATATCAGTGGGCAATTTCTTTTATTTTTGAGTTCTTGAAATATAGTACAGTGCCCCCTCTGACATCTCTCCTATAAATACATGCTATGTTAGTGAGAAAAGTTCTCCTGTTGAGAAAAAAAACCACTTATCTGCTCATCTATGCTATGCTGTGAGATTGCAGCATAGACTAACTCTTTTAGCACACAGTCACACCTCACAGGATGTTGAGAAAGTGTTAACACTTTCAGACACAAAGTATGATTAGTCCTACAACCATGTAATTCCTAGAAGCAACTTTTGTTTGTCTGGGTGATTTCATTCATCCAAAGATTCTAGGGGGTAGAGGAGAAGAAAAGTTGTAAAGGAGGTGGATCAATCTCTCATCAAATTAAAGAGTTCGACAACCTGATGACAAAATATGAAGAAATTTCTCAATCAACCTGAAAGAATTATAAAGCAATTAGATGAAAGCAATTGGTGAATGCAGTGAACTTTCTGTGATTGGCAGAGAATATCAACCATGCCCCTTGTGGCTTTAATAAAAAGTAAGCTGAGCCCATGCTAAGTTGGCTAGCTACCCCGTTCTTGGGATCACTCTTGACTTTTCCCCTTGAAGCTTTTGGAAAGCTGGGAGAAGGAAAGATTTTTGATCTTGTCCCAATATTTCTTGTTTGACACTCCCTACTATTATCCCTGGATGGAGAACTGCCTGGGACCAGGCCCTAATTCATTCCCACAGCCCTGTCCTTGGATCTAGAACTGGGATCAAACTTTACCCACAGCTGTAGTCTGCAGTTTTTGCCCTTGTTCAGCAACCCTGGACCTGTGTTAAATTGGCCTTTACCCATCTGCTGGAGACTTTGGGGCATCTTCTTATGCAATCCTGTTAAAGGAGCTCGTTACTCTTTCTCTGGTTTTGTGAATCTTTGTTTTATCTGCTGGGATTCTTTATCATTCCTATGGTGATTATGAGGGAAAGAAGCTGTGCTTTGCTCTAAACTTTATATTATTGTCTTTGCCGGAAGTCTCAGACATCTTTACCCTTTCTAGGCCCAAGTAAAATATGTACGTTCAGGTCTTGGCCAGGAAGAACTAGGTAAGACCCTCCTCTCTTTTGCATCTCCTTGATAAGGTATAAACTGGAATTATCTTGGGTCTTTCTTGCCCCTTTCCTGGTATCTCTTTGTTCTGGCATAATTTCACATTCTCAGCTGCAGATAAACAACTTGAAACCACACTGATGGTGTTCACATGTTTAAAATGGACCTTGAGCTCAGCCTTTAAAAGAGCAGTTAGACAGAGAGGAAAGGAACAGCAGATAAACCTGACCTGATTCCCTACAGGATCATATGGTTGCAGGACTTTCTTTCCAATGCAAAAATACAGCTCTCTGGGGACCTGTGTCCATTTAGGAACCAGCAGCAGATGGAGAAACAAATCCACAGTGACACAGATACAGGCAGACACAGACACACAGTTCTAGAAGGAGACCAGCACCACCATGGCCCCACATGAGAGGGTAACCAGTGCCAGATGGAGACAAAGGTTGTTAGGGTGACCAAGATAAGGAGCCTGAGAGCTATTGCCAGAGGAGGCAGAGAGAGAGAGAGAAGTATGAATATAACTGACAGCCTTGGTATAGAAAAATAGTCTCCCAATGACAATGAAAATCACATGTAGGACTAATGTGGAAATTTATTTAACATGATTACATTAACATGATGTATAACTTGTATCAGATTGCTTGACACCTTAGGGAAGGGGGAAGGGAGAGAGGAAGAAAAATTTAGAACTCAAAATTTCACAAGAAAGAATGTTGAAAACTATCTTTACATATAATTGGAAAAAAATAAATTACCATTGAGGAAACAAAAAAATCACATGTAGGGCTTCTTTGTAGATCTGAACTCTTTCCCCTTTCAGGGGCTTCTACCCTCCCAGTCTAGAACTATCAATATGGAACACATAATTCCATTTGTAGTTAACTCTCTAGAAACTCTGATTTTTTTCCCCTTTCATTAGCAGGGGTAGAGGGGCACCCTAGAGTAGTGCAAAAGATCTGTAACAGTACCTAGGAAAGGAGGAGGTGCACCTGAGAGGGAAAGGGAATTTTTTATTATTAATGAACTTAGTTATGAGTCCTATATGTTTTCTGATGGATTAAAGTTTGTCCTGTATTATATATTATTTACTTTTTTTTACATATGATTATTAACATTTATATATTATTTTTGATGGGAATTTTAGTTTCTAAGTTTATTTATATAGCATCATAGATTGGGGCTGTATAGTCAAAATAGTCTAACCCCTCATTTTCTAAGAAGTGAAGTGATTTGCCCAAAGTGACACAGGCAGCAGTAAGTAACTCTGATTCTATTCAAGTGCTATTTTTACTACACCAGGGAAACTTAAAAATGTAAAAGCCAAATTCTAATGTGCCCAGGGGGAACCTCTTAATAAGGACACTAGTCATAGAGATTACTGAGAGAAGCTTCTGAGACTAAACTCAACGCATATGAGTACAGAGTTTTGATAATGGTCCACAGCTCTCACTCCGTGACAGGGTGAGGGTGAGGGTGAGGGTGAGGGTGCTGCATCAAGGAGGATTGGTCAATACCCAGCCTTTAAAGCACTTTGACCTCTCTTCTGGATGTGTGGCTTGGAACTCGCAGAGCCTTGTCCTAGGAATGGCAGGAAGGGATTCATCCCATCACCAGTATTCCTCCTGGTATTTATGATGACTTTTTAAACATGGCAGTGACAATATGTGCTTTAAGATAAACCTTAGACAATTTCTCAAGGCTTTTCATATCTTCCATTTGAGGACAAATGACCAAATAGTAATCATGAGAGGCAGACTTTCTGAGCCTGGTGGTTACATTTGGGAATTCAGACATTTGTGGGTTCCTGTGTCGGTGCTAACTGCTCTGCTGGAATATTACCTGCAGCTAAATCTTCTTTGGGAAAGAAAATGTTCACTAATAGGAGAATGTGTCATGCATGATAATTGGGAGAGAAGATTATGAACCTTAAGTGAGTGTCTGTAACAGCAGATCTGAGGTGAAAATAGGTGTCAATGTGTGTTTATGAGGAACTGAGTTTTAAGCATTTCTTTTGAAGTGGAATTGTACACTCCCTGATCTATTTTGTACATTGATTAATTTTCTAGAAGGGATTTTGTTAATCCTTTTTGAAGAGACTATGGACATGAGTCAATGCTCAACTTTGTTGAACATATTGTCCCCTGAATTAGAGTGGGGGTATGATGAGTCAGAGATAAGGAAAAATAAAAAACCTAACCTTTCTCTTTAAGGACCAGGTTTCCCCTGTACTGAATCCCAGTCTGTGTAAGTTAAGTGCTAAGAACCTTAGTGGGAGAGGACACTCAAGGCCTCTGGGTCTGAGGGTCTGTTACAATCATCTTCAGACTGGTATTGTGTGTACATATGTCAATTTGTTTAAAATTCAGATTAATTTATAAATCATCAGTCTTTAGAAATAACATTTAGTTGAATATTATGAAGTTGGCTATCCTTATATCATTAATGTACCAGATCTACACTTTGCCAAGGATATTATTATTCATGGGGACATTGAAAGGGATCTAAAATGTTAAGTCATTGCCTACTTACATTCATTTTTTATGTTTGTGTTTTAGAATTTACTGGGCCCATAAGAGTCAATGATCATTAGGGAAAAACACAAAGATTACAGGCCATTCCATACCCATTGTTGTTTTCAGTTGTGTCCAACAACTCTTCATGACCCATTTTTGGGTTATCTTGGTTAAGATACTGAAGTGGTTTGCCATTTCCTTTTCCAGCTCATTTTGCCGATGAGGAAACTGAGGTAAACAGGGTTTGCCCAGTAATTTGCCTACAGTCACATAGGGAGTAAGTGCCTGAGACAGGATTTGAACTCAGATGTTTCTGACTCCTGACTCCACTGCACTACCTAGCAGTCACACCCATTAAAATATCCATAAAGAATAAAAGAGTGAAATAAATATTGGGAGATAACATTTATATAGCAGGTAAAGCAATATTACTTTTCATTTTTTTAAAAATATTTTTAATATTTATTTAACTTTTTACATTCATTTTCACAAAATTTTGGGTTCCAAATTTTCTCCTCTTTTATCCCCTCCCCCCACCCCAATACCCCAAGCAATCTAATTTTCCCTCCCTCCCTTCCCTTGTCCCCATCTTCTCTTTTCTCCTGTAGGGCCAGATGACTTTCTATTCCTCATTAACTGTATGTCTTCTTTCCTAGTAGCAACAACAATACTAAACAGTTGTTCCTAAAACTTTGAGTTCCAAATTCTCCCCATACCTCCCTCCCCACCCATTCCCTTTGGGAAGGCAGGCAATTCAATATAGGCCCTATCTGTGTAGTTTTGCAAATGACTTCCCTGATAGTCATGTTGTGTAAGACTAACTGAATTACCCTCCATCCTAACCTGCCCCTCATTGTTTCTCTTCTGTCTTTTAATCCTGTCCCTCCTTGAGTGTTGACTTCAAATTGCTCCCTCCTCCCATTGCCCTCCCTTCCATCATCCCCCCCCCCCTTGTTTATCTCCTTCTCCCCCACTTTCCTATACTGCAAGATAGGTTTTCATACCAAAATGAGTGTGCATTTTATTCCTTCATTTAGTCAAATGTGATGAGGGTAAACTAATTGTTTTTTTTTTTTTCTCAGCTCTCCTCTTTTTCCCTCCACTAAAAAGTCTCCTGCTTGCCTCTTGAATGAGATATAATTTACCCATTCCATTTCACCCTCTTTCCTCCCCCTACCTTTCTCTCTCACCATTTACCTTAATTTCTTTTAAGATATGGTCCCATCCTATTCAATTCACTCTGTGCTCTCTGTCTCTGTATGTGTGTGCATGTGTGTATGTGTGTGTGCGTGCATGTGTGTACATGTGTGTGTGTGGTCCCACCAACTACCCAGATACTGAAAAGTTTTAAGAGTTACAAATATTGTCTTTCCATGTAGGAATGAAAACAGTTCACTTATGGTAAGTCCCTGAAGACTTCTCTTTGCTGTTTACTTTTTCATGCTTCTTCTCATTCTTGCGTTTGGAAGTCAAATTTTCTTTTCAGCTCTGGTCTTTTCATCAAGAATGTTTGAAAGTCCTCTGTTTCATTGAAAGACCATATTCTCCCCTGAAGTATTATACTCAGTTTAGCTGGGTAGGTGATTCTTGGTTTGAGTCCTAGTTCCTTTGACTTCTGGAATATCCTATTCCACACCCTTTGATCCCTTAATGTAGAAGCTGTTAGATCTTGAGTTATCCTGATTTTATTTCCACAATACTGGAATTGTTTCTTTCTAGCTGCTTGCAAGATTTTCTCCTTGACCTGGGAGTTCTGGAATTTGGCCACAATGTTCCTAGGAGTTTCTCTTTTTGGATCTCTTTCAGGCAGTGATCGATAGATTCTTTCAATACTTATTTTGCCCTCTGGTTGTAGAATGTCAGGGCAGTTTTCCTCGATAATTTCATGGAAGATGATATTTAGGCTCTTTTTTTGATCATGACTTTCAGGTAGTCCCATAATTTTTAAATTGTCTCTCCTGGATCTATTTTCCAGGTCAGTTGTTTTTCCCATGAGATATTTCACATTCTCTTCCATTTTTTCATTCTTTTGGTTTGTTTGGTTATTTCTTGGTTTCTCATAAAGTCATTAGACTCCATCTGTTCCATTCTAATCTTGAGAGAACTATTTTCTTCAGTGAGCTTTTGAACCTCTTTTTCCATTTGGCTAATTCTGCTTTTGAAAGCATTCTTCTCCTCATTGGCTTTTTGAACCTCTTTTGCCAATTGAGTGAGCCTATTTTTCAAGGTGTTATTTTCTTCAGCATTTTTTTGGGTCTCCTTTACCAAGGTATTGACCCGTTTTTCATACTTTTCTTGCATCTCTCTCATTTCTCTTTCCAGTTTTTCCTCCACCTGTCTAACTTGCTTTTCAAAATCCTTTTTGAGCTCTTCCAAGGCCGGAGCCCACCTGACAACCCCCTGGGATGTCTGGGATACAGAGGCCCCACCCTTCACGTCTTTCCCTGATGGCAAGAATATTTCGTCGTCATCAGATCCGAAAGGCAGGATCATTTGCATCTGCTCAAAAAAGCTCTCTATAGTCTTATTTTTCTTCCCTTTTCTAGGCATTTTCCCAGCCAGTTACTTGACTTCTGAGATTCCTGTCCACCCCCGCCTAGATCCACCCAGCTAGTGCTTG
Organism: Bettongia penicillata ogilbyi; assembly: GCA_023548195.1. NCBI lineage: Eukaryota > Metazoa > Chordata > Mammalia > Diprotodontia > Potoroidae > Bettongia > Bettongia penicillata. Next base: position 2,596,882 of record JAJHZJ010000545.1, on the reverse strand, counting down.
GGGTCTGAGATTCAAATGGGCTTTCCGCGGCAGGCGCAGCTGCTATTCAATGTGAGCTTTAGTTCTGGTGCTGGGGTGGGGGCAGGGCCACCTCCCAGGCTCAGCTCCTTCAGGTGGTTTATGCAGAGACTTTCAGTAATGAAGATCCTGCCTGCTGCTGGGAGAGTCCCGGGGGCCGCCGCTGCTGCCTCTGCCTCCGCCACTTCCTGCCCCTGCCTCTGCCGCTTCTTCCCGAGGGTGCCCGAGCCACGGAGACACCCCGCTCCCCTCTCAGCCAGCCCAGACGTGTCTCTCACTGACCTGTAGCATCTGTGGGTGGAGGGACTTTCCAGGCTGCCAGAGGTTCCATCCCTGAAGCCTGCTCCGATTTCCTCCTCTCGGCCTCGTGGCCAGGGCAGCGCTGGGTTGGACTCCGCTTTCTGGGGTGTGATGGACCCTGGGGACAGCTCTCCAGGGCTCTCTGGAACGGAAATCTCTTCCACTATGTTTCTGCACACCCTGCAGTGATCCAGAACTTGTGGGGAGCTCTTCTTACATTAAATCTATGGGCTGTGGGTTCGGAGCTCGCATACATGAGTCTTTCTACTCTGCCATCTTGACTCCGCCCCCTACTTTTCATTTCTTTACACATTTTAGGACACTCTCAAGATTGTATTCTACACATTTGTGGCATGATAAAAAGAATGCTGAACTAGGAGTCAGGAGAGACATGAGTTCTTTGTCTAGCTTTACCACCAATGAGTCATGTGAGCTCAGGAAAGCAATGTCTCTTTTCTGGACTTCCCTTTCCTTGACTTTGCAATGATTTGATCTCTAATGTGCTTTCCAAATCAGCCAGTCTGTGATTCTATAACATGCTAAAGTAAGAAGGTGACATGCCTAGGTGACATCACAACAACATTGAGCATGTGGTCTTCAACAAAGAGCTATTCTTTTCATTTTAAGGGTACTCATCTGAAGAAGGAAGGATTGCTAAACCATTTTCAGATGCCCCTCTCTTTCCTTCATCTGGAACTATAGAGAAGGAGTCTTCAACTTTTTTCCAGTTTGCTTGTCTGAGTTCAAGTCACACTTACTTGACTATGTAGGTGTCAAAAGCTTCCATAGAACTAATTGTAGCATAACTTGAAAAAGTGTTTCAAAATCTTTTAAGAGAACCAAACATCAAAACTTTTGTCCTTGGCACTTCGTGAATGTTATACAAATGCTCATTCCCTTTCTTCTTCCATCTTGAACTTAATTTATCTTTAATTTGTCTCTTTTATACTATCCTTTTGTCAGATTATTGATGCCTAATTGGAAAGGACTCTTACTGGCTATGTTCATGTCCCTGTCTAATAAATATTGACTTGACTGTTATGTGCTCCCAATAAGTTCTAAAATGCTGTGTGAGGGCTTTGGCTCTGTGTACATCATGGTAGAAGACTTGCTCCCTATTTCCTGTAGGATAAGATGCAAAAGATCATTTGGCTTTTAAGCTCTTCATAATTTTGCCTCTTGTAACTTTTCCAGTCTTCTTAAACTTTACTCTCCTCTACCTATTCTATGATCCAGTGCCACTGGCCTCCTTGCTGTTCCTCACACAAGACACTTCATTTTCAGACTTCGGGGATTTTTACTGACTATCGCCATGCCTGGAATGCTGTCATTACTGATCTGTATCTCCTGGCTTGCATATTTTCCTTTAAGTTTCATCTAGAATCCCACTTTCTTCAAGAATTCTTTCCTTGTATCCCTTAATGCTCATGTCTTCACTTTGAGGTTGCTCTCAATTTACCCTATGTATACCTTTGTACATTGCTTTTTTGCTTATTTTCTCCCCAATTAGAATGTGAGTTCCTTAGGGCAGGGACTATTTATTGCCTTTCTTTATATCCTTAGCACTTAGCACAGTGTCTGGCATAGTAAAGGTGTAATATTATTTACTGTAAGGACCACTAGTGGTTCCAGATATAGATGTGGTGCTGGCTGGTGGAGAACCTCTGTTTTCTTGGGGTTGATTATCTAGCCAAAATTAGCACAAGTGACAAAGAAACAATCCATACTCTGTTGCAAACAAAAAAGTCATGTGCTAACTTTCCCTTCACTTCGGTCTTGACTTGTAGACTTTTCAAGTCAAATAATTTACCATCAATGTGGTAGCAAATTTTGATACTGCTTTTATTCTCATTGAAGACATCTGACATTGCAGACTTCTTCATACTGAAAAGCATGAGAGCACAACCCAGCTTCATTACATTGGTGACTAGGAAAGCACAAGAGTATTGTCCTCTATCTAGATCCCATACAAGCATGCCATCATGAAACTGGCATACAATACTGATGAACTTCTCCAGGCAACCAAATTTCTCCATGATCTTCCACAAGTCCTCATGACTGATGGTATCAAAGACCTTGGTTATATTAACAAACATTACATACAGGCCTTAATTCTATTCCTGGCACTTCTGGAGTTGTCAAGCAGCAACCACTATGCCCCTCAGCTCTTTCTGAAGTTACACTGGCTCTTGGTTAAATGACCACCTTCCAGGTGAAGGACCAACTGACTTAGGAGAACTCTGGCAAGAATCTTGCCAACTATGACTAAGAGAGAGACCCTTGTGATTGTCACAGGATGATCTGTTTTCTTTTCCTTTACAGAGATGAACAATGAAGTCATCCCTGATCTCCTGTGGGATAATCTCCTCTTGCCATATAAACCAGAAGATTTCAGTTAGCTTCTGTATGAACAGGGGACCTTGTAGTGGGCCTTGTAGCTCTCTGTTGGGATAGAAATAGCACCAGACACTTTGCCATGCAAGAAGATCCTAATGACATTTAATACCTTGTCTGCAGTTGGAAGTTTGTCTACAGAAGGATTAACTTCAACCTGAGGTATATGATCAATGGCTTCAATATTGATTGATAATGGTCTTTTGGGAATACTATGGAAAAGCGTTCAGCCTATCTCTCCAGGATCATGGCTTTATAATCAGTGTGGCTCCATCAATGCTGTGTAGTTGAGTTTCCTCAGAGGTCTTTGGCCTATAAATAGTCTACATGGAATCATAGAAGCACTGTGGGAGTCTACATATCAAGGTATATACATAAACTCTATGAATTCAGCTGCAAACTATTATTTACAGAAATAAAGATAGATGTAAATGACTGAAGAAATTTTAATTGCTTGTGATTAGGCTCAGTCAATGTAGTACAAATGACAATAATGCTTAAATAAATTTATTTAAGGTCCTACCAATCAAACTACCAACGAGATAATATTTGTAAAGTGCTTGACAACAGTGCCTGGAACATGGTGGACAACAAATACATTCTTCCCCAACTGATAAAAGGTCTAAAGATATGGCAATTATCAAGGGAAGAAAAAAAACCCCTAGGCTATCTATATCCATATGAAAAAATAAACCAAAATAATTGCCCATTAGAGATTTGCAAATTAATGTAATTCTGGGGTTTCACTTCATACCTATCAGATTGGCAAAGATAATTTAAAAAAAAAGAAAATTACAAACTTTAGAGAGTCTTTGAGAAATAAACACAATTCTCTTCTATTGGTGGACTTGTGAATGAGTATAACTATTTTGGAAAGCAATGTGAAAGTATACAGAAAAGGTTAATAAAAATGCATGCTCTTTTTCCCAGTCATACCACTGGTAGATCTCTATCCCAATGAGTTCAAAGAAGGAATAAGGGGTCCTACACACACACACACGTATTCATAACAACTCTTTTGTGGTGTTAAAGACAAACAAACAACTGGAAACTGAGGGGATGCCTATCATGGGGAGTGACTGACCAAATTATGGTTATGGTATTATTAAAAGAGAAAATAGATGATTTAAAAAAAAAACATGGAAATACTTATATGAAGTAATGCAGAGTGAAGTGAGAATGAGAACGTTATATTAAAAATCAATACAAAAACAATTATAAAAAGTTGTATAAGCTGATGAAGGATGAAATGAAGAACAATTTATATAATAACAACAGTATTGTTAGCACAAACTTTGAAAGCTGTAAGACCCCTGATGAACACAGTGAATATCTGTGGTTCTAGAAGATCCATAAGGAAGTATACTTTCCACCTCCTGACAAAGGGAAGTGATGGATTCAAGGTGCAGAATGAGACTTTTTAAAAAATATGACCAATGAGGTAATTTATTTTGCTTTATTGTACACATTCTTTACAATGAATTTGTTTCTTCCTCCCTTTTTGCATTGGGTTATATGTGGCAGGTGAAAGACAAAATGACTGAGGAAACAAAAGTTCTAGCTTCTAAGCATGTTGATTTATTAAGCAATACATGCCAATTGCCCAACAAATTGAAACCAGTAACTTTCCTTAGCTTTAGTTCTGGATCCTCAATACAGGAGGAGACAAATTTTTATGTGTTAAAAACAATTAATCAAATAAGACCAATTAATTAAAAGAACGCTATTAACCAGATGATGACATTAGGTAATCTGATCTCTGATTGGAGGAAAGATTAGGGACTTTCCAGGTTGGAACAGGGAGAATAGATAATTCTCTAAAATCAGAAAAAGAGGTATCCTACTCTACTCAAGTATCTGTGAACAATGAAAGGAACATGGAAACAGTAACTGATTAATCAGTACAGGGCCAATTTTCAGATAAGATATAGGTTGTTTGAAATAAATAATTGTGAAAAAAATTATATGATCTTGGATACCGCACACTCTCCTTGGACAACACACTTTCAACTTGGACCTTAGTTTTTTCTCTTTTAAATTAAGATTTAGATTAGATGATCTCTTAGGGTCCCTTTCAGCCCTAACATTCTATTCTACCACAATAGCTAAGGAAAATCAGTGCTATTGATTTCATTGTTTTCAACAAAGAGAAACTTTTCACTTAGAAGTAACTGCTGAAACTACAAACTAATAAAAGCATCAAGTTCCTAGAGCAATAGTGAAGCAGTGCATTACAGGAAATTCTTGTGGTTTTTCTTCTCTTAAAAAAAAAAAAAACCAACAGTAACAATGGCAGCATATCTTACTGAAATGTAGAACTAAACATTCAACTGGACTAAATATTATAAGAACAAGATCAATACAAATATAGGATAAAGAACCTTAACATACAATAATCCAACATAAAGTATATAGCCTAACATTAGTAATTACCAAGTAATTACCTGTATTCTGATTGTGAGACCAAGAATTCTATTAATGTACATGAAACTTGAGAAAGCAATGGGAAGGATTGCATGCTTCCTATACTTTTTTTCAGCTTTGAACCTGTGACTCAACCAAAAATGCTAGGGCCATTATTTACTGAGTAAAATGAGATACCACAGGAGAGAGGTATACTTTGCCAGGGCAATCACCAATTCTATTAACATAATTGTGTTTGTATGTTTGACTGAGTAATATAGATCTTTGATTACATACTATTTTAAAGATTTTGATCAATTTATCAAAGTATCTCCAAGTGACAGAAATTTCTTGGCCCTTGTGACCACCTCGTGCTAAGAGAAAGGTTGCTCTGTGTCTCCTTGGGCTTGGTGATCAATATCTATGCTCTTACCAAACTCAGAACACAGGCTAACTCTTTATATCATTGAAAATGGATAGATACTTGAAATGCAGATCAGTAAAAAATTTAGTTTAGACCAACACCCTAAACATATTATGCAGTACATTCTAAATACATACATAGCCTTAATATTAAATATTATACTTTTTTAAAAAATAGGAGAGAAGCAGATCATATACCTCTCACAGCTATGAATAGATCATCTTTTCTGTTTATTTATTTTTGCTTTCACATAGAAATATTTGCTTTAGTAGGTATAATCACAGAGAAATTTATTTCCCCCAAGCCTGGGAGTGTCTCCCCATACCATCTCATACTTTGGGGGAGAGGATGGGGATTAGGTTCACAGCTTATTTAGTTCAGGTCCTGTATAGTACAGTAGTAGTTGAAAGTACAAAACACACCTCAGATTCAGTTGTCAAACACACTAGCTTTTTATGTCTGATGCCAAGTTGGCTGGTTGCACCACACCTTCTGCAAACCTGGCTCCAAGGTCATCTTGGCTCCAACTCCTGCAGCCCTGCAGTGATCACCTTCAACACCTGAAACTGTTGTGGACAAACAACACAAAACAGAAACAAACACCCCTAGACCCATTTCTCAAAGCTGGGGTAAAAGGGAGGGAGAATAAAGGAAGGAAGTCTATCCCCTCTCACTGGGTCAGTTCATGGCACCCATGCTGTGGGTGAACCATGATCTTCACTCTTTGGATGCAGCAGGAAGGAGTACACAGGAAAGAGTGACCAAAAAGAATAGAGATATATTCTTAACCAAACAAGGGACAGAGGTAGTTACAAAACACAAAATAGATAACTAATTATGTGAACATGAAAGTCTACTGAGCAGACAAAACAAATATACCTAGGATAAGTAAAGTAGTCAAAATAAGAAAAAAAAATCTTTATATCAAATTGCTCTGTTAGAAATTTGGAATCCAAGATATATAAACAATTAATAAAGAAGACGAATAGCCATTCTCCATAAGTGGTCAAAATGGGGCTAGAGTAACTGATTATTTGTCTACCTTTATCCACTTTTCACATGATCTTCTCAGAAGGTGGGGGATACTCTCAAGGTACGTGCAGGTGAGGTATTGGAAAATTCCCAAGTGATGTCATGGGAGGAGAGGAAGTGGTGTTATGGGAGTTAATCATAATCATGTCACAGGAATGGTCTGTTTGTGAAAATTTTCCACCATGATGTCACATGAGAAATTTTCCCACTCCATGTCAAGGAAGTTAGGCTAAAGAATTTAGTTGTATAGGAACTTACCAGGAAGTTGTTTACTACAAATAGGAGTAAAAGAAAGGAATAGGAATTTTAGGCAGTAACTGCATTGCAAGTCACCAAAATGAAATTAACTTATACAGAACATTCCTTTGACATAAAAACAATTAGCAGAAAAGAGCAAAGTCACTTATAAGGAAAAAGGAACTTTAAAGCTCTTTTTAAATTTGGATTTATTTTCATATTTACTTCATAGCATTCACTTAGGCGTGACACTGTCTAGAGCAACAATGTCAAAAAAATAGAAATGAAACCCTGCAGGGCTACATACTGACACAGAAAATCACAAATTAACATTATCTATGTTGTATTTTTTTATTCTATTAAATATTTTCAAATGACATTTTAATCTGGTTCTAAAAGCACTGGGAGTTTTTCCAGTCCCAAGTGGTAAATGGGCTGTGAATTTGACACTTCTGGTAGAGTACCACTGAAGAACTTGACCTTTTGCCTCAGACCTGTGCACTTCCTTGAAATATTCTAGAGACAAAACTGATTATCTGGAATAACTACCTTTTGTACTCCATCCCTAATGGAATAGCATGAGTTTTAAACTCTGGGTACCCTAATAAAATTTTGTAAAAGAGTCTCTTTCCACAACATTACTCCTAAAAATTCCCTCCCCACACTCCTTAGAATAATGAACTCTCTTAGTTCCCTACCCTAGGGGCTGAGGCCATTTAAACACACTTTCAATCCAGCTGGATCAAAAAGTTTCTGTCAGGCATACAAAATATGCTTTAGATGTGCTGACATTGGTACTGAAAGGAGCATGCCATCTGGAAACTTAAACATAATAATCTTTTTTGCCATTTTTTTTGTTGGTATGGAAACAACATTCTTTTTAAACAGAAAAAGTAAAAAAAGAATTTTATAGAGACAAAAAAATGCATAAAGCATGAGCAACTGGGTGACAGGAATACAAATTAATGAAGGGATCAGCCACTTGAAAAGGCTTGGCTGCTGAAAAGCAGGAGAAAAGGAAAAGGCAGTGCAGAGGAGGAGTTTGTGGTGGAAATCCCAGAAAGGGGAGAGTATAAGTTCCTGTATAGGAGACCCAGGGCATGAGGAATAACCTCATCCAGATTTCATGTGCTTATAATGAATGCAGTTTTGATCTTTTGGTAAGGGTAGGATCTGGGAAGTGTCCGTGCGTGCGTGTGTGTGTGTGTGTGTGTGTGTGTGTGTGTGTGTGTGTGTATCTAGGAGCAATTAGGGAGGAGTTAGGGGAAAGTGGGCAGAGTGCTGCTGAGAAAAAGATCTCTGTGTTGGGCTAGGGTAAAGGAAGGGTTAATGGCCCAAGACAATTCAGAATGGAGTTGTTAGGGCCCTGAGTAATGAGATAAACTGCATCAAATTCAAGCAACAAGATAGTGTAACTATAACTGCTGACCTGCTCATACATAGTATCTGCCCTAACATTTTATTGCTTTGTCGAGAAGTAGTCTTGCTGTTTAAATGACTAAGCATTTTATGCTGAAAAGTTATTAGAGAGAAGTCAAGATTGTGGAGATTCAAGAACTGATTGAGTAGGGAAAACTGTAATCCCCAGGGTGAAGTGGAGGGAGGTAGAGAGGACAACTAGAAAAATCTATTATCATTATTTTTAAAAATGCATAGGGAGCCTTTGCTGTAGGGTTCTGTTGATCAAGAACAAAATGATGAACTGAAAAACTTTCAGAGAGAAGTTTATTAGGTCATCTGACTGAGGGGAAAGCCAAAAAAGGGGTGACCCAGTCTGCTTACATCTCTGTAAGTTTTACATGATATAGAGTTTAAACAAAGGAATAAGAAAACAACAGCTGATTGGTAGAACAGGGAGTTTCCAGGTAAGATACCTAGGTTTCTTGAGATATATGAGAGGAAACTCTTTACATTCTTTGCATCTATCTTCAGGTTCCTGGTCCGCATAACCTGAATATCCTGAATTAAGCATTAAACAAATTTGGTCTCTAAGCAACAAGTCTGGTCTCTCAACCACTCTGGGCTAGGTTCAAACAATGCAATAAAGTTTACCCAAAGTTTACTCCCTTTTGAGTTTTTTTTAAAGCTCAACATTCCTACACTAGTAGAAGCACAATTACAGAAGCAAAGAGCTAGGTTAAGGTTCATTAGAACAACTAATTGTGAAGTTAATTAGAACAGCCAGACTCAGGGGATGTGTCCCTTTCAGTGCCCATATTATCTAGAGCTTGAGAGAATTCCTTTAATAGATAGGAATCAAATTGGTGGCAAACTTTTCCCAACATCTCCTAGTCAGAGGGCTTGAATTGGGTAAATATAAGGGACTGCTGTTAGGAGTCTTAGACTTAAGCAAGAAAACAAGTGTTCTGTATAATACCAAAAATGAAAGGGAAATAAGAAAGGGAAAGATATACCTAACAGAATGTAGAATTCCATAGAACAGAGAGATAAGAAGGTTTTCTTAAATGAGCAATGCAAAAAAAAGTAAGAAAACAGAATGGGAAAGATAAGGTATGTCTTGGGGAAAATTGGAGATATAAAGGTAACAGGCATGATAAAAAGATAAAAGTGGTAGGAATTTAAGAGAAGTAGAAGAAATTAGGAAGAATACCAGAAGAATCTTGTCATGTGGGCCTTAGAAAGCATTGCTAACAATAAGGCTAGTGGAGGTGACATAATTCCAGCTAAGCTAATAAAAATCCTAAAAGATGCTGCTGCTAAATTGCTGCACTCAATATGTCATCAAATTTGGAAAATTCAACAGTGGCCACTGGATTGGAAAAGATCAATTTACAACCAATCCTACTGAAAGACAATCCTAAGGAATGTTCAAATTATTGAACTTCATTTCAAATACAGCATGGTTGCACTTAAGATTCTGCATTCTGGGCTTCAACAACATGTGAGGAGCAGGCTGGTTTTCAAAGAGGCAGAGGAACTAGAGACTAAATTGCCAACATTCCCTGGATTATGGAGAAAGCAAGGGAATTCCAGAAAAACTTCTACTTCTGCAACTCTGACTACTCTACAGCCTTTATGTGGATCACAACAAAATGTGACAAGTTCTCAAAATATGGGAGTGCCAGATCATCCTACATGTCTCCTGAAGAATATGTATGAGAGTCAAGAAACCACAGTTTAGAACTGAATATGAGACAACCGATTGGATTAAGATTGGAAAGGAGTATGACAAGGTTATATATTGTCACCTTGTTTATTTAACCTATATATAGAGTACATTATGTGAAATGCCAGGCTGGATAATCAAAAGCCAGAATTAAGGATGCAGGGAGAAATAGAAAATAGCTCAGATACACAGATGATGTCATTCTGATGGCAGAAAGTGATGAATTAAGAAGCTTCTCAATGAAGTCGAAAAAGGAGTGTATAAAAGCTGACTTGAAGATGCCAAAAAAATAAGATCATGGCAACAAGTCCCAATATTCCCTGGCAAATAGAGAAGAAATGGAAATAGTGTCAGATTTTACATTCTTGGGCTCAAAGTTCATTGCAGATGGTGACTGTAGCTATGAAATTAAAACATGCTTGCTCCTTAGAAGGAAAACTATTGAAAATCTATACAACACCAAAAAGCAGATATCACTTTTCTGACAAAAGTCCATATAGTCAAAACTGTAATTTTTCCAGTGGTAATGTATGACTGAGCACCACAGAACTGACTTACAGACTGTGGTCCTGGAGAAGACATTTAAGAGTCCCTTAGATAGCAAAGATATCAAATCAGTCAATACTTAAAAGAAATTAGTTTGGAGGGGATGGAGCCAAGATGATAGAACAGAAGGAAAGACTACTCTAGCTCTACCCCCATAACCCATAAAATACCTGTAGAAAATGACTCTAAACAAATTCTAGATCAGTAGAAACCACAAAATGACAGAGTGAAAGAGATTTCCAGCCCAAGACAGCCTGGAAGGCCAATAGGAAAGATGTATTGCACAGGGCTTGGAGTGGAGCACAATCCAGCCTTGGCCACAGGGCACAGACAGTTTGAAGATTCCTTAGGAGCAGGCTTCAGGGTGCAGAATCACGGGTAGCAGTTGTGGTTCCCAGATTTCTCAACCCACAAATGCCAAAGATAGCTTCAAAGGTCAGTGAGAAAGCTTTCACCTGGGTGAGAAGGGAATGTGGTCTGCTCCCAACTCCAGCCACAAGGCAGTGGAAGTCACTGTGACAGCAGCATTCATTTTTGGAGCCCTTGGTCTAAAGACCCTGGAGGAATTGAGCAGCTGATATGGGTCTTGGTCCTGAGTGGCAGTCCTATGGTGAGGAGGAGCACTGGCATTGTGGAGCTGGTTGAGACTCTGGAAAGGGAATTCTGCTCACAGATCCTGGGCAGAAAGGAGTAATTGTGGTTACTCATAGACCTGAGCACAGGCCATGAGAGAAGGAAATTCCTCTCCCTTGATTGTGCCACCTTGGAGGAACTGAGAACTTACAGGTCCCTAGAGTATGTCCTCCACTTGGCAAAGGATTCAAAAGTCAAGTAACTGGCTGGAGAAATGACCAAAAAGTGGAAAAAAAATAAGACTATAGAAGGTTACATTCTGGGAGAACGGGTGTTTTCTTCCATCCTTTCTGTTGAGGAAGAACAAAGATTACCATCAGAGGAAGATGTAAAAATCAAGGTTTCTACATCCAAAACCTCCAAAAAAATATGCAATGGTGTCAGGTCATGGAAGAACTCAAAAAGGATTTTGAAAATCAAGTAAGAGAGGTGAAGGAAAAATTGGGAAGAGAAATGAGACAGATGCAAGAAAATCATGAAAAGTGAGTCAACAGCATGCTAAAGGAGATTAAAAAATGCTGAATAAAATAACACCTTTAAAAATAGTCTAATCCAAATAGCAAAAGAGGTCCAAAAAATCCATGAAGAGAAGAATGTTTTAAAGAGAAGAATGGACCAAATGGAAAAGGAGATTCAAAGGCTCACTGAAGAAAATAGTTCTTTAAAAATTAGAATGGAGTAAATGGAAACGAATGACTTTATGAGAAGCCAAGAAATTACAAAACAAAACCAAAAGAATGAAAAAATTGAAGACAATGTGAATTATATCATGGGAAAAACAATTGACCTGGAAAAGAGATTCAGGAGAGACAATTTAAAAATCATGGGACTACCTGGAAGCCATGATCAAAAAAAGTGCCAAGACATCATCTTTCATGAAATTATCAAGGAAAACTGCCCTGCTACTCTAGAACTAGAGGGTAAAATAAATATTGAAAGAATTCACCAATTATCTCCTGAAAGAGATCTGAAAAGAAAAACTCCTAAGAATATTGTAGTCAAATTCCAGACTTCCAGGTCAAAGAGAAAATGTTACAAGCAGCCAGAAAGAAACAATTCAAGTACTGTGGAAATACAACCAGGATATACAAGATCTAACAGCTTCTACATTAAGGGATTGAAGGACTTGGAATATAATATTCCAGAAGTCAAAGAAACTAGAATTAAAACCAAGAATCACCTACCCAGCAAAACTGAGTATAATATTCAGGGGAAAAATGGTCATTTAAAGAATAGAGGACTTTCAAGTATTCTTATTTTATTTTATTTTATGTTACTTATTTTTTAAATAAATTTATTTAACTTTTTACATTCATTTTCACAAAATTATGGGTTCCAAATTTTCTCCCCATTTGTCCCCTCCACCCACCCAAATACACCAAGAATTCTAATTTCCCCTATCACCAAGCTGCTCTCTCTTCTATCATCCCTCCCTTTCTTTGTCCCCATCTTCTCTTTTCTCCTATAGGGCCAGATAACTTTCTATTCCCCATTACCTGTATTTTTTATTTCCTAGTAGCAAGAACAATACTCAACCGTTGTTCCTAAAACTTTGAGTTCCAACTTCTCCCCATACCTCCCTCCCCACCCATTTCCTTTGGGAAGGCAGGCAATTCAATATAGGCCATATCTGTGTAGTTTTGCAAATGACTTCCATAATAGTCATGTTGTGTAAGACTAACTATATTTCCCTCCATCCTATCCTGCCCCTCATTGTTTCTATTTTCTTTTTTGATCATGTCCCTCCCCAAGAGTGTTGACTTCAAATTGCTCCCTCCTCCCATTGCCCTCCCTTCCATCATCCCCCCCCACCCTGCTTATCCCATTCTCCCCCACTTTCCTGTATTGTAAAATAGGTTTTCATACCAAAAAGAGTGTGCATTTTATTCCTTCCTTTAGTAGAATGTGATGAGAGTAAACTTCATATTTTTCTCTCAGCTCTCCTCTTTTTCCCTCCACTAAAAAGTCTCCTGCCTGTCTCTTGTATGAGAGATAATTTGCCCCATTCCATTTCTCCCCCTCTCCTCCCAATACATTTCTCTCTCACTGCTTAACTTCATTTTTTTAAGATATGATCCCATCCTATTCAATTCACTCTGTGCTCTCTCTCTCTGTGTGCGTGCATGTGTGTATGTGTGTGTGCGCACATGTGTATGTGTGTGTGTGTGTATATAATCCCACCAACTACCCAGATACTGAAAAGTTTCAAGAGTTACAAATATTGTCTTTCCATGTAGGAATGTAAACAGTTCAACTTTAGTAAGTCACTTATGACTTCTCTTTGCTATTTACTTTTTCATGCTTCTTTTCATTCTTGTGTTTGAAAGTCAAATTTTCTTTTCAGCTCTGGTCTTTTCATCAAGAATGCTTGAAAGTCCTTGATTTCATTGAAAGATCATGTTTTCCCCCCTGAAGTATTATACTCAGTTTTGCTGGGTAGGCGATTCTTGGTTTTAGTCCTAGTTCCTTTGACTTCTGGAATATCCTATTCCACGCCCTTCGATCCCTTAACGTAGAAGCTGCTAGATCTTGTATTATCCTGATTGTATTTCCACAATACTGGAATTGTTTCTTTCTAGCTGCTTGCAATATTTTCTCCTTGACCTGGGAATTCTGGAATTTGGCCACAATGTTCCTAGGAGTTTCTCTTTTTGGATCTCTTTTAGGTGGTGATCAGTGGATTCCTTGAATACTTATTTTACCCTCTGATTCTAGAATATCAGGGCAGTTTTCCTTGATAATTTCATGAAAGATGATGTCCAGGTTTTTTTCTGATCATGGCTTTCAGGTAGTCCCATAATTTTTAAATTGTCTCTCCTGGATCTATTTTCCAGGTCAGTTGTTTTTCCCATGAGATATTTCACATTCTCTTCCATTTTTTCATTCTTTTGGTTTTGTCTGGTGATTTCTTGGTTTCTCAGAAAGTCATTAGACTCCATCTGTTCCATTCTAATTTTGAGAGAACTATTATCTTCAGTGAGCTTTTGAACCTCTTTTTCCATTTGGCTAATTCTGCTTTTGAAAGCATTCTTCTCCTCATTGGCTTTTTGAACCTCTTTTGCCAATTGAGTTAGCCTATTTTTCAAGGTGTTATTTTCTTCAGCATTTTTTTTGGGTCTCCTTTAGCAAGGTGTTGACCTGCTTTTCATGCTTTTTTTGCATCTCTCTCATTTCTCTTCCCAGTTTTTCCTCCACCTCTCTAACTTGATTTTCAAAGTCCTTTTTGAGCCCTTCCATGGCCTGAGTCCATTGAGTATCTATTTTGGGTGTTTGGGATATAGTAGCCTTGACTTCTATGTCTTTCCCTGACGGTAAGCATTGTTCTTCCTCATCTGAAAGGAAGGGAGGAAATATCTGTTCACCAAGAAAGTAACCTTCTATGGTCTTATTTTTTTCCCTTTTCCGGGCATTTTCCCAGCCAGTTACTTGACTTCTGAGCTTCCTTTCCACACCCACCTCACCTCCAGATCTGCCCAGCTAGTCCTTGGGGTCTGAGATTCAAATGCTGCTTCCCAGCCTCAGGGCTTTCAGTAGGGGTAGAACTGCTATTCAGTGTGAGATTAAATTCAGCTGCTTCAGTGGGGGCAGAGTAGCCACATGGGGCTCAGTTCCCTCAGAAGCTTTATGTGGAGATCTTCAACAATGGATCCGAGCTCCTATCTGCTTCTGGAGCCCCGTCCACTGCTGCCTCTGCTGCTGCCTCCCTAGGGGGCCTGAGTTGTGGAGACACCCTGCTCCCCTCTTGGCCAGCCAAACAGACTCTCTCACTGACCTTTGCACCTGTGGGTGGAGGGACCTTCTCAGCCACTGGAGATTCTGTCCCTGAAGCCTGCTCAGATCTCTTTCAAGTATTCTTGATGAAAAGATAAGAGTTGAATAGAAAATTTGATTTTCAAGCACAAATATCAAGAGAAGCATGAAAAGGTAAACAGGAAAGAAAAATCATAAGGGAATTACTAAAGTTGAACTGTTTACATTCCTACATGGAAAGATAATATTTGTCACTCTTGAGACTTTTCTCACTATTTGGGTAATTGGAGGGATTATATACATGTAAATAGAGGGCACAGGGTGAATTCAATAGGAAGGTATGATATCTAAAAAAATAAAATTAAGGGGTGAGAGAGGAATATATTGGGAGGAGAAAGGGAGAAAAAGACTGGAGTAAATTTCTCTCACATTGAAGAGGCAAGAAAACGCTTTTTCAATGGAGGGGGAAAAGGGGAAGGTGAGAAGGAATAAGTGAAACTTCTACTTCTTATTCACATAGTTTCTGAATATCTTGCCTTAATGTCACATGTATTTTATATTAAGTGTAATCTACCTAAAAAGGGTGAAACTTTACAATTAGTCACTTTAAATGAGACTACATTATAACTTAGTTTTAGGACAAAGTCAATCAATCACATTTGGATTTCTAATCATAAATGATATTATTCAAAATCTCAATTTTCTGAAGCACCTCAAATTATAGAGCTTATTGGTTTCAGCTACCTCAGATCTAAACATTTACAGTGGTAGTCTAAATCTTCAAAGCAAAATCTGGAAATTTACAGCAAAGATATTATATTCCATTACAAATTTCATCTCTAGTTTACAATGCCATAAATTTCTATAAACCAGGAAAAAGATTTCCTTTCTTTGCTTATCAGTCTTTATCTCTGTAATCCCAACCTCACCAGAGTTGAAATGACAGGGAGAAAGTAGCCTGCAGTTGTTGGTTTATTTCTTAAAATGTTTTCTCCTGAAAGTCTGATCAAAAGATCAGTGTGAGTAAGTCCCCGCTCATTGGAAAAGAGTTTAGGGTCAGAATACAGAAAACTGGGCAAGATGTTTCAAGTATTAAACTTCATTTATCTTCCTCATCATTCTAAATTCTCCTTTTGCATTTTTTCCCTACAGTCTTTTCAACTCACCTGGGTTTTTCCCTTAGAAATCTCCTAAGTAATGGAATTTATGAACACCAGACATGATACGAGGTATATGTTTTCCTGAGAAGCTCATATGGAAGGTAGAGCTAGATAAAAATAGATTCCTTACTTTGATGATATGGGTGTTTGGATCATGAATGCCTAATTCCAGTTAATAGTTTATTTGGACAAAACACATTTCAGAATCCCTCATTTACCTGAGGGTTTTAAGTGAATGCATGTAGGACTAATGTTGGGCTACCAGTTTGTCAGTGTTACCCAATCAACTAAAAGGGTCTCAGAACAAGAAAAGATGTAACCTGAATGTCTCTCAGTCAAGCAAAACCAGATCTATTTAATTGTGTTAAGAACATTAAGGGACAGCAAGTTATTTTGGATAGACAGTTAGTCTTAGAGACAGAAAGTTTAAGCTGCTTTCTGCTTGAAGTAACTCTTTGTCATTTGTGTAGCATCCCCTCTGGAATGCATGATGGAAGTGTCTTTCCTCTACCTCAGAGCAATTGCTCTGCTCACTGTGTCCTGTTGGCTAAGAGGATGCTTTT
Source organism: Bettongia penicillata ogilbyi (assembly GCA_023548195.1). Classification (NCBI taxonomy): domain Eukaryota; kingdom Metazoa; phylum Chordata; class Mammalia; order Diprotodontia; family Potoroidae; genus Bettongia; species Bettongia penicillata. The sequence goes on along the minus strand of JAJHZJ010000545.1, from coordinate 2,580,295 downwards.
AATTGGCCACTGAGTTGGAATTTTGTAGATACACTAAAGGGGCCTCATCTTTCTTCTGACCTTGAAGTATAAAGATGACTTTTAGCTCTAGAGGGTCAGTGGTGGGTGGGATGGAGGTGAGGGTGACCTTACCCTTCCTGATCTGTCCTATGATTGCATAACTTCCAAGGCAGAATTGTGTCCGGGATGGAGTCATCTCATATTTATATTTTCTTTCCTCTATTACAGGATCTTGTGAGTGCTCCAAAGGTAACTAACATCATTCCTCCCTCAAGGACAGAGGAAAGAAAACATAAATATGAGGTGGCTCCATCCCAGACACAAATCTGCCTCGAGGACAAAACATGAGCAGTGGTATATATTGGACAAGGGTTTGGTCTTTAACATAAAGAATTTCAGTGGGTTCTCCCTGTGGTAGGTATATAACCTCTGAAGTTCTGTTAATCAATGAATTAGCAAGTAAGTACTTTCAGTATATCTGCTCTGTATCGCATGTATTCAACAAAGTCCTGGCACAGATACAACCAGCTACTCCAAGGGGTTCTTGGTCATATGATCTGGATTGTCACTATTTTCTTAGTAAAAGCTGCTCCAGGAATCACTGATCACTGTTTTTAAAGATGGTTCTCTGAATTGTTTATTCCATTTATTTCTTGTCTTGCTTGGCTTTTTTCACTATTAAGAAAATGTAAAAAAAAACCCAAACCATGACTGCTTAAACAAATCCATATGGAATCACTCTGTTTTGAACTTTTGACATTATTCAGAATTTCAAAAAATCATTCACAATCAGTTTGGGTAATAGCAGTAAACTGTCAACTTCAAGGCAAAAGACACTGGAGTTCATTGGAAATTATTTTTGTTGTAAGAATTTTATGAGTTGGTATTTTTTCATCTAACATAGATAATTGCTATATTTCTCTAAGGTCTGGATCAATGAGAGACATTTTGAGACAAATTACCTCTTATTATTCACTGGTTCATGTGGCATGTAACATCTAAGTTTGACTGACTCCTCATGAATGGAGACGGGGAAAGAAAATTGACATACTCTTTCATAACACATCTTTAATTAAGAGAGGGAAGATTTGTATGAACTTTATGTTTATATATGAACCATGTATATTTTACAAATACATTTATATTAAGCCTTATGTTCCTTTATGAATGTGGAGTTTAAATTAAATTATAAATATCATGGTAGAAATTATAAACTTGAAGTTAGAAATGTCAGTTTCTTGTTTAAAGGAATTTTGAAAAGGTTGCTTAGACAGGAGACTTAAAACAGAATCTCCTTATAGATACTTCACAGTGTAGCTAAGAATTTGTTCACTTTTTTCATGTTGCTCTGCTATTCTCTGCCTACCAAGAAATAAGTATGTAAATCAGATCATAAATATTTTTCTGAAATTCATAATTGCTTAAACTTCATGACTCATCACTGAAGTTCTGGTTTTATGTCTAATGTGAGTCTTAGTTTTTTAGCCTAATATAATTTAGTGGTTGGGGAAGGGAAGTATATTTCATTAAATACACCTTAATGAAATAGGGGAAGTAAAGAGAAGAGAAAGTCCTAAAGATTGTGGATGAATCAAAAAAAAGAGATGTAGATTTTGTTCCATTTTCTTTTTCCTAATTAAATAAAATAATTATGAACCAATTAGACTTGTATGAATGAGAATGACCCAAAGATATATGCCAAGGCAATTTGGCCTATTATTTTCATATTTCTCTAAGAGTCATGAAACATGTTGAAAGCATTTTGTTAGAAGAGACACTGCTTACTCCCTTTGGGGAAATAGTTATATTTGCCACAAAACTACTATTCCAAAGTACAGGTGTTGTTCAGTTGCCTTCAGTCATGTCAGACTCTTCATGACCCCATTTGGGCTTTTCTTAGCAAAGATGATGGAATGGTTTTTTTTTTTTATCCAGGTTATTTTATATATGAGAAAACTGAGGCAAAAATGGTTCTGTGATTTGCCCAGGCACAGATAGTAAGTCTCTGAAATCAAATTTGAACTCAGGATGATGTCTTCCTGACCCTAGTTGATGGCCTGGAATGCAGTGGAGATGCCAAGGTAAATAATCTAATTCTAAAGAATGAGTGGGTAAAAGAAAATAATAGAAATTATTAATAATTTCATTAAAGAGAATGGCAACAATGAGACAACATGCTAAAAATTTATGTGATTCAAAAATATCTATCTCTATATGCTTACATCAATGAAATAGAGAAAGAACAGATCAATGAATTAGTCATATAATTGAAAATAATTAGAAAAAAATTGAAATCTCCAATTAAGCACCAAATTGGAAATCTTAAGAATCAAAGGAGAGATTAATAAAAATTAAAGTAAAATAAATTTAAAGAAAAACATTGAACTAATAAAACTAGGCGTTAATTTCAAGGGAAAAAACAATAAAATAGATAAACCATTGGTTAATTTGATTTTTAAAAAAGAAATTTAAAAAAATAAATTACCAATATTAAAAATGAAAAGGGTAAATACATCACCAATGAAGATGAAATTAAAGCAATTATTAGGAGCTATTTTGACCAATTATATGCCAATAAATCCAACAATTTAAGTGAATTGGATGAATATTTACAAAAATATTAAATTGCCCAGATTAACATAGAGGAAACAGAATACTTAAATAGTCCTTAGAAGAAAAAATTGAATAAGCTGTGTAAGAAAAAATCCCCCAAGAGCAGATGGATTCACAAGTGAATTTTATCACTTTAAAGAGCAATTAATTCCAATACTACATAAATAATGTGGAAAAATAGATGGAGTCCTACCAAATTCCTTTTATGGTACAAATATGGTTTTGATACCTAAACTAGGAAGAGCAAAAATGGAGAAAGAAAAACTACAGACCAATATTCCTAATGAATATTGATGCAAAAATTGAAATAAAATACTAGCAATATATCATCACAAAGATCATGTTCTATGACCAAGTGGGATTTATGCCACGAATGCAGGGTTGGTTCAGTATGAGGAAAACTATCAGCATAATTGACCATTTCAATAACAAAAACAACAAAAATATCTCATGATTATATCAATAGATTTTTAAAAAAATACAACACTCATTTAATAAGTACAACACTCATTATTAGAACACTAGAAAGCATGAGATTAAATAAAGCTTTCCTTAAAATGGTAAGTTCTATCTAAAACCATCAACAAACGTTATCTGTAATAGAGATAAGCTAAAAGCTTTCCCAGTAAGATTGGGGTGAAGTGAGAGTACTTATCATCACCACTATTGTTCAATATTGTACTAGAAATGTTAGCTATAGCAATAAGAGAAGAAAAAAGAAATTGATGGAATAAGAATAGGCAATAAGGAAACAAAACTATTACTTCTTGCAGATGACATGGAGAATCCTAGAAAATTAACTAAAAAACCAATTGAAAAAAATTAACAACTTTAGCAAAGTTGCAGGATATAAAATAAACCCATATAAACCATTAGCATTTCCAAATGTTGCCAGCAAAGTCCAACAACAAGAGATAGAAAGAGAAATTACATTTTAAATAACTACCTGCCATGACAAACCCAAGAACTATATGATCACAATTACAAAATAGTCTTCACACAAAATCAGATCCAGATAATTTGAGAAATATCAATTGCTCATGCATAAGCTGAGCCAATATAATAAAAATGACAATTCTACCTAAATTTATGGCACTTATTCAGTGCCATACCACTCAAACTACCAAACAATATTTTATAGAGCTCAAAAAAATAATGACAGTTCATCTGGAAGAACAAAAAGTTAAGAATGCCAAGGAAATAAATGAAAAATATGAAAGAAGGCAGCTCCAGATTTCAAATTATATTACCAAAAAAAAAATAATCATCATCAAAACAATCTGGAACTGGCTAAGAAATAGAGTGGTGGAGCACTGGAATGTGTTATGTACACAATACACAGTAAGTAGTAAATGGCGATAGTGATCTAGCAAATGCTAGATAAACTCAAAAATCTGAGCTTTTGTGATTAAAAACTCACTATTTGACACTATTGTTGGGAAAACTAGAAAGCAGCTTGGCATTAACTAAGCATAGACCCACACCTCATATGGCATACCAAGATAAGGTCAAAAGGGATAAATGATTTCAACATAAAAGGTGTTATCACAAATAAATTAGGGTAGAATGGGAAAATGTACTTGTCAGATATGTGGATAAGGGCAGTTTTTAATAACCAAACATGAGATAGGGCACACCACAGGAAGTAGAACAGATTATTTTAATTATGTGGAATTAAAAAGCTTATGCACAAGAAAAACTAACATAGCCAACATTAGAAGGAAAACAGTAAACCAAGGGGGGAAAATTTTATCATATTTTTCTGATAAAGGTCTCATTTCTCAACTATATAGGGAACTGAATCAAATTTGAAAAAAAATTCAAGTCATTCTCAAGTGCATAAATGGTCAAATGGCAGTTTTCAGAAGAAATCAAAACTATCAATAGTTGTATGAAAAAATTATCTAAATCACTACTGGTTAGAAAATTGCAAATTAATAAAACTATGAGATACCACCTTATACTTACCAGATTCATTAACATGACAGAAAAAATAACAAATGTTGGAGAGAATGTGGAAAAACTGGAACATTAATGCATTCTAAGTAGAACTGTGAATTACTTCAAATATTCTGGAAAAAAAATTGGAAATATGCTCAAAGACCTTTAATACTGTGCATATCCTGTGACTCAGCAATAGCACTACTAGGTCTGTATCTCAAAGAAATCATAAGAAAGGGAAAAAGGACCTATATGTATAAAATATTTGTAGTAGCTTTTTTTTTGGTGACAGAGAATTAGAAATTGAGGAGATGCCTATCAATTGGGTAATAGCAAGTTGTGTCATATGAATGTGATGGAATACTAGTGTAGTATAAGAAATGATGAATAGGAGGGTTTCAGAAAAACCTGGGAAGACTTATATGAATTCATGCAAAGTGAAGCAAGCAGGACCATGCACATGTTGTACACAATAACTGCCCTATTATAAGGATAGTCAACTGCGACAGCCTGTAATAGTAATTTAAATGGAAAGATCTTTCTCAATTAATAGACCTATAGGATCTGGAAGCCTGGGTCACATGTGGTGAACGGAGCTTGCTGAAGAGGCAAAACTGGAAGGGTGGAACAGAGCTAGGAGGAAGTGAGTGAGTGGGGTTAGGTCAGAGGAGAAAGAACATAGGCCAACTGAAACATTGTGACAGTTGATGGTGAGAAGGCCCTGGCTGAGGGAGAGGAGGTTTGAGACTGAAACATTGTGACAGTTGACAGTTGAGAAGTCCCTGGCTGAGGGAGGGAAGGTTTGAGACTGAAACATTGTGACAGTTGACAGTTGAGAAGGCCCTGGCTGGGGGAGGGGAGGTTTGAGAGCAGCTTTGCCTTCTGCTGTGATAATGTTTATTAACTTTTTTTGTCACCATGACGGATTTTGCCTTCTGGTTCTGAGATTTGGGTTTCTGGTGCTTAAATAAATGTTTTTCTTCTGCCTTCTACGTGTGGAGGCTTTTATAATTTGCCACTGAGAACTATGTTGGCATATTCAGTCACCACCAGTGCTGTGAATATTGCCTTGGTGATACATTTGACATCAGGAACAGGATCGTAAAGTAAAAAGATCTCCATTTGGAGGTAGCCATGATTTAGAAGAAGATATTAATATCCTAGGATGGGAGAATTTACCGGTTTCCTCACTAGCAAGGAAGTGGGCTAAAAGCACTGGACCCTGTGAAAACTGGGAAGCAAAGTTACGAGATGGGGAACCTGGAGATTAGTAAAGGTGTTTGCAAGGAATACCAATAAGACCAGGGAAGCAGTTGGCAAGGGTAAGTAGGAGAAGCTGTATTTTACTAATAGCTTACTGTAGAATACGTAGAAACAGAGATGAGCTGTGTAAATAAAAAATTCCGATGGAAAAAGAGTACAAGAGCAGTCTGGGGGTGTCTCAGATGGAAGGAAAGGTTTAGCTCTGAAGAAGCTGAAGGCTAACAAAAGAAATGTGCATCTGACCTTTGTACTGACCCAGTCCAGTTGCCGCAGTGACAAAGGAAGTGAAATAATTTTAGAGGTAGAAGTTTCTCAGTCCAAAGCACTCCCAAGAGTGAGGCAGAAACAGGAGAACCAAGGAGATAACTCAGTGTTTAGGGAAATAATTGAGGATTTTACTCAGCAGGAAGTCACAGAAATTTTGAGTAAATTCACCCAAAGGATGGGAGAATCATTAATATTTTGGATAGTGAGAATCAGTGATGACAGAGCTAGAGGAATAGCTACTGATTCCATAAACTGCCTGAAATTTATAGGTATTAGTCAGAATCCTTTTGTTCAGCAAACTCTTAGAGATTTCAGTATGCAAAGAGGTAACAATACAACTAATCTGTTAGCTTTCACTGCAGAAAGCTGCAGTTGACAGTATCCTACTGACTCTAGTGGCCTAGTGGAGACAGGCCCTGGTATTCACTTAGGGACTGTATAAGAAAGTTAAAGAAGGAGGTAATGAAGACTGCCATAATGACCGGAAACGTAGGTGCATACTATGATACTCCCTTTGCACTTTACCACAGGAATATGGCAGAAATATGGTGAAGATGGCTCCTCCTAATTACAATTTTGACTTGAATAATTGAGTAAATAGGACACCCTCTTTCAGATGTGCTGGAGAAGATTTCACAAGTTAGGTGATTTAGGAGACTGGGGAAAAGATAACATTGCTAGAGAGAGAAGAGTGAATACTCAGTGGATTAAAAATCAGAAAAAAATTGACAAGGAGAGAATTGTTTACTGCTCTATTGAGATAAGGGGTAGATTTTAGAAGCCATAAATGGTATTCCAACTAATGAACTATACAAATGTACTGAGAAAAGGGACTTGATATTAGACAAAATAGAAATAAGAACTTCCTCTACAGATCGTGTTGATCCCTTGTATCCAAGTTTGTCAAACCTTCAGGGAGAATAGGAAGTTGGCCAAGCCTCAGCTCAGATTAAAGAAATATGTAGATGGGATTACAGACCCCATATAAGTTTGACCATATATTGGAAAAATGGATCAAATACTGCAACCAGGGCATGAATAGATACTGGGGCAGAGGCCTCCCTCATATATGGAAACCCTGATAAGTTTAAACATGGAACAGTCTTTTATACTTTTTGACCGAGAACTACACTGGCCTATTGATAGTCACCACCAGTGCTGTGAATATTGCTTTGGCAATACACAGACTTGGCTACTTTGATTAAGACAACAGTGGAAGGAAGACAAATTTAAAGAACCTGAGATGAAAGAGGTTATCCATCTCCAGAGAGAGAACTGATGAACTCTGAATGCAATTGATGCATGTTTTTTAAACTTTGTCTTCTTTGTGGTGTGCATATGTGTATATGACGTGTATATATGCATATATTCACACATGTGTATTATACACATATATACATGTGTGAGTATGTGTATGTGTGTATATACATGTATATATAGTCTGTATGTGTATGTACATACATACACACATATATACACACATACATACAGCCCACAGAAAGTATATGATCAACAATGTGACAAAGGCCACTGCAGCAACTGAGAAGAGACAAATTACTTGATTTAAATTATGAATTCAGGATTCCCCTCCTCCCCTGGCCCCTCACACAGTGACTATACTCCTGATCAATGGACTTTAACAAACACTAGCAAGCCCATAGAAGCAAAATAACTAAGACAGAAGCAGGAGCCCCTTAGAATAAAAAGCAGAGATTTTTCATTAAATCACATCCTTCTGACCTTTTATCCTTATTTCATTCAATCACATCCTTCTGACCTTTTATGTTGCTTCCAAAAGCCCCTCATTCTCAAATCCCTATCAAAGAGAAGGAATGGCATCCTTACCACATGTGTTCATTAAACTGTGAGATTACCATATTTGTGCAATCAGCCCCTTTTTTAACTTTCTCCTCTTATAACAATAACTATTCTTCTTCTTCATGAGCTTCACTTTCCAAGGCTCATTTCTATTGCATTGTACTTCCAGCCTGTCCTAAATGTAGATAACCAGTAATTAGTCTCTGGAATGCTGCCACATTCTCTATCAAGTAAGGATTGGTGAGGGAATAAAACAGATCTCAGTTTCCTTTAAGTCACCAACAAAATTGCCAGATGTGTTATCTGATTTTGCTTTCTTTTTCACTTGAGCCTAATAGCATCTCTTCTGGGGTACTACCCCCAACTTGTACTTATAGGTGGGATCCTCAGAAGAGTGACTGCTATCCCAGGTTCCCGGGGTAACCCTGTGGATAATTATTCATTCTGCTATAACTCATGGGCTCCTCTGATGTACTTCTAATCAATAGTCAGCCAACAGACTAATAAGGTTTTCTAAAAGCTAAAATATACTAATCTGATATAGTCAAAAATAGTACCTTACTTCTCCCTTCTCCTCCCAAACATGATATGAGCTCTCACAGAAATACATGTAGTCCCTGGGAAGAATTTGCTCCAACTAAAAGTACAATGGTCATAAAATATATGTTTAGGAAGCATGTATGATAGTTCAGCTCCTGGTACTGGAAGTCCTTTCTGTCTTTGTAGAATCCTCATACAGTTCCCTTTGAGTGTTGTTCTTTGCTGGGCAGGCTGCTCATCTGGGCTCCTGGGGTCTGTTTTCTTGAATTCATAGCTGGCACTTTGTATCACCAAGGCAATATTCCCAGCACTGGTGGTGACTGAATATGCCAGGGTATTTCTCAATATCAAAGTATAAAAGACTCTTCATACAAAAGACAGAAGAAAAACATTTATTCGGACACCAGAAAGCCAAATTCCAATACCAGAAAACCAAATCCATCCTAGTAACCAAGAATTCAATACACATTAGCACTGCAGGGAACAAAAGCATTTCCCCCCAGCCTGCTGGAACCTTCTCACAAACTAACACTCAGGAGCCTATCTGTGTCTGCCTGTGTCCTTCCCAGCTCTGACTACTCTGACCAAATTCCTCCCAGCTCTGCTGTACCTTTTATATTTCACCCATTCATCAAGCTCCTCCTACCACATGAAACTTAAGATTCCATGTGATTTAAGCAGGTCACATGGGCCCCATATTCTCTTTTGTCCTGTAGGGCAAGATAAATTTCTATACCCTATTATCTGTATTTCTTATTTCTCAGTTGTATGCCGGAATAATACTCAACATTTGTTCCCATAACTTTGAGTTCCAACTTCTCTCCCTTCTTCCCTCCCCACCCATCCCCACTGAGAAGGCAAGTAATTCAATATAGGTTATATATGTGTAGTTTTGCAAATGACTTCCATAATAGTCATGTTGTATAAAGCTAACTACATTTCCCTCCATCCTATCCTGGCCCACATTTCTTCTATTTCTCTTTTGACTTTGTCTCTCCCCAAGACTGTTTACTTCTAATTGCTCCCTCTTCCCATTTGCCCTCCCTTACATCATTCCCCCCCCCCCCACTGTGCTTATCCCCTTTTCCCCTACTTTACTGTATTGTAAGATAGGTTTTCTTTTTTTTTTTTTAATTTATTTATTTATTTAAATTTTTTACATTCATTTTCACAAATTTTTGGGTTCCAAATTTTCTTCCCTTTTATCCCCTCCCCCCACCCCAATACCCCAAGCAATCTAATTTTCCCTATCTCCAATCTGCCCTCTCTTCTGTCATCTCTCCCTTCTCTTGTCTCCATCTTCTCTTTTCTCCTGTAGGGCCAGATGACTTTCTATTCCTCCTTAACTGTATGTCTTCTTTCCTAGTTGCAACAACAATACTAAACATTTGTTCCTAAAACTTTGAGTTCCAAATTCTCCTTATCCCTCCCTCCCCACCCATTCCCTTTGGGACAGCAGGCAATTCAATATAGGCCATATCTGTGTAGTTTTGCCAATGACCTCCCTGATAGTCGTGTTGTGTAAGACTAACTGGATTACCATCCCTCCTAACCTGCCCCTCATTGTTTCTCTTCTGTCTTTTGATCCTGTCCCTCCCCAAGTGTTGACTTCAAATTGCTCTCTCCTCCCTTTGCTCTCCCTTCCATCATCCCCCCCCTTGCAATATCTCTTTCTCCCCCACTTTCTTATACTGTAAGATAGGTTTTCATACCAAAATGAGTGTGCATTTCACTCCTTCGTTGAGTCAAATGTGATGAGGGTAAACTTCTTGTTTTTGTTTTTTGTTTTTTTTTTCTCAGCTCTCCTCTTTTTCCCTCCACTAAGAAAAACTACCTGCCTCTTAAATGACATATAGTTACCCCCTTCCCTTTCCCTCCCCCTACATTTCTCTCTCACCATTTACCCTAGTTTCTTTTAAGGTATGGTCCCATCCTATTCAGTTCAATCTGTGCTCTCTATCTCTGTATGTGTGTGCATGTGTGTATGTGTGTGCATGCGTGTACATGTGTATGTGTGGTCCCACCAACTACCCAGATACTGAAAAGTTTTAAGAGTTACAAATATTGTCTTTCCATGTAGGAATGTAAACAGTTCACTCATGGTAAGTCCCTTAAGACTTCTCTTTGCTGTTTCCTTTTTCATGCTTCTTCTCATTCTTGTGTTTGAAAGTCAAATTTTCTTTTCAGCTCTGGTTTTTTCATCAAGAATGATTGAAAGTCCTCTGTTTCATTGAAAGACCATATTTTCCCTTGAAGTATTATACTCAGTTTAGCTGGGTAGGTGATTCTTGGTTTGAGTCCTAGTTCCTTTGCCTTCTGGAATATCCTATTCCACGCCCTTCGATCCCTTAATGTAGAAGCTGCTAGATCTTGGGTTATCCTGATTGCATTTCCACAGTACTGGAATTGTTTCTTTCTAGCTGCTTGTAAGATTTTTTCCTTGAGCTGGGAGTTCTGGAATTTGGCCACAATGTTCCTAGGAGTTTCTCTTTTTGGATCTCTTTCAGGTGGTGATCGATGGATTCTTTCAATACTTATTTTGCCCTCTGGTTGTATAATGTCAGGGCAGTTTTCCTTGATAATTTCATGGAAGATGATGTCTAGGCTCTTTTTTTGATCATGAGTTTCAGGTAGTCCCATAATTTTTAAATTGTCTCTCCTGGATCTATTTTCCAGGTCAGTTGTTTTTCCCATGAGATATTTCACATTCTCTTCCATTTTTTCGTTCTTTTGGTTTTGTTTGGTGATTTCTTGGTTTCTCATAAAGTCATTAGACTCCATCTGTTCCATTCTAATTTTGAGAGAGCTATTAAATTCAGTGAGCTTTTGAGCCTCTTTTTCCATTTGGCTCATTCTGCTTTTGAAAGCATTCTTCTCCTCGTTGGCTTTTTGAACCTCCTTTGCCAATTGGGTGAGCCTATTTTTCAAGGTGTTAATTTCCTCAGCATTTTTTTGGGTCTCCTTTACCAAGGTATTGACCTGTTTTTCATACTTTTGTTGCATCTCTGACATTTCTCTTCCCAGTTTTTCCTCCAGCTGTCTAACTTGCTTTTCAAAATCCTTTTTGAGCTCTTCCAGGGCCTGAGCCCACCCACCACCCCCCTGGGGTGTCTGGGGTACTGAGGCCCCGCCCTCCACGTCTTTCCCTGATGGCAAGAATACGTCCTCATCTTCGTCAGATCCGAAGGTCGGGATCATTTGCATTTGTTGGAAAAAACTCTCTAAAGTCTTATTTTTCTTCCCTTTTCTAGGCATTTTCCCAGCCAGTTACTTGACTTCTGAGATTCCTTTCCACCCCCACCTGGATCTGCCCAGCTAGTGCTTGGCCTCTGAGATTTAAATGGGCTTTCCTCCTGCCGGCTGTCAATCAGTGAGCTTTAGTTCAGGTGCTGGGGTGGGGCCAGGGCTGCCTCCGAGACTGATCCCTCAGGGGCTTTCTGCAGAGACTTTCAGGAATGGAGCGGGTGGGGGCAGGGTGGGGGGCCCGCCTCCCAATCTCAGCTCCCCTGGGGGTCCCGAGCAGAAGCCTTCAGCAACAGAGCGGGGTGGGGGCAGGGCCGTCTCCCAGGCTCAGCTCCGTCAGGTTTTATGCGGGAATCTTCCGTAATGAAGATCCTGCCTGCTGTTGGGGGATTCCTGAGTCTTGGGTCGCTGCCGCCTCAGCCGCGCCCACACCTCCGCCTCCGCTTCCTGCCCCCGTCCCTGCCGCCGCCGCTTCCTCCCGAGGGGGCCCGAGTCACGGAGACGCCCCGCTTCCCCTCTCCTTCAGCCCGGCCTCTCTCACTGACCTGCTTCTGTGGGCGGAGGGACTTTCCCGGCTGCTTCAGCTTCCGTCTCTGAAGCCTGCTCGCATCCGCTTCTCTGAGGCCTCGGCCAGGGCAGCGCTGGGGGTCGGGTTTACTCTCCGGGGCGCACCGGACCCTGTAGATGGGTCCTCAGGGCTCCCTGGAACGGAAATCTCCTCCACTCTGCCTCTGCACACCTTGCACTCACCCAGAATCTATGGGGGATTCTTTCTACACCAATTCCATGGGCTTTGGTTTCGGAGCTCGTAAACGTGAGTCCTTCTACTCCGCCATCTTGGCTCCGCCCCCCGTAAGATAGGTTTTCATACCAAATTGAGTGTGTATGCTATTCCTTCCTCGAGCCAAATGTGATGAGAGTAAGCTTCACTTTCCTCCTCTTACTTCCCCTCTTTTCCCCTCCATTGAAAAGGCTTTTTATTGCCTCTTTTATGAGAGATAATTTGCCCCCTTCCATTTCTCCCTTTCTCCTTCCAATATATTCCTCTATCACCCTTTAATTTTATTTTTAAAGATATGATCCCTTCCTATTCAACTCACCTTGTGCTCTGTATCTCACTCTCTCTCTCTCTCTCTCTCTCTCTCTCTCTCTCTCTCTCTCTGTGTATAATCTCACCAACTACCCAGATACTGAGAAAAGTTTCAAGAGTTACAAATATTATCTTTCCATGTAGGAATGTAAACAGTTCAACTTTAGTAAGTCCCTTATGATTTCTCTTTGCTGTTTACCTTTTCATGCTTCTCTTGATTCTTGTGTTTGAAAGTCAAATTTTCTTTTCAGCTCTGGTCTTTTCATCAAGAGTGCTTGAAAGTCCTCTATTTCATTGAAAGATCATATTTTCCCCTGAAGTATTATATTCAGTTTTTCTGGGTAGGTAATTCTTGCTTTTAATCCTAGTTCTTTTGATTTCTAGAATATCATATTCCATGCCCTTCTATCCTTTAATGTAGAAGCTACTAGATCTTGTGTTATCCTGATTGTATTTCCACAATACTTGAATTGTTTCTTTCTAGCAGCTTGCAATATTTTTTCCTTGACCTGGGAACTCTGGAATTTGGCTACAATGTTCCTAGGAGTTTCTCTTTTTGGATCTCTTTCAGGAGGTGATCTGTGGATTCTTTCAATATTTATTTTCCCCTTGGTTCTAGAATATCAGGGCAGTTTTCCTTGATAATTTCATGAAAGATGATGTCTAGGCTCTTTTTTTGATCATGGCTTTCAGGTAGTTCTATAATTTTAAATTGTCTCTCCTGGATCTATTTTCTAGGTTGGTTGTTTTTCCAATGAGGTATTTCACATTATCTTCCATTTTTTTCATTCTTTTGATTTTGTTTTGTGATTTCTTGGTTCCTCATAAAGTCATTAGCTTCCATCTATTGATGGAAAAACTATTTTCTTCAATGAGCTTTTGAACCTCCTTTTCCATTTGGCTAATTCTGCTTTTTAAAGTATTGTTCTCCTCATTGGCTTGTTGAACCTCTTTTGCCAATTGAATTAGCCTATTTTTAAAAGGTATTATTTTTTTCAGCATTTTTGGGGTCTCCTTTAGCAAGCTGTTGACTCACTTTTCATGATTTTCTTGCATCACTCTCATTTTTCTTCCCAATTTTTCCTTCACCTCTCTTACCTGATTTTCAAAACCCTTTTTGAGCTCTTCCATGGCCTGAGATCATTGAATATTTATTTTGGATGTTTGGGATACAGAAGCCTTGACTTTTATGTCCTTCCCTGGTGGTAAGCATTGTTCTTCCTCATCTGAAAGGATGGGAGAAGATACCTGTTCACCAAGAAAGTTACCTTCTGCAGTCTTATTTTTTTCCTTTTTTGGGCATTTTCCCAACCAGTTACTTGACAGAGGGTATACTCTGGGGACCTGTAAGATCTCAGTTCCTCCAAGGTGGCACAATCAAGTCTGCACACTGATCTAGGAGCAGCCAGAAACTTTTGTGCCCAGAATCTGTGAGTATCTTCTCCCCATAACATAATCCTCTTCACACAATCCTCTCCACAACAGCATCACCTCCAGTTCTACTACATCAGCACTCAGGGGCGAGGTTCAGATCAACTGCTCAATTTCCCCAGGGGTTTTATGATGAGACCTCCAATAATGGATGTTGGCTGCTGCCTGCCATGGGAGTCGCTGCCTGATGAGGCCTCTGCCCCAGCTGCTGCCTGGGACCAGAGCTATGGGTAGGGGACCCTGCTCCCTTCTCAGTCAGCTGAAAAAACCCTCTCACTGACCTTTGGCACCTGAGGGTTGAGGGATCTGCAAACCACACTGCTGCTACTGGGGTGATTCTGCCCCGAAGGCCTGCTCATGTCCTCCTCCCTATGCTGTGCAGTCAAGGCTGGGCTGGCCTCTGCTCCACATCCAGTGCAACAGACCTTTCCCATCAGCCTTTCAGATTACCCTGGCCTGGAATTCTCCTCCACTCCATCATTCTGTGGCTTCTGCTGCTCTAAAATTTGTTGAGTATCATTCTTTACAGGTATTTTATGGGCTGTGGGGGAAGAGCTAGAGTATATTCATCTTTCTACTCTACCTCTTGGCTCCACCCCCCATGGGATTCTTTTGCTAATTAGTTTTGGTTTGATGAAATTATTTTTTTCTTGAACTAATATGCAGGTAAAAGTCAACTACACTGATGGGGTTCATGAGGTGAGTGTTTTCCTACTGATTGTCTCAAACCTGGAGTAGAATTTGGGGAGTCAATATGTAAAAAGAAATATCCCAAGTGCTATGAGTGTGACATCACTGAAAGTCAATCTAACCTTCTGGTTACTGATGTCTGGGAGAAATGGTCATAATGGCAATAGTATGATTTCATAAAGACCCAGTTTAATTATTTTAACTTGGTAAATGTTATCACCACCATTTAATAAACAGTGAAACTCTGTCCTATTTCCTTTGAGCAAATTTACTATTACTCTGTACATGTGAAATACCATTAATAAGAAAACTCCAAACCCAAAGAAAACATTATTCACCATCATTCCCTAATCATATATATTTTTTGCTACATAGTAATGCAGAATTTAGAATCTTATGTAGAAAAGATGACAAATCTAGGCAAATTGAGAGAGCAAAAAAAAGTGTACTTGGCAGAAGAAATATTTATATAAATACAACCCTCCCCCATCAAGCTACCACCCTCCACCCCCAGCAAAACCCAAGCACTGAAACAAATGAGAGAGCATACTGAGTGGAATGGTGCCAGAAAGTAAAATAATGTTATGCTGATAATTGCTGAAATTGTCCCCATTTGGTCCCTTTCCCAACAAGTCAGAGTATAATTTTACTTTTCCCACATTATGTGCTAAAAGTGTCTCATTTCTACCACATTCTGTAGTGGTGGAGAGAAAAGAATGCCTCTGTCAAGCAGCTTTAGGCAGCATTCCAAACTGCCAGCATGGACAAAGCTGTTGGAGTTTCTATTAGTCTGCTGCTGTACTCCAAGATTAGTGGCAGAAAAAAATATAAAAAGAATACAAGATCAGCATTTTCTGTTTCTTTTCTGCCAGTGGTAAGCTGCCTCTTTGAACAATTCAGCTCTAGTGGTTGTTTTTCTGAAGGAAAGAAGGGAGATAGCTGCCAGAAAGACTGATGGTGTGTCAGAAAGAAGGTGAGCTTAATATGCCAGCTTTTGTTCTCAAAGAGGAAAGCTCACCTTTGACTAGACTTTGCTCTTTCACAGAGAGAAAAGGGAATCCTTCTGGATGAAAGTCTCCATTGTATTCTTCCTTTGCACTACAGTGACAGGTGCAGGACTCACTTCCAAGGCAAAGTGACCTTCTTCCTGATTTAAAATGTCATGAGTTCATGGCCACTGACCCTGTTTCTTATCAAATATTGCATTTAGAAATTTTGGGTTGAGTGAAATGAGTAGAACCAGGTGAACATTATATACAGTAATAGCTACAGTGTGCATGTACTGTTTCTGATAGACTCAGTCCTTCACAGCAATGCAAGGACCTAAAACATTCCCAGAGGACTCAAGGCAAAATGCCATCCACACCCAGAGAAAGAACTATGGAATCAGAAGGCAGAATGAAGCAGAATATTTTCTCTTTTGTTATGTTTTGTTTTGGTTTGTTTTTTCTCATGGTTTCTCTCATTCTTTTCAGTTCCTCTATGCAACATAAATAATGTGAAAATGTGTCTAAGAAGAATGTATGTATAGAGTCCATATTAGATTGCAAGCTGTCTCAGGAAGGGAGGGGTGAGGGAGGAGGAGAACATTTAAGACTTATAGAAGTGATTGTTGAAAACTGAAAGCAAATAAATTAATAAATTTAAAAAAGAAAGAAATTTTGGTCAGAGCTTCTGTACAGGATATTGAGAACCATTGCTCTTGCTAGGCAGAAACATCATCCACAGGTATTGTGTGGTTTTCTTTGCTTCTCTCTGTCCCTGCCAGATGATCACTTCAAATTAAATGCAATCAGTGCCTTGTGCATCAGATAAGTACCTTCTGTTTTTAACTTCCCTATAATAGAATTTTTCAGTCTTATTCAAACACAGATTACATTTTAACAGTACTGCCAAGGTAATAATAATGATAACCAATAATAACAATAATGACAGTACCTTACATTTGTATAGCACTTTACAGTTTCAAAACCCTTTCCTATATACAATTTCATTTGATTCTTGCAACAATTTTGTGAGGTATGTACTTGAAAGATTTGTGATTTTATTGCAAATCATTCCTCCCCTCCCCCAAAACAACTCATGTAGGTCATGACCCCTCTATGCATTAATAAATGTTCTTTATGAGTTGTTCTAACAAAAAAGTCACCAGGTAGCCAAGTTTGTGGTAGTGAGCTCTTAACATTTATCTAAGTTAGTTTTTACCTACTAGAAATACAGTTTTATCACTGGGTCCATACTTGAAATCCTCCCAGATCTAGAGAGGAAGCTAGGTGGAGAGCAGAAATTGCTAAACCCAGGCAAGAAATCTTTGGTCAAATACAGCCTCAGATACATACTAGTTGTGTGAAAGTTGGCAAGTCCCTTAACCTTTGTCTGCTTCAGTTTCCTCAACTACAAAATGGTGATAATAGTGTTTGCCTCCTGAGGTTGTTGGGGTAAAATGAAATAACATTTGAAAAGCACTTTGCAAACCTTAAACACCATGTAAATGGTTATTTTTATTTTATGTTATTATATTTTATTGTGATTACTATTAAAGCTACAGAGCTTATGTTCTATTATAACTAGGAATTCTGACACCTGGGGAATATTCATTTGAGTGGGAAAGGAGGTGATCTGAGCTCTCATGGCATGGGTGATGACCAACGCCTCCCTACACACACACACACACACACACACACACACACACACACACACACACACACATCCAACCTTGTCTTCTGACTGTCTAATACCCAGGAGAAGGCAGAATTGGAAAGAGGCAATAGGTACTAGATATGGTTATGGAGAAAGGTAGGTCCAAGGGAAAAAGTAGACTGTTGGATAAATCACTTAACTTTGCAAGTTTCAATATTCCCATTTGTAAAAAATGAAAGAATTGGAATAAATTACCTCTAAGATCCATTCCACCTTTAAATCTATGATCCTTTGTGAGCACAAGCAAGGTGGGATTTTTGATGTTTTTCTTTTTTGAGTTCAATTTACCAGAATCATACTAAACTGTAAACATCAAAAAGTTTAATCTCCTTTGAACCTTTCTGTAACACAACAGAGGCTGAGTCATTTAGATTTTCTTGCTTTTTGGCTTTGAACTAATATGTTCTGAGGTGGAATATTGTCTTGAGACTCACTCATGGGAAGAATGTTCCGCCTGAGTTTGCTTTTTTTTCCCCAGAGGAGACTCTGTGTAGCTCTTTTTAAGGGACTCCCTGGTCCCTTGTGAACCCAGGTGTTGGTGTTCTCATGGTATGGTCAAATAAATCATTCTATTACTCTGTTTAGACAATTGGAACTCTAGCTATTTGATTACCATTATCTTGTATTATTTTGCTGTGCCCAGAGCCCAGACCAGAGTAGCCCCTCCCCATGTAAGACTGGGGGAACATGAGCTGGCCCGAAGATGGGGTGGTGCAGGTCCAAGATAGAAGCTGGGGGTAGAAGCCACTGAAGTCTGCTATGCCTGGACCCAGGGAGAAGTATGGAGATCTTGAAATGGAGCAATCACTTCCCCCATGAGGTGAGGCATGGAGCAGAGCTGTCTGTGTGTGAACTCAAGCAGGAGCTGGGAGCAGTCAACCCCTGGATCTGCAGGAGGAGGAGCCCTGGAGTTCAGGACTCAGTTTTGAAGTAAGGCAGGAGCAGTGAGAGTACTTTCCTGTCACATCCCCTTGGGATGGGTTGGGACCCTGGGGGTAGAGTTGTCTGTGGTGGGATGGTAGAAATGCCATAGCTCCCAGGGACCCCACCTTGTTGTCTTTATCCCCCAGTTGCCCCTCAGGACTTGGAAGTGGAGGCTAGAACAGTGTTAAGACTTGAACTCTTTGGCTCATTTGAGCATGTGTGCACCTGAGAGTGCCAGGTGGGACACTGCCACAGTGGGGGATGAAAGAGGAGAAGGACAAACCCTCAAGAGGACTTTACTTGGATGCTCTGTTTGGATTGAGGGGAGTGTAACCTACTGTGACCTAGTTGTGGAGTGTGTTGTGTTCTCTACCTCTCCTGGTGATGTGCTGTGTTAGTGATCACCCTGGCCTAGGATCCCTTGATTGTATAAACAAGTATTTTGGAACAGTACCAGAGTGAGGAGGAACTGGTTGCTCACTCCCCAAAGATTTTGCACTCCCCAAAAAAGAATGTATAAGGTGAGGGCTATGTTATGTTTTATACTTTTGTGTCAGTTTGAGCCCATGTGAACACCTTTGTAATAAGTTGTTACGTTGTTATGGATTTTGATGTCATATTGTGAATGCTTTAATTTCTTGAATAAGGTTTAGTTCTGAGTAAATAGAATGTTTATTATACTGTACAATTTGACTCTCTCTCCAAATATATATATTCATAGCAGCAGTCCTCTAGTGTGCTGTGTTGATTGGCGTTACATCCTTTGAACTTCAGGAATATTGCTAGTAGAGGACAATGAGGTATGGGGATAGAAGTCTAGAGGACTACTATAAATAGAAATCAAAAACTCATCCCTTGGATGCTGATCCACTGGTATTACCTTTTAGAGCCCAGGGTTACTTCTGTGTCATGGTGTGGCATCAGTGGAAAACTTTTGTGAAGTAAATAAGGTATTTATTATTATATGTACTTTGCAAATAAAGAGATGGAAGATCAGAGAAGTGAAACATTGTCCAGTGTTTTATCCCAACTCCTATGGATCCCGGTGCAATGCTCTTTTGACTAAACCATTTTGTCATTTGCTTGGTGCCATATTGACTTAGGCATGTATGAGGTGTTCAAGCACCTCTAGTGTGAGGGCTTGCCAAGTTTTCAGGACTTCTCAACCACCTTTGGGGTCCTCCTTACACTCAACTCTCACCTGTGGCTCCAAGAAGCTATAGCATGCATAGTGGCCACACCTTGGTAAACCATGATTCTGGGCAGACCGGATAAAGGTTAAGGTTAACCCACAGGTCTCAAACCCTTCAATGAATTAGGGAGGTGTATACTCCAAGAAAGTGAAGACCTCTCCCAGTGGAGTGAACAGATAATAATTTGTCCCAATAACCATAAAGGCAGCTATAACAGATGCTGTAGAGCCTGGTCTAACATCAAAGATGACAAGGTCATCCACCGCATCCCAGGCCCATTCATTGATAGTCATCCCTTTGTCTTGCCACTGGACTTCAATGACTCTGAAGGAGAGAGCAAGGCTGACAACCTTATGCCTCACTTAAATCCACTTCATGCAGGAGTCAAGACATGTCCTCATCATGTCATTTGTTCTTTGAAAACAAAGGGCAAACAATAACAAAGACAGTATTGATTTAAATCCCATGTCCCTGAGAAAAAATTTGTAAAAGGTTCTTCTTTCTCCCATTTGCATTAATTATCTTCTGATACATCTTTGGGGACCACATCCTTTCGTGTTTCCTTGTGTACTTCTGGGGTTAGTATTCATATGCAGTGATGCTTTACTTTTCGGTGTAAAAGAAAGTCTCAAAAGATTTACTTTGGTGGAAAAAAAAAACATCTACTAAATGTCTCTTAAGCCCAGAAATACAATGCCTATGTAATAAATGACTTGCCTTTATCTCTGTCCCTGTAGCCCTTCAAAGTTTTGTTGCTGGGACCACTACAATTCTAACTGAAGGTTTAACATGATCCCAGTCTATTCTGGGAACCATATGGCCTCTTAAATAGAGGAAATGTATGAACAGCATACCATGGAGGACGGTATTAAATTAGTCAACATTGTTGTTGTAATCATATACTTTTTTTTGTAATGAAGGCAACCAGGCAGCTGACATACCTTCATTCTGCAAGTATAAGGAGCAGGGAAAGAGGGTTCATGGAGGGGGTAATTTAAACTCTGAGAATTCGGGAGGTGGGAAGTTTTTCTTCACTTTTCTAGTCAAGAAAGTATTGCACAGTTTAGGAGTGAAAGAAGATTGAAGAAGTGGAAAGAGCACACAGGCAATAGGAAGTGGGCAAGGCAGCTGAATTTCATCACATAATACCATTCCCTCTATTACCTGAGGGAAAAGGAGGAAAAGAACAAGGCTCACTATATAAGTTAAATGTGGGATGTGCTCAAGGGACAACTCAAAGAATTCAACTCAGTGGATCCTGACAATTCAGGGAAAGGACTAGAAAAATGATTTAGACTGTGATGAATGATATCAGAGAACACCTCAAAAATCTGATAGTGAATGTCATCCTAGAACCTGGCAGCCCATGGGCATTACCATAATGATGGGACTGATGAAAAATGGAAGGATATAGATTTCATTCTAATTACCAGAATTTGAACAAAAGAACCACAGTGAACTGATGGATAATGCCAGGACTTCAATATGCTCTGGATTGTGTGTTAGGGAGCAAGTGGTTTTATACATATCTACACTGGACTTGAGTAGTAGCTCTCATCAGATTGCTATGACTGGTAAAGACTTGGAGAATAGGACTTTCATCTGTCCAGTTGATTTTACACTTTCAATGTGTGCCCCAAGGCATTTTCAGGACACTTGCCACTTTCTAAAGACTGATGGAGTAATAGAGACATGAACTACTTTCAAGTGTTGGTGTATGTTGATAATATAATTGCCTTTCAGAAGACCCTGAAAGAACATAAGGAAAAAATGACCAAAAATGTCCGATTGGTTAGAGCAATGGTTCTTTTTTTGTTTTTTAACATATGGAATAAAACAGTGAGTTATTAACATGGGGTCTAGGAATTTTTTTTATTGACTATATTTCAATATAATTGGCATCATTTATAATTCTATGTATTTAATTACCTGCATTTAAAAACATTCTTCTGAGAAGGCCCCCTAGGCTTTACCTGACTATCAAAGAGGTCCATGATACAAAAAATTAGTAACCCCTGGGTTAGAGGAGAATGGCCTCAAGCTTTATTTTTTTTTAATGTTTGATTTTTTCCAATTATACATAAAAAATTTTAACATTCTTTTTTTATTTTAAGTTTCAAATATTTTCCTATCTTCTCTCTCTGAGAAGGCAAGCAACTTGATACATGTACAGTCATGCAAAACATATTTCCACATTAGTCATGTTGTGAAAGAAAACATAGAACAAAAAAAAAGAAAAATAAGAAAAATAAAGAAAGTTTAAAAAGTATGCTGAAGTCTGCATTTAGGCTCCATCAGTTCATTCTCTGAAGATGAGTAACATTTTTTATCCTAAGTGCTTCAGAATTGCATTTGGATCATTGTGTTGCTGCGAATAGCTAAGTCATTCACAATTGATCATTTTACAATATTGCTTACTGTATACAATGCTCTCCTGGTTCTGCAGATTTCACTTTGTATCAGTTCATATATTAGCCTTCACAGGTTTTTCTGAAATTCTCTCATTTGTCATTTCTTATACTACAATAGTATTCTATCTCAATTGTATGCCATAACTTGTTCAATCATTCCTCAATTTATGGGCATCTCCTCCATTTCCAAGCCTTTGCTACCACATCAAAAGCTGCTGTAAATATTTTTATGCACATAGGTCCTTTTCTTTTTTCTTTGATATCTTTGCAACATACACCTTTTGGTGGTATTGCTGGACAAAGGGTATGCACACTTTGATTGTCCTTTGGGCCTAGTTCCTAATTGCTCTACAGAATGGTTGGATCAGTTCACAGCTGTACCAACGGTGCACTAGTATTCCAATTTTCACATTTCTTATTTTCCTTTTCTGTCATTAGCAAATCGTATAGGTACTTAAGAGTTGTTCTAATTTTTAAAAATTTGTTTAATTTCTCTAATAGTGATTTAGAAAATGTTTTCATTGCTGTAGATAATTTGATTTCTTCTTCTGAAACCACATATTCATATCCTTCGACCATTTGTTATTTAGGGAATGACTTTTATTCTTATGAAGTTGGTTTAGTTCCCTATATATTTGAGAAATGAGGTCTTTACTAGAAAGAAATTACTGTAATTTTTTCCCTAGTTTTCTACTTACCTTTTAATCTTGACTGCATTGATTGTCTTGTGTAAAGACTTTGCATTTAAATGTAACCAGAATTATCCATTTCACTTCCCATAATGCTCTCCATTGTTTTGTCATAAAATTTCCCATCATCTATAGATGTAACAAGCAAGATATTACATGTTCCCCTAATTTGTTTATATCTTTCCTTATATCTAAACCATGTACTCAAATGGACCTTATATTGGTATATGGTGTGAATTGTTAATCTATTTCTAATTTCTGCCAAACTGCTTTCTAGTTTTTCAGGAATTTTTGTCAAATAGTGAATTCTTTTCCCAGAAACTTTGATTTTTGCGTTTATCAATGACTAGATTACTATGGTCATTTACTACTGTGGATTGCACACATAATTTATTCCACTGGTCCACACTCTATTGTTTAGTAAGTACCAGATTGTTTTGATGATTACTACTATGTAATGTATGTATTTAATTCCATTCATTTAAAAACATTCTCTCATCTCTGAGATCCACTGAGATCTGTAAGGCTATCCACCTTGCTTCAAATTTTTTTTTCATTGATTCCCTTGTTCAGGAGTGGGGAACCTGCAGCCAAATGTGGCCACATGTGACCCTCTAGGTCCTCAAATAAGCCTCTTTGACTGAATCCAAATTTCACAAAACAAATCCCCTGAGTAAAAGAATTTGTTCTGTAAAACTTGGACTCAGTCAAAAGACCACTCCCAAGGATCTAGAAGGCCACATGTGACCTCGAGGTTGCAGGTTTCCCGCTCTTGTACCATGATGTTCTTGACCTTTTGTTCTTCTAGATGTATTTTGTTATTATTTTTTCTAGCTCTATAAAAAAATTTGATAGCTATGTAGGGCACTGAATAAGTAAATTAATTTAGGTAGAATTGTCATTTTATTATATTGGCTCTGCCTACCCATCAGCAATTGATATTTCTCCAGTTATTTGGATCTGACTTTATTTGTACGAACACTGTTTTGTAATTGTGATCTTGTAGTTCATGGGTTTCTCTTGACAGGAACACTACTAAGTATTATAAATTTTCTACAGTTATTTTAAATGGAATTTCTCTATCTCTTGCTGTTGGGCTTTGTTAGTAATATTTAGAAATGCTGATGATTTATAAGGGTTTATTTTGTCCTGCAACTTTGTTGAAGTTGTTAATTTTTTCAACTAGGTTTTTAGTTGATGCTCTAGAATTTTTCAGGTATGCACCATATCATCTGCAAAGAGGGATAGTTTTGCTTCCTCCATTGCCTATTCCCTCAATTTCCTAAATGCTAT
This sequence comes from Bettongia penicillata ogilbyi, assembly GCA_023548195.1. Taxonomy (NCBI): domain Eukaryota; kingdom Metazoa; phylum Chordata; class Mammalia; order Diprotodontia; family Potoroidae; genus Bettongia; species Bettongia penicillata. Next base: position 2,556,189 of record JAJHZJ010000545.1, on the reverse strand, counting down.
AGTTGGCATTTCTAATATAATAGTGTATCATAGTGATGAAGAGGGACATCTTTTTTTCTCCTTTGATCTTATTGGGAAGGCTTCTTGCTTATCTTACATTACAGATAATGCTTGCTGATTGTTGTAGAGAGAAACAACTTATCATTTTAAGGGAAGTTCCATTTATTCCAGTGTTTTCTGGTGTTTTTTAATAGAAATGAGCATTACATTTTGTCAAAAGCTTTTTCTGTAACTATTGAGAAAAGAATGATTTTTGTTGTTTCTGTTATTGATATGATATTGATAATTTTCCTAATATTGAACCAAAACTGTATTCCTGGTATAAATCTCATAACCTCATTGAAGTGTATGATCTTTATGACATATTGCTGTAATATTCTTGCTAATATTTTATTTAATTTTATTTAAAATTTTTTACTTCAGTGTTCATTAAAGAAATAGAATTTTCTTTCTCTGTTTTTGTTCTTCTCAGTTTAGGTATCAAAATCTGTTTCATAAAAAAAAAAATTGGTATAACTCCTTTTCCTGTTTTTTTCCAAATTATTTATATTGTCCTAGAATTAATTATGCTTTAAATTTTTGGCAGAACTCAATTGTGAATCCATCTGCTCCTGAGGAGTTTTTCTTAGGGAAATCACTGGTGGGCTTCATCAATTTTTTGTCTTAAGATTCTACTTCCACATCTGTTACTTTGGGAAATTTATGGGTTTTTTTTATAAGCATTCATTCAATTCACTTAGACTGCCAGTTTTACTGGCATATGATTGGATAAAATAGTTCCTGATAATTACTTTAATTTCATTTTCATTGGTGGTGAATTCACCTTTTTCCATTTTTGATACTAGTTATTTAGTTTTCCTCTTTATTTTTTTCTTTTTTAAATCAAATTAACCAATAGTTTATTTTATTGGGGCTTTTTCTTAAAACCAGTTCCTAATTTCATTTATTAGTTTAAGGGTTTTCTTACTTTCAATTTTGCTAATCTCTCCTTTGATTTTCAGGATTTCCAGTTTGATGATTAATTGAAGATTTTTAACTTGTTCATTTTCTTGGTTTTTTTTTAATTGTATGCCCAATTCATTGAGCTGCTCTGTCTTTATTTTATTAGTGTAACTGTTTAGAGATAGAAAATTATTGGTTGTTTCTATAATTTGTTTTTATACCCACACTTTTTTTAGGATTAAATTATTTAGTTTCTAATTAATTTTTAATCTAAGTGTTGATGTCTCTTAATTGAAAGTAATTTTTATTGTATTATGAGCTGAAAAGGATTCATTTAGTATTTCTGCTTTTCTGCATTTGGTTGTGAGGTTTTTATGCCCTAATACATGGTACATTCCTTTCTATTCCTATTCATTTTTCTCCAGAAGTCTATCATATCTAACTTTTTAAAAATTCAATTCATCCCCTTAACTTCTTTCTTCTTTATTTAGATTTATCTAGTTCTGCAAGGGGAAAGTTGAGGTCCTCCACTAGTATAGTCTCACTGTCTATTTCCTCCTTGACTCATTTAACTTTTTCTTTAAAAATTTGGATGCTATGCCATTTGGTGCATATGTTTAGTATTTATATTACTTCATTGTTTAGGGTGTCTTTTAGCAAAGTTTACTTTCCCTGCTTATCTCTTTTAATTAGATTTATTTTTACTTTTGCTCTTAGATCAGGATTGCTATTTCTGATTTTTTTATGTCAGCTAAAGCATAGTCCATTCTGCTCCATCCCCTTACTTTTACTTTCTGTGTGTCTTTCTGTTTCAAGTGTGTTTCTTATAAACCATATATTGTCAGATTCTGTTTTTTAATCTACTCTGGCATTTGCTTCTGTTCATAGTTTTGATTACTGTGTATATTCCTCTATCCTATTTCCCCTCTGTTTATCCTTCTCTCTTTCTCCTTTTGCCCTGTCCCTCCTCAAAAGTACATTTTCCTTCTGAACCCCACCTTCCTTAATCTTCCTTCACTTCTACCCCTTTCTTTTATCCACCTCACATCCTACTTCCCTGTAGGGACAGATAGAGTTCTATAACAAACTGAGTATGTATGTTATTCCATTTTTTGAACTAATTTCAAAGAATATAAGGTTCACGTGATGCCCACCACCAGCAGACCATCTTCCCCTCCACTGTAAAAAAAACTTCCTTTCATGCCTCTTTTATGTGAAATAATTTACCGAATTCTACCTCTACCCTTCTCCCAGTGCATCCCTCTCTCTCTGTTATTTTATTTTTTTAATTGTCCCATCATATCCATCTGTGCACCAGCATTGATTTTTACAGATCCAAGCAGTTCTTTTATCCTATAAACAGATGCTGGTTGGGAAGGTTTTAGAAAGAGTTCAATCAACAGAGTGATGATCCCTAGAAAGCAATTGCATTTGTCATGAGGCTTGAACAATAACGAGACCCATTACCCCATTCATAAGCTAGAATTCCTGATTTTCAAGAGGGCAGCCACCAAGAAATTCAATTACTGTGTGTATGTTGACAAAAGTACTCTGACATACCTTCAATCAGTGCCAAGTTGAATGCTTTTTGCTGGAGATGGGTATTAGCACTAGCTAACTCTGAATTCAATATTCACTGCCAAGCAGGTGTAATTAAGGTTTCAAAACCCTGCTGCGTTCCACAAGTTGCTGTTTAGGTGAGACATTTTCCATTGGCACAGAGAATGGTTATGCTATGCTCCTGTGTAAAGAACAGAGTTAACTTGAGAGAAGGGAAGAAGATAACCCTTCTTGTTTCCTGTTTTACTGAGAGAGGGCACACATTGTTTCAAACATTCAAGGAGAAATCTGAAGAGAAAGAGAATAGATTTGGGAAGGCAGACATAGAGGGGAAACTATACTCCCCAACGCTATGTCCCTGATTTCCAGCTTGCTTTCCTAGAGATTTGGGGGAATTTCCCCTTGGGCAAGTTCAGGGACTCTATTTCTTAATTAAACTATTTCATTCCTATTAAAAGAGTTGATTCACTCTATATATTGTATGGTACAGTCTAATCTGTTTAAATGTTTCTGATTTCTGTTTTCTATCTGCTTGGATAAATGGGTTTACTGAATATATACTGTTTGTGATAGTCCTTTATATAACTAACATCCAGTGTGAAGGTGGCAAGCATTCAGACAGAAGCTTGGGGAACTTCTTCCCTTTAAGGGATGGTGATCAAGAAAGCAGTTTAAATCTAAAAATCAATTTCCCTAGACTAACAATATGGGAGAAAGAAGAGGAGTAATAAAGTATCATCCAACTCAGTGTTCCCTGTCTGAGAAGTGCGGAGTGAGAAGCTTAGTGGCTCTAATCTCTCACTCTCCTGAAGACAAGAACTGTGAGGAAGATAACTGTTATACCTATTCAGGCTTCCCTATAAGCCACATTTGGAAGAAAACCAACGTGAATATACACATGACCTATACAAAGAGCACACACACCATACGCAAGGAATATTATTATGGGTGCAGATGTTATGTCTGGAAGGCCATATGATACTGAAGCTATGGTGATGCCTGAAGAAGGAATGAAGGTTATGTATAACACACAAAGAACTGGATGTTATAGATGGATGTCATAGACTTGTGTACACTGATTATTTGAGATAATTTTTCCTAATCTTTCTGTCACTCTAACTCTCCAGTATATTTTCCTTCCTCTCTCTTTCCATTCTTCTCTTGAGATCATCAAGACAATATAACCTCTCGTAGGCCTTGTCTGACTGAAGTTTCTCTATGACCTATATGATGATAGGGCTGAAGAGGGATGGATGAATCATCCCCCCATATTTGAATATGAGCAGTTTTTATCCTTATTTAAGTCCTTTATCATTGTTCATTCATGTTTATATTTTTATGTTTCTCTTTACTCCTGTGTTTGAACTTCAAAGTTTCTAATGCAGCTCTGCATCAGGAATGCTTAAATGACCTCTATTTCTTTAAGAACCCATTTTCCCCCTATAGGATTACTCAGTTTTCTGAATGAGTTATTCTTGGCTGCAAACCCATATCCTTTGCCTCTGGCAATACCTTATTCCAAATTTTATTCCCCTTTATAGATATGTTCTGTTGTTTCAGTTGTATCCAACTCTTTGTGATCCTATTTGGGATTTTCTTGGCAAAGATAGGAGTGGTTGGTCATTTCCTTCTTTAGCTCATTTTACAGATGAAGAGACTAAAAGTTAAGTAACTTGACCAGGGTCAGACAGTTAGTAAGTGTCTGAAGCCAGATTTTAGCTCAGGAAGATGAGTCTTTCTAACTCCAGTCTCAGTATTCTATCCACTAAGTCACTTTTATAGTGATGACTGCCAAATCATATATAATACTGACTGTAGCTTATGATACTTGAATTTTTATTTCTGGATGCTCACAGTAATCTTTCTTTGTCCTGGAAGCCCTGGATTTTGGCTACAATATTCCTGGAAGCTTTCATTTAGATGTTTCTTTCAGAAAGTGACTGGTAGATCTTTTCTATGTCCATTTCACCCTCTGTTTCTAAGATTTCTGGGCAGTTTTCTTTTAAGATTTCTTGAAAGATGATGTTTAGGCTCTTTTTGGTCATGGCTTTCACTAGTTCAATGATTCTTAAATTCTTTCTTTATGATCTTTTTTCCAGGACAATTGGTTTTGCCATGAGATATCTTAAATTTTCTAGTTGTTTGACTTTGTTTTAATATTTCTTCTCTCATGGAGTTGTTGGCTTCTATTTGGTTCATCTTACTTTTCAGGGAGTTTGTTGCTTGGACAAGGTTGTAGGGTCCAAAATTGTCCAATCTCAAGAGGAACCATTGAGGCAGAGCTACAAGCCTATTTAAATAGCACTTTATTAAAGGGTCTATATACCCTGCTAATGAAGTGGTCTTCATATCTTCCTCATGATCTCAGACACCTTTTTTCCCTAGGGTCTTACTTTTATGGGGTTTGGTATTCAAGCATGCAAAATAAATATAGTAAATTACAAAATCTTATTGATTGGCAGACCTTGATTCAACTCTCCAGGAAATCCAAAAATGATACATCAGCATGGGTGACCACAAAAGGGTAAGGGCAAGAGTCATCTTTGCTGACCAAGTAGTCATAAGATGAACAAAGCAATAGTCATCTATGGTGACTAAGTGGTCACAAGATCACTGCTCATGTTTGGACAAGAGAGCATGGTCCGAAGGTACAAAAACAAATTGGGGGACTTTTCATATCACACCACTCATGCTAGGTTTGGACAAGGAATTTGAGCAAAACAGGATGGAGCTATTTTTGTCAGCATTCTTGTGGTTGTACAAATGGGCTTTATAACTGGTAAACAAGAGGTGAATGCTGTATTGAGGTTTGAGACTTACTATAAAGGCCTACTATAAGAACTTATCTTACCTAATTAGCCCTATATGACTTATACAAAATATTAATACATGTTTACTCTTGTTAGATGATTGACTAAATGTGTATTCCTAGATGAATATATCACAGATAATTGCTAAAATCATTACCCTTATGGAATCACACTGAGTTGATTAATTCTGATTGGAATGGAGTAGGGGTCCAAATGAGCCATTTCTCACAAGGTTTTATACCCTTGTGTCAAGCTCTTAGTTCCCTTTCCAGTTGTTTCTTCCATTGTTCTCATTTCCCCCCATTTTTCCTCAAGTGCTCTCATTTCATTTATAAAAACATGTTAAAACTCTTTTCAAACTTTTGAAAGGAATCTCTTCCTTTCAGGAATTCTAGCCGGGTTTGTGCCCAAGCTGCTTTTTATTTTTCTTTGAAGCTTACTAGATTTTTTTGAAGTCATTTTCCTTTTCTGCGTTTATGAAGTTACCATCTTTATTAATGGTAGGATTCTTTTGTTGTTTTCTCATTCTTCCAACTTACTTCCTAACTTTAGACTTGATTTTAGGATTGAACACTTCTAGAGGTAAGGTCTAAGCTAGTACTACTGCTACTTTCTTGGGGATATTGGGTGCTGTTATCCAAGGATCTCAGAGACAGGTCAGGCTGGGGATCTATAAGCTATCAGGGTTCACAAAGTGATCTGTGATGCAGTAGAGGGCAACAGATATCATTTGACATCTATTCCTGTAGAGCCATATGAGTCTCAGACTTTATCTTTCCCAGGTGAATAGTCTCAGCCTATTCTGGAGTGTTCTTTGGAGGATTGCTTCTGGCTAGATGCAGTTTCCAGAGTCCACACTCATTCTCTGCTTGTCCCTCTATACTGACACGGGCTAGAAAAAAGACTCATGACTTTTTCTTTAGTTTCCCCATCTGAATTTGATCTGGTGCATTTTCTAGATCTCTTTAGAAGAATTTTTTAGAGAGAAGGTAAATCACTGTATTTCCTCCTGCTACTCTGCCAACTTTGTATATTGGGTCCAGTTGAAATAATGCACAAAATATGACTAAATAGTACATTCTCTTTGGTTTAGTTATACTGCTATTAGGTCTATATGGTAACAAGATCACAGAAAAAAGATTGATCAATTTTTATAGGTCCAAAAATAATTATAGCAACATTTTTGGAGGCTGATGGATGCCCATCAATTGGGGAATGACTGGACTAATTGTGGAATATAAAGTTAATGGGATAAAGTTAATTAAATAATTAAAAGTTAATGGGATACTGTTGTGCTGTAAGACAAGGAAAATTATGGTTTCAAAAGGATGTGGAAAGACTTGTATGCATGATGCAGAGTGAAGTCAGCAAAATCAGAAGAACCATTTATATTATGACATCAATACTATAAAAATGAACAATTTTGAAAGTCCTAAGAACTCTGATCAACTAAATATTCAACCACTATTCCAGAGGACTGATAAGGAAGAATGATGCCTCTTTTGTGACAGAGATAGTGAACTAATATGTAGAATAAGAAATATATATGCATATATATGACTAATGTCTCAATGTTTTACTTATATGGTGGTGTTTCTATAGTATAGGGATTCTCTCTCTCTCTCCCTCCCTTCCTTCCTCCCTCCCTTTCTTCCTCCCTTCCTTCTTTCTTCTTCTTTTCTTTTTTCTTTCTTTCCTTCTTCCTTCTTCTTCCTTCTATCAGTTGGGGGATATAGAAGAGAAAAAGTAAATGAATGCTTAATAATTGAAAAAATATTTTTAGTAAAATGAAAAGCCTGCAGATATTCACAAGTAGTGTATCTCTTGGCTTAGAGAGAAGTTAAAAGAAGCTTACCACTCAGCTACAACTTCAGTTCAGCAGAATACAGAGAGAAATATATGATGATGTGATGCTCATGCTAATTCTTAAGACCTTCAGTAATGTGAAGAAGTTCTACTGAGGGACATCCTTTATGCTCAAAGGGCACATAAGTGAGCAGACCTATGCAGTCACTTAGTTGTAGTGAGATAGGTCAATTTGCCTGGTTACAGACCTGGCAGGAAACTCGGAAAGATAATTCACTGCAATCACTCCCTGCCAGTAGTGACTTAGTTGTGTTCCCTAATGGACAGTTTGAGACTGATGGAAATTCATCTCAGCAGACTGACTGAAAGAGACATACAAGACCCATAAATTGGCTCAAAAAATATACATTAAAGTGAATAAGGCTCTGTGTGCTATACCCAACAACCAGTTCAAATGACAAGAAAGGATTAAATCTTTTTCTACCTAGTGCTTCAGCTATAGAGACTCCTACAATACAGACATACACCTTAAAATATAGTAACATTGCTAGACAGCCCAGGCCCTCTATAAGTTCAAGCTTAGGCAAAGCTATGTTTCTGGTGAGGATGATGATGGTAGATGTAAATAGGCCTGCAACAAATTTAGGATTATTTAGCCAGTGACCAGATTAATGATAATGTCCCACAAGAAACTGGTGAAGTGATTACATATATAGCCAGATGAAAATTCTCATATTTATCCATATAAGGTGACCTTGAATGTAATTACATACATTCATTGAAGTATGTGTTAATTACTGATTATTTAAGTTTGCTTTTGTTATTTCCTGCTATATAGATTTATTTTGTATAGGTATTATATCTGTATTGAAACTACATTATTTTATTAACTGTATTTAGTATTGCCTTATTTAGTATGTTCTTATAGTTTTGTTGTTTTGTATATTTTGTGGGTGTAATGTTAATATTGCATTGTTTGCTGTTATGTATTTTAGCTTTCATTTTATGCATCTATGTAAATAGCTATATTTACCTGTAAGGCATGATGCACACAATTTAGATCTGTAGTGATTGAAATAATCTGTCAAGTGATGTTTTCACTATGTTATATCTATTTCATGTATAATTTTATATTTGTCATGCATGACACCCTAAAGTTATCATCTAGAAAATGCTGGGTTAATCATCTTTGTTCTGTAATGTACTTCTGTATTTGACACTATGTTGTATTTTACTAGATGCCAAGCATGTTCCAGCTGATTTGGCAAGGGAATGCAAAATATCAAATCTTACAGATGAACAGCACCAAGTAGCTGCATCTCTTACACACACACCCCTCAAATGAGAGTTATGTTGATGACTTCATAAGGGAAGTCATTTGAACACTCACTGAAAATTCTGAGTATTGGAATTTTTGCTCATCATGTAGGTCTAAGGGGTACAGCCAAGGAAGGAGAGGAAGTAATAGAAGAGCTTGGGAGATAAAAGGAAAGCCTCATGCTGAATCAGCCACAGTAGGGGAGGTAGGCATGGTCTGGAAGAATTGTGAAAGAAAAGAAAGGGGTTGTACTCCAACAGATGCCTTCTATAGTGACATCTAGAGGCTTAACTTGGGTATTGCTTTTCTTTCTGAAACCATGCCCTTTGTCCCTAAATTCCAGTAATTCGGTTATTGTTTTATTCCCTGTACTCAAAACTCTACCTTTGTATTCAGTTTGGTATTCTAGTTTCTTTCAGCGTTTTACTCTTCCAGTCCTTCGAGGGACTAGAGTCCCACCCCTGAACACCAGTCCCTGTGGCAGAGTTCTGGCCACCTGTTGCTAGCTTTTTCTGATGATGACTGATCAACTGTATCTCTTACTGTATCCCAACCTACTTCCTATTATCAGACCCATCTAATATTTTGTTTTTGATACTTACTTAGGATTCCCTCTGCTGTTCTGCCTTGGACCTTCTTGACATTAGCTGCTGTCTTGTCCCACTATCTCCTGCCAAATTCTACTATGGATGCACCTATCTGTATGTCCTCTGGTTTCCTATGGCTAAGACCACTATTAAATAGCCTTTCCCACTTTAGTGCATGCCCAGCCAGTTTCAGGTTCATATTATCACTGATCTAGCCTGTCACACTGCCATGTGTGTCTTGGGATTGTACTACCTGAGTTTCCCAGAGTCAGAGTATCCAAGTTCAAATCTATGTTCCATTATTTTCCTCCTATGTGAGTTTGGATAAGTTACTTCATCTCTCTAGGCCTTAGTTTCTTTATCTATAAAATGAAGGGGTTGGACTAGATGACCTAGAAGTTTCCTTCTAGCTCTAAATCTATGATTCCATGGTCCTGTTAAAAGTGAATGTTGACAAAAGGTTTTTTTTCCTCTACCTCCTCAAATTTTCAGCGAATGACAAAGAAGCACCAAGATAGCCCCCAGAAAGTGGTTCCATTCAGATCAGTAGAGTCATATTGAGAGACTGAGACTGCAGAAAATAAGGATGCTTTCCCATAACACTATTTAATTAAAGATTTAGGGCTTGTGGAAATTAGTCTGCTCAGGTGACTTAAAGCAAAATATAATTTCAGGACCAACCTTCTAAGGCAGAACCTGGTTATCTGCTCTCATTCTAATTTTTGTAAGTAAATAATAGCTCCCCTGGATACTATAGATACCAACACTTTTTGTTGAACTGTTTTTAGGTGAAAAGTCTAATATTAGGGAGTTTTGATGGAATTAGGCAACATTATCTCTTCCATTAGGTTTCTGGTAAGTGGAAAGTCCAAGGAATAGAACATAGAATATTAGAGCCAGAGCCAGAGAAGACATCAGATATTGTTTAGCCAAACATTTGTTTTGCATATGACAAAAATAAGATTAAAGTGATCTGCTCATGGTCATGTAATTCAATTCAATTCAGTAATGTCAGCCACTAAGCGAGATACTAGGAAAACAAAAACAACCCATGTCCTTAAGAATTTACATTTATTGGGAAGGACAACATGTACAGGCAAATATGAAATTTAACCATTTTAATTTTAATAATTCCAGCAGTTCCAGTGATCACAAAGGAAAATTAGGAAAGATTGGGATAGGGTTGCTGATAGGGATGCTTTACAAAGTGTTCAGAAATGGCATTTACATTTCTCTGATGCTTCCTGGAAGCCATAGAATTTAGGGACTTTTTAACAAAATGACAAAAAAAAAGAAAAGGGAGTTTCAGCCTAGAAGACTATGACTCAGAATCACAGGAATGTTGAGTGTAACCATAGGGCAGTAGATGGTCAAGCCCTTTGAAGTAATAAATGTAATATTGATTACTCATGGCCAGGTCATCTCCCAGAGCTGATTGAGTAGCATAATCAAGATTCAGACTCTAGTCCTCCCACTTCAAGCATGCTATACAGTCTACTAGAACACACATTACCTTCAACCAACTTTCCTTACTATGTGCAGAATACTGTGATAAGAGGGTAGAGAGAGGGAAAAAGGAAATACACAATGAATAACATAGGGTCTTTGCTTTCAAGAAGCTTGTGGATCCTGCCATTCTGGGGGAACTAACTAAATACTTTTATCCTTTTCTGAGACAACTCATTTTCTCTAGCTACTCCCAGTGCCTGCTTGATGGAGAGAATGCCTATCAATATATTGCAATGTGTCCATTATCCCATTCCCTTACCTTTTGCCCTTCATTGAAGAGTTTGCTTGAAGAACCTCATCCCAACTTTCTTGAACAACTTGTCATAGAAATCCCACCACCTACTTTTTCTGGCTTGTCTCCTTTGACATGAAATATCAAAGAAATTACATTTGTTGGACTGGTCCTACCTGGGTTGGCACCATGGATCATGAATCACAAGCATAATTGAGCTCTGTACCAACTCTCAAATTCCATCCAACTCATAAAACCTCTGCCTCAGGGAAACTTTTTGAGATGGAGACAGAAAGGCTGGTTGACATTTTAAAAAAAAGAAAGAAAGAAAGAAAAAGAGATCTTTAGGGAGTACATTGCCAAGATTAATTTATCTGGCTCCAAAATGCAAGTATTGATTTGTAGTATTCCTTCTCTGTAACACAGTAGCTGGCCCTAGGGATGAGGTTAAAACAATCTCACTGGATTATAGTAAATTTCTCTTGAAATATGGTGTAATATACCACAGAAAATTGTGGTATTATAGTTTTAACTATTTTGGCTTAATTCATCCACACTGAAGTCTCTGTCCCCCAAGAATTTCCTGTTAAGAAGTAAAAATGGACTGTTATCCTGATGTAATTCTTTAATAATCTTTCATGGAAAATTTCCAGTGTCATAAAGCACTGTAGAATATAAGCTTTTACAAGGCAAGAACTATAACTTTGAAACTTCCTTTCCTCTCATTCACTCTTCAACCTTTGTAACCTAGCTTCCCGCTTCATCATTTAACTGAGACTCCTCTCTCCAAAGGTACCAACAATTTCTTAATTAACAAATCTGATGCTCCTTTCTCAGTCCTCATCCTATTGCTGCATTAGACATTGTTAACCATCCTCTCCTCCTAGACATTCTTCTCTCTGGATTTTATTCTTTTTTATTGATATTACTCTTCCCTAATTTTCCTACGACCTGTCTGACTGCTCCTTCTCAGCCTTTTTGTTGACCAATCAACTATGTTGTGTCCCCTAAGTCTAGGTGATACCTAAGGTTTTGTCGTAGGTTCTCTTCTTTTCTCCCTCTACATTCTCTCAGTGACTTCATTAGGTTCCATAGGTTTAACTCTCATTCATTTCCAGTCTCTTCCCTGAGTCCAATTGCCTATTGGACATTTCTAAAGGGCTGTCCCTGAGATATCTCAAACTCAACATATTCCAAACTGAACTCATTTTTCTTTCTCCCCAAACCCTTTCCTCTTCCAGATTTTGCTATTTCTATTGAAAGTACTCCTAGCTGTCCATCTGCCAATCAGACAATAAACATTTAAGTACCTATTATGTGCCAATCAAGTTTCCAACATTTATAAGTTTGGCATTATCTTGACTTCTCACTTCTCCTCAATCCATATAACCAAGCAGTTGGCAAATACTGCTTTTTTTCAAACTCTACAACATCTCCTTTATCTGATCTCTTTTTTTCATCCACAAAGCTACTTCTTTAGTTCACTCCCTTGTCCCCTCTTGCAACAGCTTCCTGACTGTTCTCCCTACCTTAAGTCTTTCACCACTCTAGTCCATCCTACACACGACTGCTTCTAGAGTAATTTTCCTTAACTGCACATTTGACTATGTCATTTCCCTACTCATCAACCCCTCCAGTGGTTTCTTATTGCCTCTGGGGAAAAAAATGTAACTTCCATTTCATGTTTATAGTCCTTCACAACATGGTTCCAACTTATTTATCCAGCCTTATTCAATATTTCTCCCCCTCTTCTGTTTTGTGGTCCAGTCAAACTTGCCTTCTCTCTGTTCCTCCATCCTGTGTCTGTGCCTTTGTATTGATTATCCTCCATACTATAATGTTTTCTCTCCATCTTATATGGTAATCTCTGCTTTAAGATGCAGCTCAAGCATCATCTTCTAAATAAGGCCTTTCCTGATCCCCACCCTCACCCCTAGTGCTCTTCCTCACAAACCACCTTTTATTTAATTACTTCACATGTAGCTCTATATTTATCTATTGTCTTCCTTATTAGAATGAAAATTCTTTGTGCAAAGGAATTATTTTATTCCTCATTCTTTAGTCTTGTATCCCAGGTGCCGATCACAATGCCTTTCACAAAGTAGGTACATAAATTGTCGATTGATTCTTTAGGTTAAGGCATATACACTCAAAGTCTGCCTTCCATATATATATATATATATATATATATATATATATATATATATATAGGTAGGTAGGTAGGTATATATGTTATGTCTATATGTATTTAGCACCTGGGACACCTTTATCTTACATTCAAGGTACTTTGTGGGTCTGTGTCTACTCATGAGCACTCCTTAATGTGTTTTTTTTTCTAGTTAACCAGAGAACAAAATTAGTTTAAAAACATTAATGAAATACCATAGTAAAAACAAATGGTAGAACATAAACTGGGGCATACTCTTCTATTGGTTGGTTGTTGTCCTTTGTTCTAAAAGAGGACCAGAATGACATCACTACATCCAGGTCAAGTTACAGTAAGTCTGACTACGGCTGATCAGATCAATATAAGTTCGGAAGGCCCTGCCACAGGTCAGGTATAAATAGTCATGTGAATATTTGGAGGGAAAATGTCTCTAAATTTATGCATCTCACATTTCTTTTAAGCTACTGCAATTCTGCTTTGTTCATAGAGCACAGTGCCTTTGAGGTGGGCACACCATGCTGAGTGATGCTATGCCATTATCTCCCATGTCTCAAAATCAATTCTAAAATTCTTTAGAGAGACCCTGAGAATGTCCTTGTATCACTTCTTCTGATCTCCATATAAGCCCTTGTTTTGTAAGTGGTCTCCATAAAATAATCTTTTAAGAAAACATACATTTGTCATTTGAACAACAGGGTCAGCCCATTGAAGCTGCACTCTCCACAGTAGTTTCAATGCTTGGCAGCTTAGCTCATAAAAAGATCTCAGTGTCCAGGACCTTATCTTGCTAGGTGATCTTCAAAATCTTCCTAAAACAATTCAAATGGAAGCAATTCAGTTTCCTGGCAGGGCTCTGGTAGACTGTCCAGGTTTCTTAGGCATGTAACAATGAAGTCAGCACAAGGGCTCTATTGACCTTTGGTTTGGGAGTCAGTCTAATAATTCTTCTGTTCCACATTTTCCTTCAGAGCCTCCCAAACACTGAGGTAGCTCTGGAAATGCATGTGTCAACCTCATCATCTATGTGTACATCCCTGGAAAGCGTACTGACAAATGAGTGAACTTATCCACAGCATTCAGAATTTCTCCATTTGCTGTAACTTATGGCTCCATATATGAATGGTGTGGGGCCAACTGGTAGAGTTCCTCTGTTTTCTTGGTGTTGTTGGGCCAAAATTAGCAGTAGCAGGAGAGAAATCAATCCATATTTTGTTGCATCTCAGTCTCAGAGTGCACAATAATCTGCAAACAAAAAATCATGCACCAACTTTTCTACTAAAAAACAAAGAAGTGGCTATAAGGGACATACACCATGTCACACGTATAGGGAACATGTATGACCAGAATATATCCACAAGGGACAACTTACTCTAAAACTGCAGATGACTGATGTCATTTTGCTGCTCTTCCTGGGTCTGTTTCTCAATGGTTCTAACTTTCCCAAAGTCCTATATTATTGATAAGAGTCACAAACAAGGAAGAAGGAAAACAGCTAAGATGCCAAACAATTCATGAAAAACAAAATCCAAGAAAACAGCCAATAATAAAACTCATGACTTCAAATGTCTTTTCATGAATGTCCAAAGTTGAGGCCACAAACAAAAGGAAATGGAGGTCCTAAAAGGGGAGTATGTTTGGCCATGTAGGTATCACTGAGATGTAGTGAGGTGAAACCCTTGACTCAGCTCTGGCTATACCTTATTCAAAAGAAACAAGATAGATAGACAAAAGAGAATGGAGTGGGATGGTATAATGATGTAAAAACTGTATAGGAAGGTATAATCATGTAGGAAATGCAAGAACTACAGGGAGAAAACATGATGAAAATATTTGGGTGAAGGTCAATGGATGGAAGAATAGAAGTGATTTCATCAATAGAGTAAACTACATGCCATCTGGACAAAAAGATGAGGAATTTAGAAAATAGATCACAAGCCTGGTACTGAAGCATGATAAAGTAGTAATGAAGAACTTCATTATCCAGACATCTGTGGAGTTCACGCTCTGCTAAAAGTAGAACAGCTGATAACTTATTCACTTGCTTTAGTGATAATTTTATCCTTCAAAAGGTGGAGAAACCAGCATGGGGAAATTCTAACCTAGATCTGATTCTTACTAACAAGGAGGAACTTGGAGGAAGTGACCACTCTATCCTAAAATTTGTGATCAAGAAGAAGAGAGTATCACGGCATAGTATGACATATACCTTAGATTTTGGGAAAGTACAAGTCAAAGGACTGATTGCAAGGAAAAATAGTAAAGATTTCATGGACTAAATTGTTTTAGGGAAAATCAGCCTAGCAGGGATGTTAAATGCTCAAGAACAAAATTCTGAAGACAATGAAGGAATTAATCCCAAAGCAAAAGAAAAGTGGGACTTATTTGAATAGGCTAATGTAGATTTATGGGGAACTCACCACCCCACTTAGAGTTTGAAAAAAAATACGTAGAAGATAGAAGTGAAGTCAGGTAAAAGTGAATGAATATAAGTGTGGTAAAGGCCTATGAAAGTAAAACATAGTATGAACTGAGACTGGTGAAGGAAACTAAAGGTAATAGAAAAAGGTGTGTTATTGCTGGTGTGTGTGTGTGTGTGTGTGTGTGTGTGTGTGTGTGTGTGTGTGTGTGTGTGTGTCTGTGGTGCTATATTGGGGATTAAAGCTCATCAAAGAAGGAATAACACCTCAGAGTGCTTAGAGTGGATGAGAAGATTAAAAATAGAAAAAAGACAGAGTTGCTCCTTTATTTTTTTCTCTGCTACAGAGAATAATCATTATGCTAGAAATGCCTGAACACAAATGACTAAGAGGAAGTTCACACCCAAGATAAGTAAATATATAATAATAGAAAACCGAATTGCCCTTGATGAATTTAAGTCACCTGTTCCACACAAACCACATCCTCTGGTCCTGAAAAAAAGCTCAGGATTGCCGAGCCATTGTCAGTGATACCTGAAACAAGGAAAATGTAGAGGTGCCACAAGATGGAGAAAAGCAAATTCTGTCCCAATTTTCAGAAAAGGAAAGAATTCAGAATCTGCAAACTATAGGCCAATGAGATTATCAAAGAGATAGTTGATGATGGGAGCAGTGATTGCAAAGAGCTAGCATGGCTTCACCAAGAACTGACAACACCACATTAATCTTATTTCATTTTCTAATAGGATTGCTAAACTAATTGATGAAGAGAATGCTGTGGGTTTTTATCAAAGATTTTGATGACGTATCTCATGTTATTCTTGTGAAGAAGATGGAGAGATATGGATTAGACAATAAGAATTACTGTTTGGATGGCTGGACTCAGAATAATTATTAATGGTTTGATGGCAACATGGCAGGAAGCCTCCAGTGGGGCAGCACCCCAGAACCTATGCATGACCCTTTGTCATTTAACATTTTCCTCAATGACTTGGAGAAAAATAGACAGAGATATATACTTATATATTGATATATATTTATGTACATGTGTTTAGATAGTGAGTATATCTAAATATAGAGAATACAGTATCTATCTAAATAAAGATAAACTTTAGAATTGGATATATGCTCTTATAGAGCAGAAAAGAGAAAAGGGACAGTGAAATTGCCACCTTGGAGCAATCATTCTGGCTAGCTCAAAAACAAGGATCTACCCAGACACTCCCCTTTACACCAGAGTCTAGTGTTGATCTCACTTCTGCTCTGAACTTACTTTCATGAGAATTCATTTCCCCGGCTGGAGCAATCTAAGAGGCAATTGTAAGATAATGCACTTAGATAAATGCTATCTCCATTTGTTCAAAAACCTGTGTGAGAAATTATTCCTTTGATCTCCTACTCTATTCCAATCAGTTTTAATTCATTTGATGTGATTCTACAGAGTTGTGATTATAAGTTCTGTGTATTGGACCCTAGAACTAAGTTCACTTGCTTTAATCATAGGAAGCTAACTAAGGACCTCCACCCTTGTTATGGTGACCAAGCCCTATGTGGAGGAAGGAGGTAGCCAATTACATGGAAAGTCCCCCAACTTATTTTTGTACTTCTAAACCATTCTCTCTGGTCCAACATGAGCAGATGTTCATCTTATGACCACTTAGTCAGTGGAGATGCCTCATGCTTCACTCAACCCAAGAACCTCCTGCTGATATGCCATGTTTTTGGCTGATCCATCATTTTTGGCCCTCAAAGCAAGGTCTATCGGCCAGTGGGATTCTGAATTTTTGGAGCTCCTCTAGAGGGTTCAGGTATCAAACCTTATAAAAATAATTCCCTGGAGGAAGGGGGTATTTCAGACGGTGAGGAAGATCTGGGGTCTACTTCATTAGAGGGGACCATGGACCCCTTTAATAAATTGCCACTCAGAGCTCTTCATCAGTGGTTTTTCTTGCATATTGAACAATTTTAAAATTTTAAAACTCCACATCTATTTGGTTCCATATTCTAATGTTCATGAATTCCCATTTTCCCCCTGAATTCCTTGAATTCCCTGAAAGTCAGCCCAAAATATATGTGACATCATAATGATGCAAAGGACATTTACTTAAAGTAAATGTACAAGTTAAATACCAATAAATTAATATATACAATCGGAATGCCCCCCACCAGTTTTCTGAAACCTTCTCGCAGTCCAGTTTGTCCTTACCTTTCTCCAGGCGATCAGCAAGTTCCTGTGAAAGCAGCTCAAGAGTCAGCCTCCTACACCTTCCTCCTGGTTTCTTGTGGCTTCTCCTGGTCTCAGCTTCCTCTCCTGCTTCCTCTTCTGTCTCTTCCTACACCTGCTTCTGCTGCTGACTTCTTAAACTTTTGATACTTCATACTAGAGGTTCCTGGTACTCAGTCACTCGTCTTAACCTTTGGAGGAAAAATTCAATAAATCAACTTTTCTATCAGGTATAAACTCAAGAATCATTATATAATCTTCCCATAGTCCCCCAGGAAGTTTTTCTTAATTTATAATTTTGTCAGGTATAACCTTAAAATTCTAAAAATAGGTGCATTCAATGATATCAAGCACCACAATGCCTGTAGCTATCACTACTTAAGTCACTACTCTGCCTTCAAACAAGTCTTCTCAGTACAAGCATATGGTCTTCAAAATTGTTTGTATTTCTCTTCAACATTTTATCTGAGAAACTGCTTCTTCATAGGTTTATTTTTATAAATTTTCCTTACTTAAACGTTTTTCTGCCCTCTTCAATGAATAAACTGAGAAAAATTATTTTCTCTCTTTTATTAATAACCAATTATTGAATCTGAACCAAGATTTTCCTCCTTTTCTACTTCCTCATCCAGGGAAATCTTTCTAAAAGACTTACCTAGCCAGGATTGTTGAGATCTAATCAAAGACAATAAAAGAAATTCTAAGTTTGGGCTAAGGTGAGGATTACTGCTCATTTTGTTACTCAGACAGATCTGGGAAAATGTTGATTCTCCCTTCATCAGATAGGTGATACAGAAATTAACAAGTCTCTTTGACCAAGATTTGGGTGTTCCAAGTCACATACCCCAAGACCCTCATTGTAATATAGCCCAACCTCTCATTGTAATATTCATTTTCTCATTAATTGCTAACCAATGAGATTTGATTGCCATCCTGAGGAAAATCTACTCTTCCAAGAGCATATAAACTGTGAGCCCATCACTATAAGATGCGATGACCAAATGACTACCCTTTTATTAATTAACATGTTGGCATTGTTAATAAAATGATTAAATTACCCAGAAACTATGTCTTTTGAACCTTTTAAACATCACAAAACTATTCACCTATGAACCACGTAGTACTTTGTACTGGGGCAGGTAGGTCTCAAACACTTTTTAACTATATGACCTTGAGCAAGTTATTTCACCGTTTGCCTCAGTTTCCTCGTTTACAAAATTAACTGGAGAAGAAAATGACAAACCACTCCAGTATCTTTGCCAAGAAAACCCCAAATGGGGTCACAAAGAGTAGGACACAACTGAACAACAAGAATTCAAGCACTAAAGTTACTTCTTCTTGTAAGGTCTCCCTCTTTTTTGCCTAGATCTAGTATTGATTAGAGAGATCAAAGTTTTGGTTTGCTTTTGTTTTTCAGTCCAAACCTAAACTGAATCTTTGACTTTCACTTCTCATGGCAGGCCCAATGGGAAAACTCATAGGAAGCATTTAGAGAATGCCCTGAAGTTTCATTTTCTTTATGCTGCAGCTATTAATAATTTTCTGAAGGAGTCTTGCTTAAAGTAGAAGATATTCTGAAATGTTGCCACTCTAAATAAGTGTAGGCCACTTAATAGAAGGATTTGTTCTGTGAAGTCTGGATTCAGACAAAGAGCCATCCTTGAGGACCTAGAGGACCACAGGTTCCCCACCCTTATTCTAAACTCTTCCTTATTCTCTTGGTTGTGCCTATGTCATAGTCTATAGGCTCTTACAGTCAGAAGTTGCAGAACCCTGATGTTGGCACACTGATCACAATTCTTTTTTTCATTAAACCTTATGTGAGTTAGATGACTATAGATAAGATAGCCTGATTTTACCTGGTTAGCATACTACCTCCCTGTATATATGTCATGACAGGTTTTTCCAGAGCATGGAAGAGCAGTTAGAAGACTTAGTAATTGTGTTTTTATGTTAAGCTCTGTTCTTGCGGCAACTTCATTTTCCATGCATTCACCCCTGATTGGAAATATTATCACAGAACAATATTTGATGAATCTGGCTTTCTCTTATGAGAATCAAATATAATTATAAAATATTTCCATTATTGAAATCTATAATGAAGAGAGACTCTCTTAGATTTAGGAATAAAAGTATAAACTACAGCAAATTTTTTAATTTATTCATTATTCCACTATAGAATTCAACTATATAAATAATAATTCTAATGGGAAGCTAAGTTATGCTTTGTAAACCATACTTTTAAATTTCTTTATATCTTCTTTGTGGGCAAAGCATAAAACATATCACTGAGTCAAAGTTAATTTGTTTGGCATTTAATATTGCTTCATATTTCTGTGACACTTTTCTTTCCTGACAACTTAAAATACTTTAAGGAAGTTAAATCATTAATTCTTCAAGCATCAGAAGAAGGAGGGTAGGTGACAAGCATAATACTTTTTTGGTTAGAAACTAGCCCAGTCTCTGCCGAGAAAATGCGATATGTAATAGATTTGTATATTATTGAGCATGTGCTCTGTATTTGCTGGAAATGTAGAGCAAATCTATACTCACTCAATGACTTACTTTTACACTTTTATAAAGGCTTAATCAACTGACAAAAATATGAGTAAAGAATTTTAAATCACTGTATTGTTAGATTTTGAAAACATATCTAATCTCTAGGAATTAACATTAGCATGGTTTCCTTACTATAATCTTATCTACAGCTCATTAAACTTTGCTTTCATATATTCATCTTTTAGGGATCATTTAGAAAAATGTATGATAGGAAAAGGTGTGCCAGTCACATGCTAAGACAGAAGAATAACAGGTGCTATCCTGTTGCTCTGTTAGCAAGTATTGTATTGGTACTCACGAAATGTAAGACCACCTATTAAAAGAAGCCTGGCAGGGGACTTTGGCTAGATCTCCTAACTGTGTGGCTGCGTAAATAACTTAACCTTTCTGGCTTCAATGTCTTCATCTCTCTAATGAAAAGGTTGGACTCAGTGACCTTGAAGGTTCTTTTTGGTTCCAAACCTATGATCTAATGAGCTATGTTTCTTTGTGAGGATGTAGTAAAGTTTCTCGGTATCACTATAGCAACCATTACTCTCCATCAATGCCAGTAGAGACACCACATTTAGATCCTAAAATCACATTCATACACCTGTGTTGACTGGGAACATTACAAATTTATGTTATCTGATCCCAACTAGGCCCTTTTTTTTAAAGCAAAGTAATTCTTTTTCTCCTTCCTACTTGATTCTCTGTGCCATTCCCCTAGGGCAGTCATTCCAAACTTTATCTTTTCTCATCAGTTCTTACACACTGCCCCTTCTCTTCTCCTCTCTGCTGAGAACCTTACCTCCTAACAAAGTCAAGTGCAATCACGTCATCATTTCTCTGACGTCATGGCCTTCTTTGAAAGCAAAGGACAAACACAACCTGTGAGTAGATTGAGCTGGCTGAATGAGGACCCAGTTAGTTGGGTAACTCAGTTCATCATCTCCCTTCTGAATCCCTCTCCCTTCCTTCTCCTCTCCAAAGGAAGGCAAATTTGGATGGCCAGAGAATACCCAGTTAACTTGGGCTTTACTGACTAGATTCCTTCCTTCCTTCCTTCCTTCCTTCCTTCCTTCCTTCCTTCCTTCCTTCCTTCCTTCCTTCCTTCCTCCCTCCCTCCCTCCCCCTCTCTCCTTCCTTCCTTTCTTCCCTCCTTCCTTCCCTCCCTCCCTCCTTCCTTCCTTCCTTCCTTCCTTCCTTCCTTCCTTCCTTCCTTCCTTCCTTCCTTCCTTCCTTCCTTCCTTCCTTCCTTCCTTCCTTCCTTCCTTCCTTCTCTTTCCAAAAACCTTAAACCTAGTGCGCTCTAAAGCCCACAGATTGGACAACAATAGGTCCTTGCCCAAGCTCCATTTAAGGACTGTTTTCTGGACCCTCCTGGCTTAAGAGTGATTATCAATAGTAACTATTGCTCTTTCCCTCCCAGGTTTAGTTATTTTTTTCTTTTGCTCATTAAAGGGGCCATTCCATGACTACTTCTTAAAGAGGTCTATTCACTGAATGGGAGTTAATCTCACTCTAAATGAGTATGAATAGGCCTTGGCCTAAAGGGATCAAGGTCTCTTATTGCATCCTGGGCCATCTCCAGTCATCCTGATGAATATTTGGTCACTGGATCCAGATGGCTCAGGAGGAGAAAGTGAGACTGGTGACCTTGCACAGCCCTCCCTCACTTAAAGCAAAGTCAAGTGCAAGTCATGTCATCCTTTCTCTGATGTCATGATATTCTTTGAAAGTGAAGGACAAACACAACAACAACTTCCTATCTAATCATGCTTTCTTCCATTCTCAGTGAAAAGGTTTGAGGAGAGAGTAGGCTCTTTTTTTTTTTTTTTAAATCAAAGATACTCAGCTCTGGATTTATAAGTACCATGTTCATGTCCTAGGGAAACCTGACTCTAAACAATGGAGTCAGGCCTTTTTCACACTCTCTTGATCATTACATAGAGACCCAGGGGAAAATCTGTTAAAATTTAGACTTAAATTTAATTTGTATTATTAAAATTTTCTCTGTCACATTAGGTCTAGAAATAAAAAAAAAACCAGTAATTCAAGTTCTGTTTTGTAATATATGCCAATTTCTGAAGTATAAATGCTCACGCTAAAAATTTAACAATCAGTTCTTGTGAGGCAGTTGGCCCTGTTGCTTTGTACCCATGTAGCTGTCAGAGTACTAAATAAACCTGGTTACTGTGAGCTTCAATTTCCTAATCCATAAAATAAAGCTATAGGAAGAAAAGAGTTCTAAGATCTTTCCAGTTCTAAGGTTGCACAATTTTCTGATTTTCAAAATCTCAGTGGAAAAAAAATTCTGTAATCCTGTAGAGGGTGTGGTGGGGATGGAAAACAAATATTCCATAAAGATAGGAATTAATGGGCAATCAACCTCTATTTTACTTTTCTTTCTCTTCCAAATCCTTCCTTTTCTGAAAACTAAATCCTTTATTAAAGTAGTGTATGATTTCAATTTCTGTGCTCAGGGGAGATAGAGAGCATATCATCAGTCCTTTTTGCAGTGGTTAAATACATCTATTTGACATCTCATGTAAAAATTATTGATTTCAAATATCTTTTTAAGTGATATGATACATAAAAATTTTTATACTTTAAACAATTAATGGCAAATGAATTATGACCTGGAGAAAACTTTCATATAATACCCATGTCAGTTCCAAAAATATTATGTCATTATTAGGACAAGACCATGTAGAATTGAGAAATGCTTCCTTTCATTTTTATTTCTTGATTCATTACTGTTCCGTCCTTATACTAATCCCTTTCAAATGTCTAGAGAAAATTGTATTTCCTGTGGAAGTATTAAATGTGGCAGTTATAGCAAAACATTCTTTGCTGCTCCATCTTTTACATGGAGCTTTGTGTAATATAGTATGCCAGGTGCTGGTGAAAAAATGAAAAATGTCAGTTTCTGTGCTCAGGGAATGTATGTTTTACTGAACTGGAGTGGGAGATGACATGGGAAAGAAAGTAGATCTAGGATTTCATTGATATAAGGAACTCTTAAACTACCTTGATATAAGAAACTCCCTTTCCAGTTCAGGCTGGCCACTTCTCTGCACTTTATAATCTTAGAGAATTAGCTAAAATACTAAGAGGTCAAGTATCCAGTCCAAGATCACAAAACCAAGACAATATGTGTCAGAGATAGAAACTGAACCCAGGTTTTCCTCACTCAGAGGACAGTATTCTTTGGTGCTGACTTTGGGAGTAGGGTGAGGTGGGTAAAGTGACATGTACTCAAGTAAGAATGTGTGAAAAGTAAAGTGTGGTGCTTGTTGCTGCTACTGCTGTTGCTTTTGTTATTATTGACATCAGGGGTTGATGGGGTGCTTGGGTGCCTCTTCTTGGACTCCAATTCTAAAATCACATTTCTCTCCAAAAAACACATTTCTCCCTAGCTTCAGAACACTATCCCAGGCAGTTTCTCCTCAGCCCAAGGACAGTCTGCCCTAGCAAAACCTTTATCTCTCTTCCTGATATAGTAAACAGTTGTACCTATAGGATTTATTAGTGTGAACCAGCTGTGTACTGACTGAACTGGCTGTGTATTTATATATATGTATGTATGTATGTGTATATATATATACATATATATATACTATTTATATAGTATTTTACAGAATATATACATATATATGTACTATTTATATAGTGTAGATATTTACTACTCACTAACTTATCATATGTATCCTAGACCTAGACATGTGTATACTCCCTTATGTTTATCTTGTCTAACAAGACACTGGTGGGGGTAACCTGGGCATTTTTCAGTCAGTCCTGACCTTTAGTTGACTTAGTGATGTTCAGGCCTAAAACCACACCTCCACATAACAACTCCCCTTGGGCTATTTCCCAAGGAACTCTGGGTAAAATACCTGTGCAGTAGATAGTAAGAGTTCATGTTTTTTTAAGAACTGATCACTCCCTAATCCTGCTCTGAATCACCTAGTTAGCATATTCGGTACATGTTATACTATAGAATGTGCTATATAAACTTTATCTGTAACCCTTTCAAATCGTAGATTCCCTAAGAACTCTTGCCTGCTGAAAAGCATAACAATAAATCTTTACTACCTTGACTTCAAGAATGTTCGAGTCTGCAAATTCATACCAGACAATAAGCCCCTGTACTCTAGCCTTTGGGGGTGGGATCTCAGAATTTGCCCCACCTTTTTCAACTCTTGGCAGGGTGATGTCTTGATTTGCACATGAATTGGATTTAAATGAGGCAGAGTTGAGCTAAGTTGGCAGCCTTACTCTCTCTCCCAGTCATCCTTGTCCAGTAGCAAGACAAAAGTCAAGATGACTGGGGATAGCCCAGGATATAGTGGATGTCCTTGGCATCTTTGTTGTTGGATCGAGCTCTAGGCAGTCCACAGTGCCTGCTTCAACTGCCTTCATAGTTGATGGAAATCGTTCTCATCTGCCCATTGTGCAGGAAGGGCGTGGGAGTAAAGGGTAGTTTTGGTTGGGGTAGACATCCCCCTAACTCACCAATGTGTTTGAGCCTACTGGGGTGTGGCCACTTCCCATCCTACAGCTTCTTGGAGCCACAGATCAGAGTTGGGAGACAGGTGGATAAGGATGGTAGATAAGCAAAAAGGGCTCAGCAAACCCTCACATCAGAGGTGCTAATCTTCCTTGAACAACCCAAACAAAAACTCAGACAAAGGAAAGGGCCAAAATGCTCTAGGAAAATTCGAGGAGGTAGAGAACACTTTCAGCCAGGATTGGGAATGGGAGATCAGGGATGTTTTTCGACACTGGAATATGAACTTCCGTTGTATTTTCTACAATATCTTAAATTTTCATAGTTATTTGTGTTCATATTATTCTTCTCTACTAAAGTATAAGGTCCATAAGAAAAAGAGATTGTGTCTTATTATTCCCTGTATCCCCTGTTGGCCATAGTCAAGTCTTTTGCATATTGGGTGCTCTGTAGATATTTGTTGAATATGATGTAGATGGAAAGGTGAGTGTATGTCTTTGCATGCTTACGTTGTAGAAGAGAACCTGGGATCACCTGATGGGTGAATGGTTTCCACCAAGGCCTATTTGCCAAGAGTGGAGGTGAAAGCTTGGCAACAGATACAGGGATGTCCATGCAAATGCCTTTAGGTTTCCAAACAGAGTTTCAAGCGACCCCTTGGCCAAACCTAAGGTGTTTCCTACAAGAAGGGCTGAGTAGGAAGCAGTTGACCTCCCTCTCAATATAAAAGAAAGCAAGACCAGTTGCAGGGAAGGCACTCCACAAGAAATCTTCCCTACCTAGCTAGCTGAGGCAGAGGGTGGCCTCGTTTCAATAGTTAGTTACTCTATTAGAAGCTTTCCTCTGCTCATCTGGGAATTGGGCTAAAAAAAAGTGCAGTCATGAAATAAACAGTGTCTGTAGAATATAAATGAAAGTACAACTGCCCAGGGTTCCCTCACTGAATTTTCAGAGTTGGAGCTCCCAGCTCCACACTGATGGCAATAGCGGCTCCACAGTATATTGTAGAAGAAGGTCTTTGTCTCATCTTTCTGCCTGAACGAAAAGATCTACCCTACTGGAAAAAAACTGAACTGGATCCATGCATCTAGCAGTGTTCCTATGTTTCATAGTACAAAAGCTGCGTTGAGCTTTCTCTCCACTTTTAACCCTTGCAATACTCTCAGTTTTATTGAAACTTGAAAACAAGGTCTTCTATTGCTAACAGGTTTATTTTCATCTCTCACTCTACTGTTACTGCAGTGGGACACAATTCTTAGCATCTGCTATGATTTCTCTACTGTTTCCGTTCCATCATCCCTTCAACACTTCAAATGAAAGAACATTTGAAGAATTCATAACTCCAAACTGTAATCAAATGTTTTAATTTGTAATTTGGCTTCTTTTATTTCCTAGTGCTAATTAGGTGGTTAGTTGCTATCTGTCGTTCTTGAAGAGGACCCAAATGACATCACCATGAAAAAGTACGTGCCAATGTGTCCAACTGTGGCTGATCAGACCAATACGAGCTTGGAATGCTCTACCACAGACTGAGCACATAGTCCAGTGAACATTTGGGGTGGATACTCCAAGTATGTGTATCCTACATTTCCTTTGTGCTGCTTCAATTCTGCTTTGCTCATAGAGTACAGCACCTTTTTTGACATGGGCACACCATGCTGAGTGGTCCTGGGCCAGTGTCTCTCATGTTGCACAGTCAAATCCAAAGTTCTTGAGAGAGACCTTGAGAGTGTCCTTATGTTACTTCTTCTGACCACCATGTGACTGCCTGCCCCATGCAAGTTTTCCATAAAATAGTCTTTTTGGCAAGTGTACATTTTGCATTCAAACAACATGGCCAGCCCATCGGAGTTGCACTCTCTGAAGCATAATTTGAATGCTTGGCAGTTTAGTTCGAGCAAGGACCTCAGTGTCTGGTACCTTATCCTGTCAGATGATCTTCAGAATCTTCCTAAGACAGTTCAAATGGAAGCGATTCAGTTTTCTGGCATGGCACTCATAGACTGTCCATATTTCACAGACATACAACAATGAGGTCAGTCCAACAGCTCTGTAGACCCTCAGTTTGGTAGTCAGTCTAATACCTCTTCTCTCCCATACTTTTCTTCAGAGCATCCCAAACACTGAGTTAGCTCTGGCAATGCATGTGTCAACCTCATTGTCAATGTGTGCATCCCTGGAAAGTAGATTTCCAAGGTAAGTGAACTTATTGACACCAGGCAAAACTTCTCCATTTGTTGTAACCTATGGTCCCATGCATGGATGGTGTACTGGTGACTGATGGAGCACCTACGTTTTCTCATTGTTCATTATTAGACCAAAATTAGCACAGGCAGCAGAGAATTGAGCCATACTTTGCTGCATCTCAGCTTCAGAAGCTGCATTGAGTGCAAAATCATCTTCAAACAGAAAATCATGCACCAATATTACCTTCACTTTGGTCTTGGCTTGTAGACTTTTCAAATTGAAGAATTTACCATTAGTATGGTAGCTGACCTTGATGCCTTATTCATCCTCATTGAAAGCATTTGACAACATGGCTGAAAATATTATGCTAAAAAGCATGGGAGCAAGCATACAGCCCTGTTTCACTGCACTGGTGACTGGGAAGGCGTGAGAGCATTGTCCCCTATCCAGAATCCAGGTAAAGATGCCATCATGAAATTGACGTACAATACTGATGAACTTCTCTGGGCAACCAATTTTTGATTGTAACTGATTATAATTGAATTTGATCATAATTTTCCATAAGTCCTCATGACTAACAGTGTCAAAGGCCTTGGTCAGATCTACAAACATTCTGTATAGACCTCTGTTCTGCTTTTGGCATTTCTCCTAGAGTTGTTGGGCAGCAAACACCATATCGACTCTTTTTCAGCCCTTTCTGAAGCCACACTGGCTCTCAGGTAGATAACCTTCTTCCAGGGGAAGGATCAGCCTATAAGGAGGACTCTAGCAGGATTCATTGCCAGCAATGGCTAAGAGAGGGAGTCCTCTGAGATTATCACAGGACAATCTATTTACTTTACCTTTATAGAGATGGACAATGGAGGCATCCTTGAACTCTGGGGAATTACCTTCTCTTGCCATATAACCCAGAAAATTTCAGTCAGCTTTTGTATGAGCAATGGTCTCCCTACCTTGTAAATCTCAGCTGGAATAGAATCAGCACCAGGTGCTTTGCCACATGAAAGGAGCCTAAGGTACTCAAAAAGTCTTCTTCAGTTGGAAGTTCATCTAGTAACATGCACAGAAACAAAACAAGGAATATGGGATGGAAAGTGTATGGATGGACCAAATGAGGGTGCAGTATCAGCCATAAAGAAACCACTTGCCATAGACCAATGGATCACGAAATCTCAGAGCTATAAAGCATGTTAGTAGTTACATAATCCTGTTGTCTGAAGAGGGACTGCCTCTACAACACAGCCAAATAGTCCTCCAGGTTTTCCTTGTAGACCTCTAGCAAGGGGGAATTGACTCTCTCCTGAAGAAACCTATTTTCCTATCAGACTAATCTAAACTGTTAGTAAATTTTTCCTTATGTTAAGACAAAATCTACCTCACTGCAACTGCCAACCCGTTCTGCCCACTGGGTCAAAGCAGAACAAGTCAAATTCCATTTCCATATTACAGTCTTTCAAATACCTGAAGTTGCAGTCATTTTATTCCTACTTAATCTTCTCTTTTCTGAGTTAAATAATTGCAGAACATAACTGGTTTTATGCAAGTTCAGTAGAGGTTGGACTTATAAAAAATGTTTCTCTCCTGGTAAAGTTTTTATTATATTAGAATAAGGATATGTTCATAATCTGTCTAAGAATTTTGTTTTACCAATCCAAAACAACTCCTGAAAGACTTTTGATGAAAAATACTATCCATCCCCAGAGAAAGAACTGATAGTATCTGAATACAGATTAAAGCATGCTTTTTCTTTTACTTTATTATTCTTGAGAATTTTTTGTCTGTTTTTTTCACAGCATGACCATTGTGGAAATGTTTTGCATGACTACATATATATAACTTATATTAGACTGCTTGCTTTCAAGCAAGGGAGGGGAGGGGGAAGAGGAAGCAAGTTTGACAATTTGAAACTCAAAGTTTTACAAATGAATATTAAAAATTGTTTTTGGGGAAAAATAAATATTTTTTTAAAGTGGTGGCAGACAGGACTACTACAAAAAAAAAAGAATTTTGTTTTACCTCGGCTACACTGATAGAACACTTTTATCCTCACAACTAAGAATCATGAAAAGAAATTGAGGTTGTTTATCCTATGTATTTATATGGTTTTGCCCAGGTTGGAGTAATGTGTTATATATACATAAGTTCACAGCCTCTCAAATCTAGAACTGGAAGGAAACTCAGGTCATCTAGTAAAACCCTCACTTTGTAGAGGAGGAAGAAAATTGAGTAGCAGGGAGTTTGTGACTTGCCCAAGATCATGTGGGGAATAAGCAGCAGAGATAGGGTACTCTTGTTGATACTCTACTGTAGATTATCACTAGTCTATGTAGGGATATCTTCACTTGGTTATGTTGTTAGAAACTGTTACTGTGGACATAAATCATATTAATTCTGAGATTATGTTATAAATGTGTTTTAAAAGGGTTGTAACATTTTTATGAGCCACTGTGTACAATGCATGACTACCCTGAACTCTGCTACCCTGAAATGTGCTAGCTGTCTGCAAAAGTTTTTGAAAATGCTGAATACTGTCCAAGTGGAAGGCATTATTCCCTACTGATTGTTTTATTAGTCTGTGATATAACTCTGTAAAGAGGGGAAAATGCATTCCTTTCCAGATCCCCACTCACACCCTATTTAATTATCATTTGAATTCACAGTGTAAAGTTGTTATTCAAGGCAGGAAATTTTTTAAAGTCAAAATCCTTTTTGTTTCCTCTTCTCTCTCCAGGGATAGAAAGTTTAAGAACTTGCTTGACCACTTAGTCCTCTTGATTTTTTTAATATATAGTTTCTTTTTCAGTTCTTAACATTCACTTCCACAAGAATTTGAATTTAAAGTTTTCTCCCTATCTCTCCCCACTCCCACCTCAGGACAGCATGCACCCCATCCACACCTTCCTCCAATCTGTCTTCCCTTCTATTACCCACCCTTCTTCCATCCCACTTCCTCTCTACATTCCTCTACGGCAAAATAGATTTCTATACTCCATTGCCTGTATAACTTAATTTTCAGTTGCATGCTAAAACAATTTTTAACATTCATTCTTAAAGCTTTGAGTTCTATATTCTCTCCCTCTCTCTCCACCTACCCTCACTGAGAAAACAAGCAATTCAATATAGGTCATACATATGTAACAATGCAAAGTACTTCCATGATAGTAATGTTATAAAAGACTAACCACATTTCCCTCTATCCTATCCTGTCCTTCATTTATTCCATTCTCCCCCTTGACCTATCCTCCCACAATAATGTTTGCTTCTGATTATCTCTTTTCCCAATTTGCTGTGCCCTCTATTATCTTCTTCTTTTATCCCCTTTCCTCTTGCCTTTCACCAGGGTAAAATAGATTTTCATATCCAAATGAGTGTGTGTTATTCCCTCCTTAAGCCAAAAACCATAAAACTAATGCTCAATTATTTCCTTTCATCTCCCCCCTCCTCCCCTCCATTGTAAAAGCTCTTTCTTCCCTCTTGTATGTGAGATGATTTGCTACATTCTACCTCTCCCTTTCTCTTACTCCTAGCCTATTCCATTCAACAATAAATTTTATTTTTTTAGGTATTCTTCCTTCATATTTATCTTACCCTGTGCCCTCTGTCTATATCTATCTATCTATCTATCTATCTATCTATCTATCTATCTATCTATCTATCTATCTCTCTGTAGATATACATACACCCATGATATTCACATACATACATATCCATACCAACCTATATATATGTATGTATGTATGTATGTATATATATATGTATATATGTATGTATGTATATTCCATCTAACAACCCTAATACTGAAAAAGATCTCACGAGTTACAAATAACATCTTACTATGTAGGAATGTAAATAGTTCAACTTTAACGAGTTCCTAAGGCTTCTCTTTCTTGTTTACCTTTTCATGTTTCTCTTGATTCTTGTATTTGAAAATCAGTTCTGGTCTTTTCAGCAAGAATGCTTGGAAGTCCTCTATTTCATTGAAATTCCATTTTTTTCCCCTGAAATATTACGCTTAGTTTTGCTGGGTAGGTGATTCTTGGTTTTAATCCTAACTCCTTTGACCTCTGGAATATCATATCTCAAGTCCTTTGATCCCTTAGTGTAGAAGCTACTAAATCCTGTGTTATCTTGATTGTATTTCTACCATACTTGAATTGTTTCTTTCTGGCTGCTTGTAATATTTTCTCCTTGACTTGGGATCTCTGGAGTTTGGCTATAATATTCCTAGGGGTTTTCCTTTTGGGATCCCTTTTAGGAGGTGATTGGTAAATTCTTTCCATTTCTGTTTTACCCTCTGCATATAGAATATCAGTGCAGTTTTCCTTGACAATTTCTAGGAAGATGATGTCTAGTGTCTTTTTTGATCATGGTTTTCAGGTAGACCAATAATTTTTAAATTATCTCTCTTGGATCTATTTTCCAGGTCAGTTGTTTTTCCAATGAGATATTTCACATTGTCTTCTATATTTCATTCTTTTGGTTTTGTTTTGTAATTTCTTGGTTTCTCATAAAGTCATTAACTTCCATGTGCTCCATTCTAATTTTTAAAGAACTATTTTCTTCAGTGAGCTTTTGAATCTCCTTTTCCATTTGGCAAATTCTGCTTTTTAAAGTATTCTTCTCCTCATTGGCTTTTTGGACCTCCTTTGCCATTTGGGTTAGTCTATTTTTAAAAGTGTTATTTTCTTCAGCATTTTTTGGGTCTCCTTTAGCAAACTGTTGACTCACTTTTCATGATATTCTTACATTACTCTCATTTCTCTTCCCAATTTTTCTTCCATGTTCCTCTTTATTAATATGAAAAGAATGTTCCATTCATCAGAATTTTTGTCTCTTTGGTTATAGCACATGTATTTGTATCTCATGGAATTTATCCAGAATGACTCTCCTTAGAAGGCTCATGAACTATGCTGCCTACAGGGATCTAATGTGCTATATACATCATGGTCAAATCTAGAGAACTGCAATTCTGTTACAGCAGACAAAAGCATAGTGACCTCTCTTGCTACAAAAGAATCCCAAATGAAAATAATCTGTTATTCTGATTTCTGTTAGTATAGTTTTCATCTTATTCATTTTAAGATGCTTTTAACCAATTCTTAGAATGCATTCTGTTTTATGTATAAACATAAAAGTCCCATGAGATCTTTTGATAGAAGTTAATTAGCTTACATGAAAGATCTATGAGACCAGAGCCATTTGCTCACTGTCCTTTGTAATTGAAGAAGATCAAAATGACATTACAATGTCAGGGTCAGTGTACAGTGTGTCTGACTGGGATTGATCAAACCAATATGAGCTCACAAGAATTTACCACAGCTCAGGCACAAATGGTCCACGTGAACTTTTGAAAAGTTATTTCTAAATTTGTGCAACTCATGTAAAGGTTCCTAAACTTATTTTGGTCTACTTATTTCCTAAACTTATTCTGGTCCCTTTTACAAAAATAGCACCATCCTGGAAGTCTACTTTCTTTAATCCTTTAACATTTAAAAAAATTTGTGTTACTTCAAAAAAAAATAAAAAGACATCTTAAATTTAATAATTTATTATAAATGTGTTTTCCCACATTGAAATTTTAATGATGTAATATTGTGTCATGTAACTATATAGTATCAGATTATAAACAAATCATTATATAGACATACTTCTGTTGATGCATGATGGACTTTCTGACAATGTGTGGCATGTTTGCCTGTCATGCTTAAGAGCTGTCAGCTGACTTGATCACTATTTGGTTATAATTTGCATTTTGTAGGTTCATTTGAAAAATAATGTAATTACTACGACTTTAACTCTGTTACATAACAGATAAACATGTACAAACAGTTTTTCAAAATTTTCTTCTCTTCTTATGTTTCCACTGACCCTTATTGCACCTGAAGCTACTATCTCCCTTCCTACCCCATCATTAAAGCACCCCCAGGGGATGGTATCACCCACTTTGGGAACCTATGATTCACATTTCTTCTGAGCTATTGAAATTCTACTCTGCTCATAGAACACAGCACCTTCTTTGATGCAGGAACACCATGCTGGACAGTCTTGTGCCAATGTCTCCTATGTCTCACAATTAATCCTAAAGTTCTTCAGACAGATTTAGACAGTGTCCTTGTATTGTTTCTTCTGCCCTTCATGTAAGTGCTTACCTTATGTGTGTTTTCCATAAAATAGTCTTATAAGAAAATGGACATTTGGCATTCAAACAATGTAACCTGCACATCATAGTTGTGTTATCTGTAGTAGTTTCAAATGCTTGGCAATTCAGTTTGAGAAAAGACTTCAGTGTCCAGTACCTTATCTTGCCAGATGACAATTCATATTGCCAGACAATTCAAATGGAAACAGTTCAATTTTATGACATGGTGCTGGTATATTATCCAGATTTCACAGACATACAACAATGAGGACAGCACAACAACTCTGTTTGGCAGGCATCCTAGTACCTCTTCTCTCCCACACTGTCTTTCAGAACCTTCAAACCACCCTGGCAATGAGGGTGTCAACCTCATCATCTATGTGTATATTCCTGCAAAGTGTACTGCCAAGCATTAAAAGTTTCTCCATTTGCTGTAATGGATGGGGCAGTATTGGCTAGTGGAGAACCTCTATTTTTCTGGTGTTATCAGGCCAAAATTAGCACAAGAGGCAATGAACTGATCCATACTCTATTGAGTCTCGGTCTCAAAATCTGCACAGAGTGCACAATCATCTGTGAATAAAATGTCATGCACCAACTCTCCCTTCACTGTACTCTTGGCTTATAGACTTTTTAAGTTAAATAATTTGCCATCAGTGTGGTAGTTGATCTTGATGCCACTGTTATCCCTGATAATGGAGTCTGACAACATCACTGAAAATATCATTCTAAAAAGCATGGGAGTAAGCACACAAACCTGCTTCACTATCTTGGTGACTGAGGAAGCATGAGAATATCATTCATTATTCAGAACTCGTTCAAGTATACTATCATGAAAATGGCATACAACACTGAAGAACTTCTCCAGGGAGCTGAATTTTACATGATCTTCCACAAGCCATCATGACCGATAGTATCAAGGACTTTGGTCAACTGACATTTCTCCAGGAGTTGTCAGGCAACCAACATGTTAACCTTTCCTCAGCTGTTTGTGATACTATACTGGCTCTCAGGTGGATGACTGTCTTCCAGATCAGTTGATTTAGGAGGTGTATTGATAATTCATTTTTGCTTATCATTAATGTAATTTTACTTCTTAATGAGATCTTTCCCATCCATTAATAAGCCCATGTGACTTGCTTAAGTCACATGGAAGCCTGAGTCACATGAGTCAAGTCACATGAAATAGGAAGGGATGGAGCAGGAAAGGTGGAACAGAAAGAGGTGGAGCCAGAGCAGAGCTTAGAGGAAGTTGGTCACAGAGCAGTAGGAGTTGGGAAGGACAGAGGAAGCACACAACAAGGATTGTAAACATTTGTTTGTGGGAAGGCCTGATAATGTGTATAGACTTCTTGGTTACTATGATGGATTTCTTTGCTGCTATGGTGGATTTGGCTTTCTGATGTTGGGATTTGACTTTCTGGTGTTTGAATAAATGTTTTGGTTCTGTTTTCCATGTGGAGAGTCTGTTGTATTTTGCCATTTGGAAGTGTGCTGGCATATTTATGGCTGCTGAAGGGGCTGTGAATATCATGTTGGCACTACATTTGGCAATGAGAATGGGATTGTGAAACATCAGACCTCTATTTGGAGGCAGATATACTTAAGAGGAAGAAATGGATATTCCAGTATTTACCTTATTCCTCTGAAGCAAGAGAATGGACCAAAAGCACAGGGCTCTCTGAAAACTGGGAACCAAGGCTACAGAAGGGAGAACCTAGAGATTTATAAAGATGTTTGCAAGGAATACCAATAGAAATGGGGAAAGAACTGGCAGAGGTAAGAAGGAGAGGCTGAACCTTGCTAACAAGTTATTATGTTATGTGTAAAAGAAGAGACAAGCTGGTGGAAGAGAAAGCTCAGACAGAAAGGGAGTTGGCTGGTTTGCATAAGAAACTTTTCATGCTGCAACCTTCAAACTCCTTTAGAAGAGCAAACGAGAAAGTATCAGGTGGTAAAAGAAAAAGTTATTCATTTAGCTTAGAAGAAGAGATTCAAATAGAATTGTGTATACAACCTATATACGTTCAGAACGGGCCTAGTTGCCACAATGATGACAGTCAGGCACAAGACGAAAATGTAACAAAGTCAGACTTGAAACAATGTTAGAGGGAGAAGCTTCTCAGGCAGAGGTATGATCAATACTAAGGCAGAAACAGGAGAACCAGGGGGGCAACACAGTATTTAGGGAGATAATTGAGGATTTTACTCAGCAGGAGGTCACAGATATTTTGAGTCAATTCACCGAAAGGATGGGAAAATCGTTAGTATCTTGAATGGTGAGAATCAATGAAAACAATAAATTTCCTTGAAAGAGAAGAGTAAATAGTCAGAAAATTCAAAATCAGAATAGATTCTTCTTTTGGAAGAATAGATGGGATTTCAACTAATGAACTATACAAATGTGCAGAGAAAAGGTGTTTGATATTAGACTTCGCAAGGAAATAAGAACTGCCCTTATAGATCCTCCCGAAACATTGTATCCAAGTTCATCATACCTGCAGGGAGAATAGGAAATTGACCAGGTCCCAGCTCAGATTAAAGAAAGTATACCTCTAGCCAGAATGATGACCCCAAAACTGCAAATTAGAAAATTACAGTAAACAACAGTGAACCGTCATAAGATAGTGGGTTTATGGACTCCAGAAGCATGGCTGAGCCTATATCTTCCCTGCTTCTGGTTATCGTCTCCTTGTTTCTTTATGGATTTTTGTCTGTTCAACTTGTTTATCATATGTGCTTTCTGCTAACCCTAACCCTAAATGTAGGTTTAATAACCTCCACCTGAAGATGCCTAATCACTTAAGTTAGATGTCACCCCCTGTCCATGACTGGAATGTTTTACCCTTGGACCTCATTTCAACCAAATTCTGGATGTCAGCTAAGGAACTGACCTCTCGACTGGGACCTCTCAGGTCAGGGACAGCTCTACATCCAATTTCATAGGAAAGTAGATATGGAAGAAGAGATCTTTACTCCTTTACCCAAGATTTTAGGCCCCATTCATTCGAGGGGGGAATGATAGGGTGCTTGTGCTCAAGCCCCAGTCTGAGATATTGTTTTATGTGCTTATTTTGTGTGATTCCTGTTATAATTATTATAAAGTTCTGTTGACACCAGTTGCCCCATTGACCTATGTAATGGATAAGACAGATGTTGGGGCTGAATGTATTGTTAATGTATTTTTAATGGAATTAATGTATTTTTAATGGAATGGGAAGATTTTCCCATCCATGAATAGGCCTATATGACCTGCTTAAGTCACTTGGAAGCCTGAGTCACACGAGTTTGAATCACATGGACATTGCTGAATGGGTAGAATAGGAAGGGGTGGAATAGGAAGAGGAAGGGTGGAGCAGAGCTAAGAGAAAGTTGATCAGATTAGTTAGAGTTGGGAAGGACAGAGAAAGCTGGCAGCTGGGGCAGCAACTAGCATGAGTGGGAGAGTTTGTCTGTGATTTTGTTTAAGGGAGCTACTTTGTGGGAACCCTATCAGAAGAAAGGCTTGGGGATGGTAGTGGCTTCTGCATTGTTATTTTGTATGGATTTCTTTGTTGCCATGATGGATTTGGCTATCTGGTGCTGGGATTCAACTTTCTGCTGTCTGAATAAATGTTTTGGATCTATCTTCCATGTGGAGAGTCTGTTAACCAAATACTATAGTATTCCTTTATTGTAGTGTTGTCAAGAAGGGAATATAAATGAAGGTGTTAAACTGGATTGATTAGAAACTTGAGTTTTCCCTGTCATTATTGTTCTTTGTGCTGAATAACCTATGAAATGAATGAGAAAGATCTTGAGGTTGAATGTATTGATAATGCATTTTATCTTACTGTTAATGTAATTTTGCTTCCCCTAACTCACACCAGGAGATGAGAAATGTGGTCCTTAAAAATGCTGTTCAGACACCCAGGGGCTGCCAAATCTCACTACTGTTTCAGGATGACCCTAGGCCCTGTGTCACGTGTGTGTAGAGTTGTGACTACAGCTCCTAGTGTATCTGTACCTGATACTTCATCATTAGCCCATCTCCACAGGACTTCAAAGTGGGTAAAATGGTAATATAATATAATAACATATTTGAATAGTAAAATGTAAAATGATATGAATGAAGCTTTTGGACTTGCACATAAATTGGACTTCAGTTAGGCAAAGTCATCAGCTTCAGTCCCTCTTCCAGTCATCAAAGTCCAATTGTAAGACAAAAGTCAAAATGATGGGTAAAATTTTAGGATACAGTAGATGACCTTGGCATCTTCAACGTCTGACTCTTCTGTTATATAGTTGAATTCATTCTATTCACATTTATAATAATGGTCATTAATTGTGTATTTTGCTCTATCCTATTCTCTCATACCTTTTCATTTCTTTATTCTCTGACCCTTCTTTATCACAGGTTCTTACCTTTTTCTCTTCCTTTTAAGCCCCTCTTCACAATACCCTCCCACATGCTTAGAGTTTGTTTTCTTTATGGCTTAATCATTCTTGAATTCCTTCCACTTATTCCCCTCTTTCCTCTCTACCTGTTCCTTTCTGCTTCCCTGTTGAGCTGAATATATTTTTGCACTAAATTATGTGTTTCTACCCTCCTTTTAACTATTTCAGAGTAAAGTTATTCAGTGATGCCCCATTCCCCCTCCAACTTCCATATTTGTATAGACTTACATACCCTGATTATTTGAAGAAATAAACTGAATTTGAAGTAACATCCTACTCTGTAACAGTGGCATAGATGACACAATTGCCTGTTGATGGATAACATAATTATCTTTCTTGACCTTTCTGGACTCACTCCAATTTCCATTTGCTAATCTGCCTGGTTTCAACTCTAAGGAATAAGATGTCCTACCTTGGGCAACTAAACCCACCACCTATCTTCTGACCTAAGCCTTGATTGACACTACCTCCTTCAGCCTCCTTTCCCCTCTGATTGGAGGGTTGGAGGATGGATTACCACACTGCTGTTCTGCTTGGTTTCAGCTTCAGGGGAAAAAATGAGTACTCCCTGGTGACTTGCACTCACTTTCATGTTTCTTTTTGTTTGTTATCTCCCCCTTTAGATTGTAAACTCTTTGAGGGCAGGGACTTTCCTTTTATTAATTGTACCTCCAGCTTGGTTCAACATCTGGCACATATTAAGGACTTAATAGATGTTTATTGGATTAGACTGGTGTGAATTAGATTGGATTGACTCAATCCACTACATTGTACACTCTTTTCCACTGACCTCCTTTAAGCTCAATCTTCTCTGGGCTTTTCCCCCTAGTTATTTCCTCCTACTTACTCCTTCTCAATCACCTCTGCTAGTTCATCATCCATATAATACCCCCTAACTGAGGATGTTATCCAAGTTTCTGTCCTAGGTGCCCTATTTTTCTTACTTTATACTATCTTTTAGAGACTTGATTGGCTCCATGAATTTAATTATGCTCTCAATACTTCCAAGTCTACACTGGTCATTTTCTACTCTTCAAATGCACTCCCTTCCCACCTCCTCCCCATTGAATCCTTCTCTTTAAGATGCAGCATAAGTACCACTCTATATGAAGCTTTTCCAAATTCCCCCAATTACTAAGTGCCCTTCCTATCAAGCTGCCTTGTAAATACTTTGTATTTTATTCTCTTTATTTTGTATATACTTCTATATGTGTTTGTTGGCTTCCTCATTACAGTATAAACTTCTTAGGGCAGTTAGTGGTACAGTGGATAAAGCACCAGTTCAGGAGTAAGGAAGACCTGAGTTCAAATCTCACCTCAGACACTTGACACTCACTATCTGTGTGACCTTGGGCAAAGTCACTTAACCCCAATTGCCTCATCCTAGATCATCTCCAGTCATCCTGATGAATATCTGGTCACTGGATTCAGATGGCTTTGGAGAAGTGAGGCCGGTGACCTGCACAGCCCTCCCTCAATCAAAACAAAGTCAAATGCAAGTCATGTCATCATTTCTCTGATGGCATGGTCTTTTTTGGCAACAAAGGACAAAAACACAAACTCCTTGGAAGTAGGAAAATGAAAAATGTGGGAGGAGTTATGAAAAGCAGGCACATTGATGCACCTGTGAACCTAGGAATACATACAACCATTCTGAAGAGCAATTTGGAATTAGACACAGAAAATGTTATTAAACAGCTATGCCCTTTAACCCATATAACCCTTAGAATTTTGAGAGGTAAAATATCCTTGCTTTGGGGACCCTACTTGCCAATGAGAAGGTTGAGAAAATAGCTCCAGTGCCCATGTTACACAATAATTAGGATGCCCTAGCTTTGGATTTCTTTTCTTCACTCTCTTGGGATTTCTTTGTTATCTGACACGTCTTAGATGCCATGATGACTACCATGTCTTAATGACATACTACAACAATGAGGACCCAATTTTCTTCAAAGCTCTCTTTCATGAAAATTTCAAATCAGTGGAAAGTAAGGAGGGAATTAAAGTAAGTTTGGAAACTGTGTTTTTCTATGCCTCCAAAAATTACAGGTCCACATTTGTTTTTTCTGTGGCATTCAGTACAGGGGCTTTATCATACAGTGGAACCTTTACGAATTTAATTCATTCCAAGATTCTGTTTGTCATCTAATTTATTTGTATTGCAAAGTGAATTTCCCCATAGGAAACAATGTAAACTCAGATGATTGGTACCACATCCCCAAAAATATTCATATAAAAATAATTATTTATAATTTTGAGTAAGTTTTTGTCTCAAATGTACCTGAAACACAATAGCAACGATTAGTACACGGTACTATATAAACTGAAAATAAAATAAATTAACCTGCACTTTACCTTTGAGAAGAGTCCTGGCTGGCATGAGGGAGACAAGAGAGAGGAAGAGGAGGAGGAAGGGTTGTTGTTTGGAAGGAGAATCTCCTACGAGAACATCGGGTATTTCAACATCAGGAGTATTCTCTCTTATGCTTCTTTCACTAAAAGTAAAACTAACACTATTGCCGTCATTTGTTTTTCATTTTTTATGTATTTCATGTATTGACTCACTGATTTTTTTTCTTTACATTCACTTCTGACTAGGAATCTAAAACCAGTGAGTCAAAATGCTGAATGAGGCCTATTAGGTGGTATACTGCCCTGAGTCAGTTTACCTTTGTTTAACATATGAAAGAAAAAAAAAACCAAAAAACCAAAAACCATTGCCCTGTGAGCATCTTTCCTTCTTAAGCCATTCAAGTCCAAACACGATGTTTGTACTGCAAATTTTTGTTCATCCTGCAAGACAAATTTTGTGAAAAATTTTTCCTCATCCAGAGAAGGATACATAACCAGGTTACTCGTAAACTGAGGTTCTACTGTTCTTTATAATAAGTATGCTGCTGATTATTACAATGGCATCATGTGACTAATAATAATGAGGCAATGTGAAATATAAGGTTTAGAAAAAGAAAATCTGGGTTCACATAGACAGATGTACCATCTTCTTTCACTGTCAATAATCTCTCTACTCTTCAATTTTTACACATTTGTAAACAAAGAAGTTGGCCTCACTGACTTCTGAGGACCCTTGTAGTTCTAAATCTAGATCCCATACATGATATTTGGTAGACATCAGTTATTGACCTTTAAACTATTTACGGATCTTTTCAAAAGATTTGGAATGTGGTAATATTCTTACTTTAATACTGAACTACAAAATACACTCTGATCACATTGAACATTTTTTTTGTTCCATTCTCCCTAAATTCACCTTCCTCATCCATTCACATAGCATTGATAACACTGGTTAGCCAACTTGGTCACTGTATTTCTTTATGTTTTTTTGTTGTCGTTTGGGTTTTTTGGAGAGGCAATCAGGGTTAAGTGACTTGCCCAGGGTCATACAGCTAGTAAGTGTTTAAGGCTGGATTTGCATTCAGCCTTCTGACTTCAGGGTTAGTGTTCCATCTATTGTTCTACCTGTCTGCCCTTATTCACTTATGCTTTGAAAAATTAAATGCCAGAGAAAGATCTGTCATATGCCCAAATATTTAAAATAGCATTTTGGGGGAGAGGGAAGAAAAAAGGCTAGAAAAGGTACATCCTGTAGCCTGGGGAATGGCTGGGCAAATTGTGGTATATGAATGTGATGGAATGGAATGTTCAGTAAGACATGATGAACATGAGGAATTCAGAAAACCATTAGAAATGTGTATGAATTGATAATAGAGTGAAATAAGCAGAACCAGAAAAAAAAATAGCATTGTGCAATGTAGGGAGTTGGCCCTGGAATAAGAATGGGCAAACAAAAAAATGTCACTATGAAGAGCTATTTCTTCCTTTTTATGGAAAGCTATGGCCTAATACTGCCTCTGACATAACCTTGGGCAAATCTTCTTTAGGCCTCAATTTTCTCAACAGTATAATGAAGGAATTGGATTATAGTAGATGACTCAGGTCACTTTCAGCCCTAAACCTAATATCCTTTGATCCTAGACTTTTCAAACCAGATTAATGATTTCATTGGGACTTCCTAGTGATTAAATCCTCTCTTCTAAAGTCTTAGAGAATTGTCAGCAACAAAGAAAATTTAAGTGACTTACCTAGGGTCACTAGGTCAGCAATGCATTGGGAATGGACCTTCCTGACTCCAAAGCTGGCCCTTTATCCACTATACCCTGGTCCCTCAGATATCTAAGATATCTGCAATGATGTAAAAAGATAACTCTAAAACAAAATTGAATTATAAAAGATTATAAAGATCAATCTTGGCTCTGGAGAACAAAATAGAGAATATAGTCTTAGTAAAGTGGTAGATGACTGTTGTTATAAAATGTGTATATAAAATGTCAGACATGGTCACTATTTCAGCTGTTTTTGCTCATTTCTTTGCTTGTTTGTTAGAGGTTGCTGATTTGATGGATGGGTGGGATATATGGAGAAATGGATGCAGAATAGAAACAAGACATCAAGAAAATATTGGGGCTCTTAAAATTTAGGTAGGCTGTAGGTAAGATTTTTTACTATGTTTATTCTTTTTTGATATTTATATCAAAAGATATGGCTGTGA
This sequence comes from Bettongia penicillata ogilbyi, assembly GCA_023548195.1. Lineage (NCBI taxonomy): Eukaryota > Metazoa > Chordata > Mammalia > Diprotodontia > Potoroidae > Bettongia > Bettongia penicillata. Next base: position 2,514,236 of record JAJHZJ010000545.1, on the reverse strand, counting down.
TGTCTCTGATGTTTGACTATTTTTCTTTATATATTCATTTCTTCTTAAATATCACATATTCAAACAAATGACCTTGAATCAACCACATGAAAGGCAACAGTGACACCTGATGTTCAGATGTTTTGTACCCTAATACATTTTCTTCAGTTGTTTTAATGGAATATAAATTTTGAGCACCAAATATCATACAAAAATTTACTAGAGCAGCTTAACTTCTCTAAAAAACAGTATCAAAGAACTGTCCTTAAATGGATTAGAACACCTTCTTACTCATTTTCATTTGGTTAATTATTTTTACCTAAGAACCAAAAGTCTAGATTATAACTTTTAAAACAAAGAAAAAGACCCTGAAGTTACTTAGGATTCAGCTGGCTTATTTTATCTATCTATCTATCTATCTATCTATCTATCTATCTATCTATCTATCTATCTGTCTGTCTGTCTGTCTGTCTGTCTGTCTGTCTGTCTGTCTATCTATCTATCTATCTATCTATCTATCTTCATTGCCATCACCATCATCTTTGCAATCATTCATTCTCTCTTCTTCCCACTGTCCTCTTCAACTGAAAAAGTGTTAAAAATAATTAAGAGATGTTAGTGTACTACTGCTTTCTTGGAACTTTTTGGTTCATTGTGAACTCTGGTCACATTTCCAACTCCTATTTCGATCTAGTCTTCATTGTTTGACTGCCTTATTTGCTGTCTTCCTTTTTATGGAAAGCTGTGGACAATATCAACTAAGGCCCTTGCCAGGCAGGATAGGCTATGTTTTTTTCCATAAAGAGCACTGACGTTGTCCACAATGCTTGACCTGGGAACTAAGGCTCAGACTGTTGTAGCTTCTCAGTCACCCAAGTGCAAAAAGTTAATACAACAAGAAGGCATTGGCATTACACATGCTTCCAACAGGTATGCCAATATAACAAAGGCAAAGAAAAGGGAATCTTTATCTGGCTGACCCTATGCTATATCCTTGCTGAAAATATCTTTCAATGTCATTTTTTTTAATCAATGAAATTTTTTGCATGACTTCTGCAACATTATTTTAGTTGCCAAAAAAGTTCTAGGACCAACACTTAGAACCACCTTATTATTTTTCTCCTTTGGAAGTGGAATTAATCCAGAAAAAAATAAGTAACATAAGAAAGAACTCACTATTTACAAAACTGATGGGAAAACTGTAAGGTAGTCTGGAATAAATTGGGCTTAGAACAACATCATACACTATATTCCATAATAAATTCAAATGGATATGTAACCTTAATATTAAAGATCATACCATAAAATAATTAGAAGATAACCAAATCATAATACCTTTCCCATCTACAAGTTGGAGATATAGTCTCAATCAAACAAGGAATAGAAAAAAATACAAGATATGAAAATGATAACTGATTACATGAAATTGAAAAGCTTTTTCACAAACAGAATTAATTCATCTAGGATAAAAAGGGAATCGATCAAATGAAGAAGAAAAAAAATTTGTATAAAAGTACTCTAATAAGAGTTTGTTTTCTAAGCTATATGGACAACAAGCTAGCTAGATACAGGGTATCCCAAAAGTCTTAGCTCAATTTAGCAAAATCCATTCCCCAGTAATAAAGTGGTAAAATGCTATGAAAAAACAGTTATCAACATAATTATCAACTAGTAACAGTCATATGAAAGAATGTTTCAAATCATTATAATAAGATAAAATCAAATCAATACAACCTCAAGTTTGAAAGGTGGGAATATGCAACATAAGAAGTGTGGTAGGAAGACAGACACACTAATAGTGATGGAGCTGTAAATCAGCATAACCATTTTGGAGGAAATATTTTAGAATCATGCAAATAAAGTGATTAAAGTGTCCATACCCCTTGATCCAGAGATTCTATTGCTAGGCTTACACCCAAAGGAGACAATTAATAAGAAAAAATATCCTCATGGGCACTTAAATATTAATAGCAGCAATTTTTGTGGTAGTAGGACAGAGTCAAGACGATGGAGTAATAGGAAACAATGAAGCTGAGTTCCTATCCATAAAACTCTTTCACACCTAGAAAATGCACCAGACTGAATCCAGATAGGGAAATCCAGAAAAAAGTCACAATGAGTCATTTGTCCAACCAGCTTGGTACAGTGTGAGAGAGAGAAGTCTGCAAACAAAGGGCAAAAGCATGTCATGTACCAAACAACCCAGTGCCCAGGGAAAGGCAGTTAACTAGGCAAGCATAAGCCCTGGGCCCATATCAATGCACCCTCTGACCCATGCTAGAGCACTGCAGTGGGGACAGATGCCAACTGGCAGTTTTGTTACCACACAGTTTTGGGTTACAGATCCAAAGTGTACCTGGGCTGGGTGAGAGTGAGGGAGAGTGTTCCTGTTTGAGGAAGTTCTGTTCAGAATACTAAGGAAGAAGTTCAGAAGCTAGCAGCATCAGTGTAGCTCAGACCCCAGAAGAAGAGTGAGGTCTCTGTTTCAGCATCTAACCATGCCAGTAAAGGAAAAAAACAAAGTAAAAATCCCAGACCAAAGGGGAGCCTACAATTCCACCACTCTGAATCAATGGAGCCTTTCCAACTGACTAATCCTATACTCTTTTCTAGTAGCAGTCTATTATTGCTCAGACCAAACACAGATCAGGAACTTGCAGAGCTCAGACCAGGAGGGCAGCTATCAGACTGCTCTGGATCAGATCATACTGAGAGCACTGAAAAGTTGAAGTTCCCTGGTCTTTGCCTGAGGTCTTGGAATATCACAACGTTCAATACCTCAAGAAAGCAGCAACCAGACCTTTCCTCCAGAACATCAGAAAACAGCTCTAACATCAAATCTGAACTTGGATAGTAGACTGGAAGAATGGGCAAACAAAAAAATGTCACTATGAAGAGCTATTATGGTAGCAGGGAATAACAAAAGCAGAGGAAGAGAATGACCCCAAAATATTTATAAGCAATGCCTCTGAGAAAAACACAGTTTGGGAACAAATTCAACTAGAATTCCTCAAAGAGATAAAGCAGGAGTTTGAAATAATAAATGAAAAATGGGTTCTTTTTTAAAAAAATATTTATTTATTTTTAGTTTCCAACAATCACATCCACAAGATTTTGAGTTCTAAAATGTCTCACCATCTCTCCCCTTTGCCTACTCCAAGACATCATGCATTCCAATTAGCCCTTCCATTAATCTCCCCTCCCTTCTATCAAACCACTCCCTTCTGCTCTATTTTCTTGTAGGGCAAGAAAGATTTCTTTGCCCCATTGCCTGTGTGTCTTATTTCCCAGTTGCATGTAAAAACAAATTTTAACATTTGTTTTTAAAACTTTTGAGTTACAGCATCTCTTCCTTCCTCCCTCCCTCCCTTCCTATCCCCACTGAGAAGGCAAGCAGTTTGCTATAGTTTATACATGTATAGCCAGGCAAAATGCTTCCACAACAGTCATGATGTAAAAGACTAACTATATTTCCCTCCATCCTATCCTGCCTCCCATTTATTCTATTCTCTCTTTTGACTCTGTCCATCCTCAAAAGTATTTACTACTAATTACCCCCTCTTCTCATTCTCCCTCCCTTCTGTCATCCTCCCACCCTCACTTATCCCCTTCCTCCTTACTTTCCTGTAGCTTAAAATAGATTTTCATACTCTGCTATGTATGCATCTTATTCCCTCCTTAAGACAAATCCAACGAGAGTAAGGTTCACTTTGCCCCTCTCACCTCCCCACTTTTCCCCTCCATTGAAAAAGCTTTTTCTTGCCTCTTTTATGAAAATAATTTGTTCCATTCCATTTTTCCCTTTCTCCTTCCAATATATTCCTCTTTCATTGTTAATTTTTTTTTAGATATCATCTCTTCCTATTCAACTCACCCTGTGCCCTATGTCTATATGTGTATAATCCCTTCAACTACTCAAATACTGAGAAAAGTCTCAAGAGATACAAATATTATCTTTCCAAGAAAGAATGTAAACAGTTGAACCTTAGTAAGTCCCTTATGATTTCTCTTTCCTATTTACCTTTTAATGCTTCTTTTGATTTTTGTGTTTGAAAGTCAGATTTTCTATTCAGCTCTGGTCTTTTCACCAAGAATGCTTGAAAGTTCTGCTTCATTGAATGACCATTTTTTCCCCAATGATCAGCAGATTCTTTCAATATTCATTTTACCCTCTGGTTCTAGAATATCAGGGCAGTTTTCCTTGATGATTTCTTGAAAGAAATGTCTAGGTTCTTTTTTGATCATGGTTTTCAGGTAGTCCAATAATTTTCAAATTGTCTCTCCTGGATCTATTTTCCAGGTCAGTTGTTTTTTTCCATGAGATATTTCACATTGTCTGCTATTTTTTCATTCCTTTGGTTTTGTTTTATAATTTGCGATTTTCATAAAGTCATTGTCTTCCATTTGTTTCATTCTAATATTTAAAAGCTTTTGGATCTCCTTTTCAATCTGGCCAACTCTGCTTTTTAAAGCATTCTTCTCCTCATTGACTTTTTGAATCTCTTTTGCCATTTGGGTTAGTCTGTCTTTTAAGGTGTTATTTTCTTCAGCACTTTTTGGGTACTTTTTAGCAAGCAGCTGATTTGTTTTTCGTGATTTTCTTGCATCACTCTCATTTCTCTTCCCAATTTTTCCTCTATTTCTCTTACTACATTTTCAAAATCCTTTTTGAGTTCTTCCATGGCCTGAGACCAATTCATATTTTTCTTAGAGGCTGTGGATATAGAATCTTTGACTTTGTTGTCTTCTTCTTGTATTGTATATTTTGGTCTTCCTTGTCACCAAAGTAAGATTCTATAGTCTTGATCTTTTTCCAGTTTTTGCTCATTTCCCCAGCCATTTATTTGACTTTTGAGCTCTTTGTCAAAGTAGTTCTCTGTTTCCAGTCAGGGTGGGGGAGTGTACTGTCAGCTGCTCCATCCCCCCACAATCTGTAGATGTAGAGCTCCAGAAACAGCAGCTGCAGATGCCCCTGGTGCTCCTGTTGTGGCTGCCATAGGCTCCTCCACCCCCTCCCCCACCCTGGACCACTCTACTCTCTCAGACAGGTCAGACAGGTTTTTCCCACTGTCCTTCCAATTTGTCCTCAGTATTTTGGAAGCTGCTACAAGTGCCAGAAAATTCAGTCCCCCTGAGGCCTGTTCAGGTCTAGTCTGTGCTGGGACAACCCATGCTGCACTGCACTCTTCTCCCAGTCCAGCATGGTAGACACTTCCAGTTGACCTTCCAGGCTGTCTTGGGCTGGAGATTTACTTCACTCAGTCATTGTGTGGGTTCTGCATCTCCAAAATTTGTTTAGAGTCATTTTTACATGTATTTGGCTGGGCATGGGGGGAAAGTGCTAGCAAGCCTCTGCTTCTTCTCCACTATTTTGGCACCACACCCCTCCTGAAAAATTTTTTTATGAATGAAATTAGAATGCTAAAGGAAAATATTGGTAAAGAAATGAGAGCTATGGAAGAGAGAATTGAAAGGGGAATTAACAGTTTGGCATAAGAAGTACAAAATTTTGCCCAAGTAACAAACTCCCTGAAAATTTGGATGAACCAATTAGAAGCCAATACCTCTGTGAATCAAGATTAAAACAAAATCAAAAGGGTGGAAACAATAGAAGAAAATATTAGATAGATCATAGTAAAAGCAGGTCCAAAACCGATCTAGAAAACAGATTGAGAAGAAGAAAAAAATTGAAAATCAATGGACTACCTAAATGTTGTCATGAAAAATAGTGCCCCTAGACATGATATTTCAGAAATACTAACTTCCCAGCTCTCTTAGAACCAGAGGACAAAGTGGAAATAGGAAGAATCCATTGGTAACCTCTAAAAATGAACCACCAAATGAAAACTCTCAGAAACATTATTGCCAAAATCCAGAGTTTCCAGGTCAAATGAAGATTACTGTGAGCAACTGCCAGAGAGAAAGAATGAAAATTTTGAGAAGTCACAGGATCACACATGACTTATAAGTTGTCATTATAAGAGAGCAGAAAACTCAAAATATAATATTCCAGAAGGCAAAGGATACTGATTTACAACCAAGAATAACTTACCCAGAAAAACTAAGTATAATGCTATCAAGGAAAAATTGATTTTTAATAAAATAGAGGATTTTTAAGAATTCCAGATGAAATAGATGTATAGAAATATTGAAAGTAATATTGAAGTTTAAACACAGGAGTTCACAGAAACATGAAAATGTAAACATGAATGAAAATTATAAAGGACTACATAAGGATAAATTGCTTATATTCAAATATGGGGAGCTTGTAGGGTACCCCTACTGAAGCCTATCATCATCAAGGGTCATGCAGTAGTCTAGATAAGACTGAGGGAATGGTTCTATTATGTCTTGATGATCTTAATAGAAAATGGAGAGAGAATGAGGTGAGGAGGTGGAGAGGGAAAGGTAAGTTACAGAAAAGTATCTCATGTCATTGTTATGCAAGTATACATCTATATAAACAAGAAGGAGGGGTGGGAGGAAAGCAGTTGATATTTCAGTCTCATCTGAACTGATTAAAGTATATGGAGAGAGGATAAATTGGGGGAGGAATTAGTCCTAAATTAAACACACTTTAGCGGAGACATAAAAATGTTAATAACTCTTTTGACGTAGCAAAGAATAAAATGCTTGAAGAAGTTATAGTAAAATACATGATATAATTGCTGGGAAAACTGAAAAGCAGTTTGGCAGAAATTAGGCATAGACCAACATTTCATACCATATGCCAAGATAAGTTCAAAAATCAACATGATTTATACATAAAGGGTGATACCATAAGCAAATTAGGGGGGTATGAAATATTTTACCTGTCAGATTTATGAATAAGAGAAGAATTTGTGACCAGACAAGAGATAGAGAGCATTACAAAATATAAAACTGATAAGTCTGATTACATGAAATTAAAGTAATTTTGCAGAAGCAAATTCAAAGTAACCAAGATTATAAAGTAGAAAACTAGGTGGCGGGGGAGGAATTACAGGAAGTTTCTCTGATAGGCTTCATTTCTCAAATATATGAGAACAGAATCAAATTTATAAAATATGAGTCATTCCCCAATTGATAAATGGTCAATGGATACAAACATGCAGTTTTCAGAAGAAGAAATCAAAGCCATCTATAGTCATATGAAAAAAATCTTCTAAATCACTATTGATCAGAGAAATGTAAATGAAAACAACTCTGAGGTACCACCTCATATTTATTATATTGGCTAACATGACAGAAAAGGAAAATGATAGCTATCAAAGGGGGTGTGGAAAAATTGGGACACTAATGCACTGTTGATGGAGTTGAGAATTGATCCAACCATTCTGGAGAGTGTCATGAGGTTTATGATTTTCATATTAATTGATACTCTATGTATAATGACTATGCTAACTATCTAGATTTGTTGAAGCTTCCTCACTTTCCAAGGGATCCTGGCCTGAAAGCTGAGATTGTAGCCAACATGTGGCTGCTGAAAGAGATCAGTCAAATTCCCTGATATGCTAACAGTCCCCATGCTTGAAATTGCTAAGTGAACAAAATCAGTTGCTTCACTTCTGTTCCCACCACATTGACTCTGGTTCTGGATCTGATGAATGATCAGAAGGCTCAACCATCCTAATTACTTGAGACAATCACAAGGCCCAATGATTCTAATTATTTGGAGACTCTTCAGATGGCACCCAAGAGTGCCTGTGTTTTGTGATCCAGCCATGGAGACTATTTACTCAAGACCTAAGAATGCCTGTGCTCTCATTCAGCCTTTTATGAGTTTCAGGCTTAGAAATTCTACCCCTGCCATAAGCAGGCAAACCCCACTTCTTGGGAAGGTGGACTTTGCTTGCAAGCTGTTTTCATCACTCTGAAATTAAACTTCTATTTGATTCCTGGCTCACCTATCTCTGATATGCTTTGTTCAACTTCAACCATCCACAGTATAGAGACTGGTCTAGTCCAACCCTTCATTTAAAATTCTTTTGTCCAAAGCAATTTGGAATATGCCCAAAGGGCTTTCAAACTGTGACCCACTGATCCAGCAATACCACTATTAGGTCTCTATCCCAAAGAGATATTTTTAAAGGAAAAAGACCTATATGTACAAAAATATTTATAGCAGCAATTTTTGTGGTGGCTAAGAATTGAAAATTAAAGGTGGTGCAATAGATAAAGTACCAGGCCTGGAATCAAAAGACCTGAGTTCAAACTCAGCCTCAGATACTTACTAGCTGTGTGACCCCAGGAGAATCACTTAACACACTTTGCCTCTAAAAAGAGGAACAGGATATTCAGGGAAGACTAGTTCCTCTGGTGTGAGGGCTGGCAAGCCCTTTCTAGGGCTGCTTTCCACTTTTGGTGTACACTTTATTTACCTAGCTCTCACCTGTGACTCCAAGAAGCTGTAGCATGTGCACTGGCCACATCTCAGTAAACTCTTTCAGCAGATGGGTTAAACTAGATGGAGAGTAGTAACTGAGGGGTTTCAAACCCATAGGTGAGTTAGGGCAGTCTCTACCTCAAGCATGTGAAGACTTCCCCCCAGCAGAATGGGCTGAGGAGAACAATTTATTCCAGTGGTCATGACAGCAGCTGAAGCAGGCACTGTAGAGCACTTAGAGCTTGGTTGGACATCAAAAACACCAAGGTCATCCACTGCATCGCAAGTCATCATCAGTCATCTTGATTTTTGTCTTGCCATTGGACTTCTGCAAGAGAGAGGGAATTTGATGACTTCTCACATCACTCAGATCTCACTTAAATCCAATTTATGTGCAAATCAAAAGACATTATCCGTGCCATTTTACCATATTTTTCTACCTCAAAAACTTGTGGCAACAGGCAAGAGATGAAGTAGCAGGTACACTGGGAGCTATAGTCAAAATGTGTACACAAGCAGCCCAGGTCATAGAGTCATCTTCTCACTGGATCGAAGCAGCAGTGGAATTCAGCAGAACCCTAGCTGTCTGAGCAGCCTTTCTTAAGGACTATACTGCTCACATTCTATCATGAGGAAGGGGATAGAAAATGTGCCCTAAAAATAGTCTGCCCAATTGTAATGGTAATTTAAATGGGAAGATGTTTCCCATTCATTAATAGGCCCAGGTGACCTGCTTAGATCACATGGAAGCCCAAGTCACATGCAGTGGGAGGAGCTTGCTGAACAGGTAGAACAGGAAGGGTGGAGCAGAGTAGCAGGCACAGCAGACTCATGAGTGTTTGTTTGTGGGAAGGCCCTAGTAGGGGTGGTGGGGGAGTGAGGAAGGAGGCTTGTCCTCTGCAGTGCTAATGTGTATTGACTTCTTGGTTATTCTGACATGTTTGGTTTTCTGGTGTTGGGATTTGGCTTTCTGGTGTCTTAATAAATGTTTTTTTCCTTCCTTCTTTATGGAGAGTCTGTTACACTTTGTGATTCATAATTACACTGGCATACTCATAGTCCCCCCTGGGACTGTGAATATTGCCTGGGCAATACATTTGTTGTTAACAAACAAGACCAGAGGGTATAAAATCTCTATTTGGAGGCACAAAGGATTTAGAGGAAGAAATGGATATCCCAGGATGGGATGATTTACTGTATTCCTCCCTGGCAAAGGAATGGGTTAAGAGTACTGGATGCTGTGAGACCTGGGAACCAAGGTTACAGGAGGGCGATCCTAGAGACTTGGAAAGGTGTTTGCAAAGAATACCAATAAGACCAGGGAAAGAACTGGCAGGAGTGTGTGGAAGAGACTGATTTTATTAACAGGTTACCATATTATGTGTGAAAGTATAGATGAGCTGCTGAAAGAAAAAATTCAGATGGAAAAAGAGTTAGCTAGTTCGCATGGGGATTTTTGGCATTTGGACTCTCCTTCAAAAGAAGAAGCTGGGGGGTCTCAGGTGGAAGAAAAGGTTGATCATTTAGCTATGAAGAAATAGAAGGCTAGTAAAAGAAGTGTGTATACAACTTTTGTACAGATACAGCCTAGTGGCCACAATGATGACTGCCAGGATAGTATATGGGCAGAAAATGTAATGAAGTCAGAGCTGGAAAATGAAACAGTGTTACAGGGGGTGACTTATATAAGGCTGAAGCTTGCCCCATGCTAAGGCAAAAACAAGAGAATCGAGCAGGGAACACAGTGTTTAGGGAGATAATTGATACTCAGCAGGAGGTCCCAGATATTTTGAGTCAGTTCACTCAAAGGATGGGAGAACTGTTAATATCTTGGATGGTAAGAATCAATGATGAAGAGGCTGGAGGAGTAGCTATAGAGGGATTGTTTGAAATGTATAGGTATCACTCAAAATCCTTTTGTACAGCAAGCCCTTAGCGATTACAATAGCAAGGAGGTAACAATACAACTAATCTGTTAACTTTGGCAGCAGAAAGATACAGTAATCAGTATCCTGCTCGCTCTATGTGGCCCAGTGGAGGTAGATCCAGGGGTTCACTTAGGGACTATATAAGAAAGTTAAAGGGGGAAGTAATGAAGACTGTCCTAATGACAGAAATGCAGATGCATATACTATGATACCCTCTTAGCAGTTTGCCATAGGAATATAATAGCGAAGACAGCTCCTCCTGTTTACAAGCACCTAGATTTGACTCTAGTAATTGGGGAAATATGACACCCTTTTTCAGAGGTGCTGGACAAGATTTCATAGTTAAGTGATTTAGGGGACTGGAGAAAAGATAAATTTACTCAAGGGAGAAGAGTAAATAGTCAGTGGATTCAAAGTCAGAATAGATGGACAAGGAAAGAATTGTTTACTGCTTTATTGAGAACAGGGGTAGATTTTGGAAGCATAGATGGCATTCCAACTAACGAATTATATAGAATGTACTGAGAAGAGGGGCTTGATATTAGATGTAATAGAGAAGTAAGAACTGCCCCTAAAGATCCTTCTTAACCTTTTTATCCAAGTTTGTCACACCTTCATGGAGAATAGGAAATTGGCCAAGCCTCAGCTCAGATTAAAGAAATACACAGTCTACCTGAGATGTGCCTGTAATCATGTTCTTGGTGAAATCTCTGTGTCCTGGAGCATCAATAATGGTCACATAGTACTTGCTGGTCTCAAATTTCCACAGGGAGATATCAATAGTGATACCACGCTCACATTCAGCCTTCAGTTTATCCAAGACCTAGGCATATTTAAAGGAGCCCTTTCCCATCTCAGCATCTGTCTTCTCGAACTTCTCAATAGTTCTCTTATCAATTCCACCACATTTGTAGATGAGGTGGCCAGTAGTGGTGGACTTGCCAGAGTCTACACGTCCAATGACTACAATGTTAATGTGAGTCTTTTCCTTGCCCATTTCTGTGCACGTTTAGCAATGGTTTTCACAACACCTGTGTTCTGGCAGCAAATCCGTTGCGAAAAAGGAAGCTGGTATAGTTTTACAATCAAATCTAACCTAGTTAACGAGCTTGTATTCCTCTCAAAAGGAATGAATGACAGGATCATAGCAACACAGTTGTCACTTGCAAGAAAGTGCCATGCCACCATCTATCAGTATATATAACCCCTAATAAGATCAAAGAAAAATTTTATGAAGACCTGGAGACCCCTATCACCAATGTGTTGAAAAAGGATGAGCTTGTAATTCTGGGACTTTAATACCAGAATAGGCAGAGACTTTCAGATATGGCAGGGAGTCCTTGGAAGGAAGGGAGTCAGAATCAGCAACAGCAGTGGTCACTTACTACTGAAGACTTGTGTGTCTCATGATCTTCTCATCACCAATACTGTCTTCCATTTACCTACATACAATAGAACTTCATGGATCCACCCTCACAGTTAACATTGGCTTAGTACACTGTCATTGTAAGGAGAAGAGACAGGTAGGTTGTGAGAGGCAGAGTGTTGGACTGATCATATACTTATCCTCTCTAAACTCAACACTCACATTCAACAAAAGCAGTGACCCCAAGGTAAGAGGACTATCAATAAACTTAATGTCAGTAGATTACAGTATTTTTCAGAGGTGGAACAATTCATTACAAACTTGAAGGAAAGCTGAGCCAACACATGGTTGGCAACAACGAAGCAGAAAAGTAGAAGGCAGATTTCAGAGATTTGTTGTACAGCACATCTGGGCAAGAACACTCATAGATGTCAAAACTGGTTTGATGAAAATGATGAGGAATTGCAAAAATTGCTAAATGAAAAATGAGAACTCCACAGGGTTTACCAGTAGGTTTGTCTGTCTCTAAGAAGGCAGCACTTAACTCCATTAAAAGTAAGGTACAAGTGAAGCTTAGAAAGGTGCATGATCCTTGGCTCAGTAAAAAGGCAGATGAAATTCAGTTTTAAAATAGTAACAATTCAAACCTATGGTGCATCTCAAGTTCTCAAGTACTCAGTGCAGATGGAGCCATGTTGTGATCAGTGATAAGGACATGATTCTGGAGAGATGGACTGAGCACTTCCATAGTGCTCTCAATAGACCATCATCAATCAATGCTGAGTATATTCCTCAGGTTCTAATGGCCTGAATGCACCTGAAGAAGGTCTTGTGAAGCACTTAAGAGCTTGATCAGACATCAAAAATGCCAGTCATTCACTGCATCCTGAGCCATCACCATCATCTGACTTTTTGTCTTTCTACTGGACTTCAATAACTCTGGAAGAGAGAGTGAAACAAACAACTTTGCTCAATTCTGCCTCATTTAAATCAAATTCATGAAAGCCAAGAAATTATCTTGTAATGTCATTGGTCCTCTTCAAAAACAAGGACAAAAAAAAAAACTTGTGCTATAAAAATTTCAATTTGATGTTGATTTTTTCTCAATTTTTATTTTTTGCTTTTAATGTTAATTTTTTTTCTTTCATAACTTAATGTTTAAAATTGAATTTAGTTCAGAATTGGACTATCTTTCATTTTAAAGGGAGATTTTTGAATACTACATTTAATTTCCTCTTTTCATTTCATTTTATTTTCCCTCAGCTTTGATGTGTAATTTCCTTTCGAAGTACAATTTTATTTCTTGTATTTTATTTTCTTATACTTTATTTTCTTCTGTCATTGAAGTTCTCATTCGATTTTTTCTTTGAATGCTATTTTATAGATAATTATTTTGTTTTTACTTTGATTTCCACTGTTTTTCATTTTCTTCCCTGATCAGCTTCTATTGTGTTGAACACATGTGCTACTCTATTGTATATGAATATTAATATTTGCTATTTGATGGACCCAAAACAAATGCTGTTATATAATTGCATATTGGAATACAAGTGGAATGCCATTGCTGTATACTTATTTATTTGCATGTTTCCTTTGCTGATAAATACACACACACATTTATAATCATAAGTTTCCATTATGTTATAAATTATAAAATCCTACCATAAATTAATAAATTGATGTATGTTTATTGACTATTAACTTAATGTCTGCATTATCAGTCAATGTGTCTGATTTAATTGCTCTTTGAGGATTGCTTCAATATTTGCATTATGGACAGATATGAAAGTATAAGAGTGGCACTTGGAAAATACTGTCACCTTATATAGCAGCAAGCACCCTGACACATCCAGGATGGTCTGCTAGCACAGGTTCTTAGATCTGCTTTTCTAAAAGGATAGCAACTTTTGAGGGGTCAACAATCTTTTTAATCATATATACCAACAGAGAAAATACAGAGAAGTAAAGTCCAACAGACAAGGCTTCTGTCTGACTAAAAGCAACACATATATCACAGATCAACAGATAGATCCAACTGTCTGACCATTACATACATACATAGTTACGAGAGACAGAAGCACCAACATCTGAGTTTTCAAAGCCAGGGGGACTCTTTAATGGCTACCCAGGATCTCATCTGGCACACTAATCTTCTTCCAAAGACTATGCCCCAAAGCAAAACCTCACCTCAGAGAATATATACATTTTTCAGAGCTGAAGGACATAAGGACTTTCATGACCCAGTGCCTCATTACAAATTAACAAAAGGTGTGGACCTTCCCACAAAACAAGTCTCCTTAATCAAGCATCCCTTAATGGACTCCACCTGACCCCTATTAATATTTAGGGGAAGATCTTTGCCTTCCTATAAAACAAGCCTCTTCTAATCTAACATTACACCTTATGAATGCTAATATTCATAAGGGATTATTGACATTTGAAGGTTAGACTCTATGTTTAAGAAAAAGTATGTTATAAAAGTTTTGAAGGACAATATAAAAGAGTTGAGGGAAAATAGAATAGTCCATATAGAAATAGCAGGTATAATCCTCTAAGGAAGTTATCTGTATTCATTTTTCATTCATTTTTATCACTTGAATATCAGAAAAAATACAAATTGGAATCTGGAAATTGATCTACAATCTTCCATCTAAAATGTAGAGATTCTATAATAAGCTAGTGACATTACTGAGTAAAGGTGAAGAAATAGTACCACAGTTGAGGTTCAAGCTTGGAACTATATTTGGGTTTTTACCTATACATAAAACTAAAGCAATAATCTTGTTATCAAAACCAGATTCTTCCGTTCTAAATAATATGATTCCATACTCTTTGTGCCATTGATGAATGCTCTACCTATGCCTAGTCATCAAGTGAGATCCCTCAAATCAGATTTCAGTATGACATTAGGGAAAAGGTCAAAGCTAGGCCTGCTATGGTAGTAGAAGAAATAGATTACTAGTATCTCGGAGGAGGGCTCAAAATAAGAGAGCCAGTTCCCCCAGTCACACAGATGAGCATCTTCTTGTACATCAGGTTGAGGGTTAGTTCTCCCAAGTCATGCAGAACTACTTAACTGCATGTCATAAGAAAGGAAAATATCCTGGTCTATGCAGAAAAACCTAACCTGAAGGCTGATGTAAGACTAGATATGTCACAGTAGAGAGATAACACTGGCCCAAATTCAAGGTATTCCTAAAGCTTTGGACTCACATGAGTTATAGGACAAAGCATCTTCAGTCACATTAGTTTTCCCGACTGATAGTCTCCTCTAACTGAAGCAGCTAAGTAGTACAGTGGTTAGAGGAATAGGCCTGGAGTCAGGTCAAAACCAGCCTTAGACACCTTTGTGACCCTGGGCAAGTCACTTACCCTCTGTTCACCCTCTGTTCTCAGCTGTCAAATGAGGGTAATACCTCCTAGGGAAGAATCAAATGAGATTTTTTTTTTAAATGTTTAATACAGTACCACGAAGATTTCCTTCTGCCTTTTCCCTGATTTGATTAACTTAATATGATTATGAGATATAGACCTTTGTTTGGAGGCAGCAAAGGGTCACTTCTCCATTAGGAATTTGGGAATTTTGATGGGAAACATACTAAAGAGACTGGTTTTCATTGACTGGGCTATTATTGTGTAGATTGTGCCTCTCCATCACCCTACCCTCTTCCCCCAATTCAAGATTACTGGTTAACTTGGACTCAGGAGGATAGACCTTTATCATAGAAACCACCACTTCACACTATCCTAGATAAAGGAGACCAACAGTTTGGTCAGACTATTTATCTTCTGTTTGACTATTTTGACTTGTCCCAGTTTAGAATAACAGACCTGCTTATAATAGAAACTGCCAAGGGCAGGAGTGGGGTTAAAGTGGTGGTGTTGGGGTGGGTGGAAAAGTCTCTCCTTTCAGGAACTAGAAATGGCTTCTTTAAAGCAGCAGCTCATGGGAGTTACATAGGTTTGCATTTGGTCCAAGAGGAGAGATCCTTGCAGTAGGCTTTCCTAGTCCAAGAGAAGGCAATAACCGAGGAGTTAATAGATTCTCTGAAAGAAGCTTATGTGTGTGTGCCTAGTGAGCTCTCAGAGAGTTCATGGCCAATTCTCCTCAACTATTCCTGAGTAGAGAAGGTTGGATTTGAGGTTTTAGTGATAGCATGAACTCAGAATCTAGCATTCTAGTTATAAAAGTTAAATGTCCTGGGTAGTGTCAGCCTTAAGGGTTGCTTCATAGGTAATCCTAAACTTGATGTTTTCTAATTTCAAGTGTTCAATTATTAGACTATGTAGGTCAGTTAGTCAATTAATGTTTATTAAAGTACCTACTATACATCAGGTTTGTGTTAAGTGCTGAGGATAGAAATACAAATCAAATCAAAGACCTTTCCTACTCTTAATAAACTAATCTAACAGGAAAGAAAGGGAATACTCATATAGTTCCTGACCAGTATTCAACCTCAAAAAGTGAAAAGGACTGCCTACATGACCCTGAAACTGAAGAAGAGGAGATCTGAACTTTACTATCCCCTTTATATTTAAGTTAAGTGAGTTAAGCAGACAATACAGGACATCATGGGGAATGGGACCTTGCTTGTTTAATAGCTCTCAAAGATGTTTACTTTCCAGAGGTACCCCTAATGCACAAGGCAGTATGACAAGTCTTGAAGAAAACTATGATTCTTTGTGAAAAAAGACTCGAGAAGGGTTGCCCTAACATCAGGAGCAGGTTCAGTTGCCTTCCACAATGAATTTATGGGCTGAGTTCCAGATGCATTGTTTGTATCTCTTTGTAGGCTTCATGTATTTCACATTTTCTTGGGGGTAAAATAAAGTATGTCCCATGCCCATTTTCCATTTATTACCTTGAGTGTTTATATAGGAGTGATGATTGAATTAACCACATTTAAAGTAACTTAGACTCAAACTATACTTAAGTTACATTTGGAGATTTTCTTGGCAATAAAACAAGAAAACTGACCCTTCCAGATAGGATCCTGAGGTCAGACATAGTGTGGGGTGGGGACACTCAGGGCCATGGGTTATGTTGATTCATATTTAACTAGTGCTGCTGCTCATCTCTGGCAAGGCAGCATCCAACTTGGCAATGGCTAAAATATAGATTAATAGATTGTTCCTCACCTAGCTGATTCATGTTCCTGCTTTTATTATGATGTTTACCTGCCAGCAGAACAACCATATAGTTTAGTACTGTATTTTAGCCAACAAAAAATATCACTGTCCCATCTATCACCACAATTATTCCTCTTACCTCCCCTTCATCTACCACATACCACACCAGAACCCTGCCTAAACAAATAAAAAAAAACCTTGTCTACAGTGAAGTTGCATTTATGATACATTTGAGTTTGTACTTATTTCTTTATACTTTACTGCTTTAGGGCACCTTACATAATTGATATGCACAATAAATTAATGCCAATTTTATAAAGTCATAAAGGTAGGCAGTGTGGTGTAGTGGAAAGAATGGAGCCAGGAGGATTGGTTTCCATTTTATAATAGAAGTGCAGCTTCCATGACTAACTTTCTAAGTTACCATGGTAACTGAACTCACCCTGATCTAATCTCTTTGACCCTTCATTTCCTTAATTAAGAGTTCAGCTAAATGATTTCTGAGGATAGTCTAGTTGCATATGTCTAGAATTCTGTAAAAAGTCCATTTTATAATGTAGTTTGCAGAAATAAATTGTGGTAAAAGTGTGGACTGTCAGTATAGGCATGCCTGAATAAATACACATATACGAGTGCCCTTATTTATATACATACCATTAGCAGAGGGAGGTTACCTTAATAAACTAAATTTTTATATGACATTCATCAAATATATCCTTGCTTGAAGTGATGACTTTAATGTTGGTGTGCTTGAAACCAAGATGTAGTTTTATTTACACTGCAAACTAATAAAGAATAGATAGCACCAATACAAAATTAATCCCAATGAAGGTCAAGATTTGATAAACTAAATGCATCAAAGAAGCAATAAGTATTTATTAAATGCCTATTTGCCAGGCATAAAGAAACAAATATATGCCCTCAAAAAGTTTATATTCTATTGGAGGAGACAGCATGTACACAGACAAGTATCTACAAAAAAAAAAAAAGGCAAATTGAGAGGAAAGGTGATTGATGGGGAGATGTAAGTAGAATTAGGGAGTATGGGCAGGATGCTGGGGGAAAGGTGAGGAGAGAAAGTGATAGTTAAAAGCTAGACAGGGAAAGACTTGGACTAATGTTTAGAATTAAATATTGACTATCATAGGAAAACTACTAGGTGAGACCTGGGTGTATTCTAATTGTCTCAGTGATTAACTTTTAGTCTTTGGATGTGTCTTTTAACTTCTCTGAATGATATAATTATTTTGGCTATAAAAGAATGACAAGAATTCAGTAAAAAGTTCACTAAGTCATCTCACAATAATTTTGTGAAAATTCAGGCATTTTAGCCTCAGCAAATTTTCAGGTTGGGAAGGACCTTAGGGATGATTTATTCCAACCTCTTTGTTTACACATGAGGAAACTGAGGCTCAGAGACATGCAAGATTTTTCCCAAGGTGATACAGCCTTTGGTAGCACATCTAGAATTGAAATCTAGGTCTCCTGATTCTCACATCAGTGGTTTCTTCATTATAGCATATGTTTTCAATATTTGGATGGAGTTGTGATTTCACTGATATCGATGCATTTTCAGCAGTGTATGTCATAATCTATCATCATCCTTATCCTGAGCAATTGCTGTTCATGTCCCTCCATGAATCCCTTGTAATGTTCTAGGGATATGAATACTAGTGGAACTCAAACAGGGATTTGCTTAATCTGCACCATTAATATTTTCTCCATTACTTTCTTTGGTCTAGATAACAAACAAAATAATATATCAAGCCCTAACTTGTAGCATTTGCCAATTTTTGAGGAGCAAATGCTTAAACTGAATATTTAATCATCAGTCCTCTTGAGCTTTTCCAGCCGGCTCCAGCACACCCCTAAACTCTGGGGACAGGAATACCAATGGATTTGGTACTTATTTCTCTGATGATATCCTTTATACCACATCTATGCAAACCACAAATTTCTCCATTGCCTATTGAGTGATCGGCAATTTTAACTCTTCATAGAGTGGCATTGCATGTGACCTGAAGCTATTTTATAACACAGGAAGAATGTTAAGATGAGAGAATTTCGATTGACAGATTAAACTCCTCTATATAACTGTTTCTATGCTTTCCATTTTCTAAATTACTACAAAAAAATCATGTCTTTATAGCATGGTAGAGGCAGCATGGTTTAATAGATAATGTTAGGCTTTAAATCAGGAAAGACCTGAGCTCAAATTCTACCTCTCACCCTAAGAGGTGTGTGAAACTGGGTTTGACTTGATTTCTCTTGCCTCTGCCAACTTTCTAGTGCTTAACTACTAAATCATAAAATGATTGGTAGAGCAAGTTCCCTACTGTGACAAAATCAAAGAGCCTTAATTTTTCATATATAATATCATACCTGATTTGTAAAGTAAATTAGATCTGTAGTACATAGAGATCCAAAAGGTGAAATATCTAGAGGAAAAGAAAGATTAGTTGACAATTCCCTCTTTGGATCAAGTGGATAAACTTTCTAAAATTTTATTTCAGGTTCACTTAATTTTAATATGCTGAGAATGATTTGGATTAAAAATAACACCAATTTTAAAGTTCAATTTTAAATTTTGAAAATGTCTATTAAAGAAAAAAAGTTAGCTTCTTTTCTATTTTAGTAATAGCAATTCTGAAATTTGACATGAGTGGCCAGTTTTAACCAACTTGCAAATAATACCTCTTTGTGTATTAGAAAGCAAATGATAGGAGGCTGAGTGTTTCTATTCATGCCCCATGGCTCATCAGACTAATTTTGCCTTTTCAGGTTTTAGGCAAGTATGGAACACAATTTGAGGAGTTACTTGTGCATGAAAATCATAATGAACTTGGTCACTTTTAATTTAACCACAAAGAACAAGAACGACTCTTTAAAATCATCCTAGAGATTTCCTATGAATACTGAAAATTCTGTTAAGACTAACCACAACAAAATGCATGTCCTAAAACAAGGAACAGACTTGACTTCTAGCAACTTCCATGACCCCAAACTTTGCCCACTTCCCCCATTTATTTTCTGCTGCTAATTGGTTGTATACTCTAAATGAATCTAAAAAACTATAAAAACCCAATCTATACTCAAAGAAGCTGAACCTACAACTAGAGAGCAATCTTCCATAGTGCACTAATACATATCTTTTCCTTTCAGTCTGGTTACTCAAGTTTTGACATGTACCTCCCACCCTCAAGTCTGGCAGACACTAGTGGATGAGATTCTCCCTGGCTAAAAATTCTTGTTATGGTAGTATGACTACACAAGCCCATAGAATCTATTGTTCTTCTCCATTTAGGAAGAGAGAAAACTAACTCAAGATCAGCCATCAGAATAGAGGTTTTTCTTTATCTTTAAACTGCTGTTTATTTTTTTAACTTTGGCTTTGTATTTTATTTTTTCTCACTTACATGTAAAAATAATTTTTAACATTCATTTTTAAAACTTAGAGTTCCAAATTCCCTTCCTCCCTCCCCACTCCCCCCACCCCTATTGAAAAGACAAGCAATTTGATAGAGGTTATGCATGTGTAGTCATGCAAAATAATTATATAATAGTTATATTGTGAAAGAAAGCATAGACAAAAAATCTCAAGAAAAATAAAGTGAAAAAGTATGCTTCAATCTGTATTCAGACACCCTCAGTTCTTTCTCTGGGGATGGATATCATTTTTTATCATAAACCTTCAGAGTTGTCTTGGATCATTGTATTATTGAGAATAGATAAGTCATTCAAAGCTGATGATCATACAATATTGCAGTTACTTTATGCACAGTGCATTTCACTTTACACGAGCCCATGCAAGTCTTTCCAGATTTTTCTGAGAGCATCCACTCATCATTTCTTACAGTATGATAGTATTCCATCACAATCACATACCACAACTTGTTCAGCCATTCCCTACTTGATGGGCATCCCTTCAATCTCTAATTCTTTGCCCCCCCGGAAAAGAGCTGCTATAAATACTTTTGTACATATAGGTCATTTTCCTTTTTAACTTTTTTAGCAATAGTATTGCTAGGTCAAAGGGTATGTATGGTTTTATAGCCCTTTAGGCATAGTTTCAAATTGCTCTACAGAATGGTTGAATCAGTTCATAATTCCATCAACAATGCATTAATGTCTCATTTTTCCCATATCCCCTCCAACATTTGTCATTACCTTTTCTGTCCTATTAGCCAATCTTCTAGGTATGAGAATTGTATCAGAATTGTTTTAATTTGTATTTCCCCAATCAATAGTGAGTTAGAGTATTTTTTCATATGGCTACAGATAACTTTGATTACCTCATATGAAAACTGATCATTTATCAATTGAGGAATAGCTCTTATTTTTATAATAGAATAGAGAATTTTTTTTTTCACAAATGGGCTATCATTGGGGTTTTCAGTCTCTTGAGATGAGGGAAGAGAGAAAGGAAAGGTAGTAGTCTTCACATGGCAGCAGCACAACTGTGAGAATTAGTAGCCAAGACATCAGCTGTTCCCTCCTTTCTTCAAGACCACAAGAAGCAACATCTATATGGTCAAGCAGAGGGGTGTGTTGGTTTATTTCATTTTTTTAAATTAAAGGATTCTTGCTACATTAGTAAGGGAGCTGAGAGAACATCAGAGAAGGGGCACTGGTAGTCCCTGTTCCACCATTGCCTTACATCTACTCAATCAACTGTGTTTTTAAAAATTATAATGACAGATTACATTTGCCAGATTTAATATTATTTCTCATAAACATCTGTGACTGACCATCTTCTCATATTGCTTGGTTCCCCTTTGTTTTGGGTACAAGTTCACAAAAGAGCTCTAGGAGCCACACAAAAGAGAGCCTTAGTGGATGTCTGGGAGTGCAGACACCAGCATATCTTGGAGATTTTTACTCTCTAATTGGGGTCATAAACATGAGCCATTTCATAACTAAAATTCTGAGGGCAATCACTATGAATAAAGAACATATTTTATAAATATACTTCATAGACAAGAATTTGAGAGTAACCAGCTATTATAAAGAAGGCAAAAACAAAAAAGTCCCTGCTTTTAAGAAACTCGCTGTCTAATGGGGTATACAACATGCAAACAACTATGTTCAAAAAAGATATACATGTATGTGCATGACATAATATATATGTTGTGGGAAGAATGTTATTTGTTCTTTATTACTATTTGAACCTAGTTTTATGTGGCTAGAAAATTGTCCCAAAAGTTTACTATAAAGATCAGGGTAAAGGAAGGTAGGTGGCATAGTGAATAGTGTGCTGGGTCTGGAGTTAGGATAATATGAGTTCAAATCCAATCTCATTTATTGTGTATTACTCAGGCAATTTTCACAGCAAGAGGGCAACTCTGACTATGCTGGTGCAATTCTGAATCACAAAGCATAATAGGTTCTCCATATAGAAGGTAGAAGAAAAACATTTATTCAGACACCAGAAAGCCAAATCCCAACACCATAAAGCCAAATCGGTTCTAGTAACCAAGAAGTCAATACACATTATCAATGCAGGGGACAAAGCCATTCCCAAACCTCCGCCGTTTCCTCCCTGGGACCTTCCCACTAACAAACACTCAAGAACCTACCTGTGCCTGCCTGACTGTCCTCTCTCCTCCACCCCCAACTGAGCTCACCAACTTCCTCCCAGTTCTGCTCCACCCTTCCTGTTGTACATGTTCAGCAAGCTCCTCCAACAACATGTGATTTAGTCTTCCATGTGATTTAAGCAGATCACATGGGTCTATTAATGAATGGGAAAGATCTTCCCATTTAAATTACCATTACATCCTGGGCAAATCACTTAACTCTGCTTGTCTGAGTTTCTTCATCTGTAAAATGAGCTGGAGAAGAAAATGGCAAACTACTCTAGTAACTTTACTGGGAAAATCCCATTGGGTGACAAAGAGATAGGCATGACTGAAAGGACTAAACAATGCCAATAAGAGGTCAGGCTAACCTCAGAGACCTCTAGGAAAGGTGGATAGCTATGCTTATATCCCTTTCAGGTCTTGTTTTGGGTGGATTCTCCAAATTTGAATACTTACACTATTCACCTGCTGATATACATCTCAAACTGTCTATTGCCTACTTGCTGCCAATCAGGAAAATGTCTATACATCCACTGCTGAACTTTATATAAGTTTACAAAAATTTGAGAGAGAGCCACACCTTTGTGGAAATAACCTGCTCTAAAGATTAATGGGGTCCAGGAAAGGCTCTTTGCAGAAAATAGGACTTTAGCTCAGATTTGAAGAAAAGCTGAGAAGCAGGGAGGTAGTGATGACAGAGGACATGCAGGAATGGGAGACAACCAATGTCTGGAGTTGGGTAATAAGATGTCTTATTAGAGAAATAGCAAGGAAACCAGTGTCATGGGGCTTAAGAAGACTAGAAAGGTGGAAAGGGGCCAAGTTACACAGGGTTTTAAAAGTCAGAGGATTTTATATTTGATCCTGAAAGTGATAGGAGTCACTGGAATTTAATGAATGGGGATGGTGGTGTCAGCATTCCCACACCAAGACCATCCCTCTCTTTTTACTATTAGGAGACTAATAGTAAAGTCCAACGCTAAGGCCCAGAAAGCAAGCTGTGCCCTGAGTTTGGCATAACAACAATCCTTTGCACTCATCCTCTGGATGAACCAGCAAAATCCCAGAATTGTCTCACACCAGCCCCAGGTTGTCCCTGAGCTTGGATGAACACCTGTAGTACCTATGTTCTGGTCATGAAGCCCTAGAATCAAACTTGTCTCATTGTTGCTATTACCCTTCATTGGCATGGCTATAGCTTACTGCATAGTCACTAGTATATATATTGAGATTTGCCCACACTAAAGTGATCTCCTTCATATCAGAGGAGGCCTCAGCACATGTGTCTGGTTTCCCTACTCCAATAGAAGACAACTTTTTGCTTAAGACCACTGTTACTTTTTGTTTTTTATTTTTAATTTTTCAGAGACAACTGTGGTTTTGATAATCTATGTGAGCTCTTTGGCATTTTTAGAGTTAATAGTAGTTACAAAACCTCTGTGACTCTTTGGTCATTTGTTTTCTGAGTTGTCAGTGGGGATAGAGTGATAGACTTGTGTTTTAGGAAAATAAATTTGATAGCTGGGTAAAGGATAGACTGGGACGGGAGTTGGCTATTTAGAAATCTTTAGTTATTAATGCCTCAGTGGACAGAGTACTGGGCCTGGAGTCAGAAAGACCTGAGTTCAAATCTGGCCTCAGAAACTTATTAGCTGTGTGACCCTGCACATGTCACATACATTAATATATACCATGTGCCTCAGTTTCCTCATCTTTAAAATGAGTTGGAGAAGGAAATGACAATCCACTCCAGCATCTTTGCCAAGAAAACCCCAAATGAAATCACAAAAAATCAAATACAACTGACCAATAAGCAGCATAATTTTGGAGAGAGCACTGTGGATTGAAAGACAAAGTCAGAAATCAGGCTGTAGAGAGTTAAGAAAATGACAATAAAGGAAGACAACAAACTTTGGGAGTTTAGAAACAAAAGGGAGGAGAGATATAGGGAGGTAGCTAAAGGGAATGAATGAATGAAGTGAAGATTTTTTGAGGATGGAGGAGACATGGGAGTGATCGCACTAATGTTTTTCCTTTGATAGTTTAATGGTGCCCATTACTGCTTCTTTTCCAAACATTTCCACTGCTAACCAAATAGTAGTTAGGAACTTTTTAGACCCTTATAGGAAATGTTTTGGAGGAAAGCTTCTCTAGTATGATTAGGCTTATGAATCTGTCAAGAGCATCCCCTTTCTCTCAGTCCCCCAGGCTTAAAACCTACTATCCACTATCTCTCATCCTTCCCCTCCTTCCACCCAATATGCTGCCAAATCCTATCAGTTTCACCTTTACAAACAACTGTGTAAATGTAAGCTATATACAGGATAAATGAGAAATAATCAACAGAGGGAAAGCACTAGAACAAGGACAATCAGGAAAGACATCCTATAGACAGTAGCACTTTAGGGGTAACTTGAAGGAAGTCAGGAAATCCAGGAAGCAGAGATGAAGTATCTTAGACATAGGAGACAGCCAATGGAAGTGCCTGGAGTCAGGAGGTAGAGTGTCTTTTTAGAAAGATGAGGGGGAATTAGGTTCAAAATGGCTGAATATCAAAAAGTGGATCTTCTAGTAGATAGGGGTACACAGGGAGTGTATTGAGTAGAATGCATGACATAGTCGAACCTGTGCTTTAGATCTATCAATTTTGTGGCTAAGTGGAGGACAGATTAGAGAGGTAGGGAATTGTGACAGGCAGAATACCTGACAGACTATGGCAATAGTCAGGTATAAGATGATGAGGACCTGCATCACAGTGGTGTAGGATAAGAGCAGAAAAGGTCATTGATTATCTAATTCACGAGCATCTCTTTTCTAGACATAAATTCCCCTGATGATTTCCTTTAGATGTACTTTAGAAGCAATTCTAAGGGTTATCTAACCTATCATTTGGATAATAGGCACTCTTCATCTACTTGGTCTTTCTTGTGTGGCATATAGGCTGAACTCTCTTGAGTAATTACAAACCCATGCATTCAATATAATGTAACCTATATATTGGAACACCTGGAGAAAAAACATCATCTATAGGAAATTGATTTGTGCTGTACATCCTCCATGACCTATGCTGTCCAACTCCCTGTTGGTGGTTTTTCCCTTGAGAGAAAAGATAATACAAAATGAGTCAATAGGAGGATATGTGTCCATCAGGATAAATCATTCATTTAGTCCTTCTGGTTTCTCCACTTGGAGAATGAATACTCCAAAATTTGATGATGACCCCATTGCAGTCAGTAACTAAATTTCAAGCAATCTTTGGAGAGTACAATCTGAATTGGGGTGATATCACAGATTTATTAGACACTCTTTTATCCTCTGAGAAAAAACTGCTTATTGAAGCAACAAATAGACTAGCCATAGCAAAACAAACTCAGAGTCAGAGAGCTCAACTTAATCAGTCTATACAGAATCCCAATGGGATCCCAATCTTCCAGCTGACTATGCTAGACTTCCATTTTTTTCATTCTTTTGGTTTTGTTTTGTGATTTCTTGGTTTCTCAGAAAGTCATTAGACTCCATCTGTTCCATTCTAATTTTGAGAGAACTATTATCTTCAGTGAGCTTTTGAACCTCTTTTTCCATTTGGCTAATTCTGCTTTTGAAAGCATTCTTCTCCTCATTGGCTTTTTGAACCTCTTTTGCCAACTGAGTGAGCCTATTTTTCAAGGTGTTATTTTCTTCAGCATTTTTTTGGGTTTCCCTTACCAAGGTATTGACCTGTTTTTCATACTTTTCTTGCATCTCTCTCATTTCTCTTCCCAGTTTTTCCTCCACCTGTCTAACTTGCTTTTCAAAATCCTTTTTGAGCTTTTCCAAGGCCTGAGCCCACTGGACATCCCCCTGGGATGTCTGGGATACAGAAGCTCCGCCCTCCACGTCAGGGTAAGAATATTTCCTCGTCATCAGAATTGAAAGGCGGGAACATTTGCACCTGCCAAAGAAGCTCTCTATAGTCTTATCTTTCTTCCCTTTTCTGGGCATTTTCCCAGCCAGTTACTTGACTTCTGAGATTCCTGTCCACCCTTGCCTAGATCCGCCCAGCTAGTGCTTGGGGTCTGAGATTCAAATGGGCTTTCTGAGGCGGCTGTGGCTGCTATTCAATGTGAGCTTAAGTTCTGGTGCTGGGGTGGGGGCAGGGCCACCTCCCAGGCTCAGTTCCGTCAGGGGCTTTATGCAGAGACCTTCAGTAATGGAGCGGGTGGGGGCAGGGCCGTCTCCTAGGCTCAGCTCCCTCAGGGGCTTTATGCAGAGACCTTCAGTGATGGAGCGGGTGGAGGCAGGGCCGTCTCCCAGGCTCAGCTCCCTCAGGAGGTTTATGCAGAGACCTGAACTTCTGCTTGCTGCTTGGGGAGTCCCAGGCCTCCACCACTGCCTCTGCCTCCGCCACCACTGCCTCTGCCACTCCCTCCGCCGCTCCCTCTGCCGCTGCCTCCCGAGGGGGCCCGAGCCACGGAGACACCCCGCTCCCCTCTCGGCCAGCCCAGACGTCTCTCTCACTGACATTGAGCGTCTGTGGGCGGAGGGACCTTCCCAGCCGCTGGAGGTTCTGTCCCTGAAGCCTGCTCGGATCTGCTCCTCTTGGCCGTGTGGCCAGGGCAGCTCAGGGGTGGACTCTGCTTTCCGGGGCGCGATGGACCCTGGGGACGGCTCTCCAGGGCTCTCTGGGATGGAAATCCCTTCCACTGTGTTTCTGAGTGCCCTGCAGTGATCCAGAACCTGTGGGGAGTTCTTCCTACAGGAAATCCATGGGCTGTGGGTTCGGAGCTAGCACACATGAGTCTTTCTACTCCGCCATCTTGACTCCACCCCCTGACTATGCTAGACTTGCACAAGGCAGAGAAGCACTTACCAGAGGAATGAAGGCATGTTCTGTCAGGCTAGATAACTGGAGTAGATTTCAGGAAACTACTGGAGGAAGGAGAGACCCTTTATTGATTTTATGATAGGCTCTGCAAAAGGGCTAAGTGATATGTAAGTTGGACCTAGTTAACCCTAGAGATACAAGAATTCTCAATACTGCTTTGTTAACCAATCTTTGCCTGACATTCGTTATTATTTTCAAAATAACTATCCTGGTTGGAATGAGAAAAATATCAGTGAACTTAAGAGCATTGTTTTATATATTTATGTGAAAGATAAAAGAAAGGAAATTAGAAAAAGTAAAATAATTTGTATATTCCTGGTATACATTATTTTACTTTTTCTAATTTCTTTTCCTTTTTCTGGTTCAATATTAGGAAAACTATCAGCATAATTGACCACATCAACAACAAAACCAACAGAAATCATGATTATCTCAATAGATGCAGAAAAAGCCTTTGATAAAATATAGTACCCATTCCTACTAAAAACACTACAGAGCATAGGAATAAATGGAGCTTGATGATATGAAATGATATGTAATAAAATGATGCTATGCAATGAGATGATAAGTAAAATTTATCTAAAACCATCAGCCAGCATTATCTATAATGATGACAAGTTAGAAGCCTTCCCAGTACAATCAGGTGTGAAGCAAGGATGCCCATTATTACCTCTATTATTTAATATTGCATTAGAATTGCTAACTATAGCAAAAAGAGAAGAAAAAGAAATTAAAGAAAACAGGCAATGAGGGAACAAAACTATCTTTACAAATGATATGATACTATACTTAGAAAATCCTAGAGAATCAACTAAAAACCTACTTGAAATTATTAACAACTTTACCAAAGTTGCAGGATACAAAATAAACCCACATAAATCATCAGCATTTCTATATATTACCAACAAAGTCCAAAAGCAGGAGATAGAAAGAGAAATTCCATTTAAAATAACTGTAGACAATATAAAATATCCAGAAACTATATGAACACAACTATAAAACACTTTTCACACAAATAAAGCTGGATCTAAACAATTGGAAAAATATTCATTGTCCATGGGTATGCTGAAGACAATATAATAAAAATGACAATTCTACCTAAAGCAAGCTATTCATTCAGGGCCATACCAATCAAGCTATCAAAAAGTTATTTTACAGAGTTAGAAAAAAATAGTAACCAAATTCATCTGGAAGAACAAAAACTCAAGGATATCAAGGGAATCAATGAAAACAAAATGCAAAAGAAGGTGCTCTAGCTATCCCAGATCTCAAACTGTATTATAAAGTGGTAATGATCAAAATAATCTCATAACTGGCTACGAAACAGAGTGGTGGATCAGTGGAATCAATTAGTTACAAATTACATTATAGTAAATGACCATAGTTATCTAGTATATGATAAACCCAAACATCCAAGCTCTTGGAACAAAAATTCATTATTTGTCAGAATAGTACTCAGGTCCTCCTGATTCCAGGGTCAGTATTCTATCCATTATGCCACCTCAATGCCCAATTGAATCTATTTGTACAAAAATATTTATAGCAACTAATTTTGTGGTGGCTATGAATTGGAAATCAGAGGGACGTCCATCAATTGGGGAATGGCTAAACAAACTCTCGTATATGATTGTAATGAAATATTATTTTGCTATAAGTAATGACAAGCAAGATGATTTCAGAAAAACCTGGACTTACAGGAACTGATGCATAATGAAGTGAGCAGAACCAGGAGAACACTGTACATAGTAACAGTAATATTGTTTGATGAAGAACTGTGAATGACTTAGCTATTCTCAGTAATACAATGATTCAAGACAATCCCAAAGGACTAATGGTGAAGAATATAATCCACCTCCAGAGAAAGAACTGATATTGTTTGAATACAGACAGAAGCACACTACTTTCACTTGCTTCCTTTCAGTTTTTTCTTTTATTCAAGTCTTTTTGTACTAAATGGCTAGTATGGAAATGCATATGTATAAGCTTTTTCTGACTGTTTACCATCACAATGAGTGGGGAGAGGAGAGAGGTAGGGAGGGATAGAATTTAGAATTCAAAACTTTAAATAAAAAATGGTTTTTTTTAAAAGAAAAGTAAAACAAAATCAGAAACAAAGTGTTTTTTCAATTGCCCCACCTCCAGTTCCTTACAATTCTAAAACGCAGAGGAATCTGGAACCTTTAGGAATGTTTTTATTGTAGCAGAAAGGGACACCTCACCAGAAAATATACACAGAAAAAAATGGGACCTAAGGAAAAAAGGTGAATTTCATCCTAAACAGACCCAAACAAACATTCCAAAAATTTCCAAGAGCTACAGTGAAGGTGGGGGTGGGTAGGGGTAGCAGATAGGGAAACAGTCTGATTCACAAACAATTTTTTGTTTCCTGACTCTGATATCATCTTAGTAACCTGCCATCCCTGTCTTCACCTCCTCCTGCACTAATGAACCTTATGCTACTATTAAAATTGACATCAGAAGATAAGCCCCACAGGTCAGAAGGTGTCCAGCATGTTACTGGGGAAGAGCAGAGGACAACAGCAAATAATTTCAGAAAGAGTGAAGCAGCTGGACCAAAACTGAAAAGATGATCAGCTCTAGATGTGTCTGGTGATGAAAGGAGAGTTCAATGCTGTTAAGATCAATATTACACAGGAATATGGAATGTAAGATCTATGAATCAAGGTAAGCTAGGAGTGATCAAACAGAAAATGGAAAGAGTAAACACTGACATTTTGGGTATCAGTGAAATCAAATAGAGAGGAGAGTGCATGAATTTAATTCAGGTGATCATTATGTACTACTGTAGGCAAGAATAACTTAGAAGAAATGGAGAAGCTCTCATAGTCAACAAAAGGGTGAGACGTACTAGGGTGTAGTCTCAAAAATGACAGAATGATGTCTGTTTGAATCCAAGGCAAACGGTTCAGCATCACAGTAATACAAGTCTATGCTCCAACCACTGATGCTGAAGAGGCCACAACTGATCAGTTTTATGAAGACCTACATCACCTTCTCAAAACAACATCCAAAGAAGTTGTCATGTTCATCATAGGGAATTGGAATGTTAAAGCAAGAAATAAGAAAATAATTGGAATAACAGGGAAGTTTGGCCTTAGAGTACAAAATGAAATAGGACAAAGACAATAGAGTTTTATCAAGATCACTCAATGGTCATAATAAACATTTTTCCAACAACTCAAAAGGCAGTTCTACACATGGATGTCACCAGATGGTCAATAGTTTCATTACTATTTTAGAAAAAAAAAAACAACTAGCCTGTGACAGGAAACTTCCAGTTTTCTTTATTAATAGTAAATGTTGCTCCTTCTGCAAGTAAGCTAGATATTTTCTGATTAAAGTATTTTCTAGGTTTTTTTGGTCTGCATGTTGTGATCAATTTTTAACTTGGTTAAACTTCTGTAAAATTATTATAATCATTGTCATTGCCATTTCTGTCATTCCTTCTGGCTTTTAATAAATCCTA
Source organism: Bettongia penicillata ogilbyi (assembly GCA_023548195.1). NCBI lineage: Eukaryota > Metazoa > Chordata > Mammalia > Diprotodontia > Potoroidae > Bettongia > Bettongia penicillata. Next base: position 2,483,538 of record JAJHZJ010000545.1, on the reverse strand, counting down.
GTTATTCACTCTGAGAAATATTTTATAGAGGGAAAAGTAGGCATAGAAGTAAGTAGTTTTTGATGTTCTTTTTTCAGTGAAAACATGATTATTTTAAAATATTCAGCAAATTTCCCCTTTCATTTATCTTGAAAATCAGTTCCTCAACACTATTAAAACTGCGTCCTACCCAGTATACATCTCGTCTATGTATACTGGTGTAACCTAATTGTTCCTTCAAACTTTGTTTTCTATAATATCACTTCTACCTTTGACATAGCACATCAGAAACAGTTGTGTTAGATACCGAATATGTTTTCTCCATTGATGGAGAAAATGTATAATCTTATAATTGCATACAACTTTTAATCGGACAGTTGATGGTAAAATACAGCAGGTTTTGTTCTGATACTAAAATTAAAGATTTATAATATAAGAGAAATGACATCACTATGTTGAGTAACAAGTTTTAAATAAAATAAAATCAACCAATCAATGAACCAGGATTTATTATGCACATAGTATGGGTCAGGTACTCTGCTAGGTAACAGGGACAGAAATTCAAAGAAAAGAAATAAACCCTACTCACAAGGAACTTACATATTATTGATGGGGGAGGTGGGAACAAAATGAACCTATACATATACATATGTATGTGTGTATATATGTGTGTGTGTGCATGTTTGTTTATACAAAGTAAGTACAAGTTGGTGAGAATGGACCCTAACAGTCGGAATGAAGAAGGGTTTCATGTAAAAGATGCTCCCCTACATGAGTTACATCTTGAACGAACTGTGGATAGTCACTATCATAAACTGTCATCTTGATCAAAGAACATTTTTTTCAATGTTGAAGATCTTTGAAGATCAAAACATGGTAGATAAGGATACATTATGCCATTCACATGCTGGAGAAAATTGGTATTTTTCTAAACTGAAAGAAAATGGTTTATTTTTTCTTGCTTTGTTTCTGTTACACAGTGGCTTTCCACTGTACTTGCTCCATTCAATTAATTATTTAGGATAAAGAAAACTATACCCAAACTCACTCATTAGAAAGAAACTCTATCTTTGACCTAACCATGTGACTTTCTTGTTTACTCTCTTTATTAGTTATTGAAAACAATGCTTCTCATTAAATTTCCTTCAATGACATAAATCATTATTAGAAATAAATATTACTTCTGAGAATCACATTATTAGCATGAAAATTCTGCAATTCTATTTCCTCTACTCTTTCCCCTACTGACAATGAAAATGAAGAAATTATAGGAATTTAAGGCATGTGACACTAAAACACAACACCTTGAAAACAAATACCTAAAAAAAACAAGGACTTTGAGTTATGTTGTCTAAAGAAATTGTATATAATTGTTATACAGGTTTCTGATATGATTCTTATATAGACATAGTACTTTGTAACAGAAAAACAATATTAAAAAAGTCAAATCTTACATTGTAAAGGTATAAAGCATGAACAAGTTTCTTTTATAGTGCCTATCTGTGCATTAGAATTTGGCAAAACTTTTTCTCTTAACCAAGTGCCTACTGCATAGATCCAGGTTTTGCTTATAAATTTAAAATTGGTCAAGTTCACGGAAGTTGAGTAATGGAAGATGGTTGACATTTTCAGAAGACCATAGATCCCAAACAAAAGTCTGCAGTTTTATAATGCGTTTTTTTGGATGATTTTCAGTTTTATGGGTCAAATGTTCGTAAATTAAGGTTAGGCCTTTTTTGGTAAGTCACTACTGCAGGGAAATGCTAAAAGTGGCAAAAGCTTCTATTATCATTCTTTTATTTCAATGCCTTTACTCCAGACTGGAACTGTTTAGCTAGGGAAATGTTAGAAGGCACATTTTTAAAATTCCCTTTCCCTCCGATTCACTCCCGTAAAGCTTTGATTATTTAACTCGCTTCCAACACGTCGGTTTTAATCTGTAAATTACACCTGTTCCAGTCTTTGCCCGATTACCGGGACCCACCAGGGGTCACTGCTGCTTCAGAGCTAGTGTGCCCGTGGGTCCAGGATTGTTCCTGGAGGCTGGAAGGGCGTGGAGCGCTAAGCTTTATTCACAGTGACCCTGCCCCTATGCTTTCTTCTAGCCTTCGCCCTCGGGAAACGGTCACCTCAGAACAAGTGACCCGACCTGGAACCCAGCTGGACCACAGGTTTAGATGGGACAAGGCCGACTGACTCATCGCTCTCAGCTGCGCTCGGGTCTTACAGCGAGCGACCACCCGCTCTCTTATTGTCCTCCGCTCCCAGCCAGGGCCTCTGGGGCTGCAAGAAGAACGACCCCAGGCTCGGATCCCGAGCTGCTCTTCGCAGCGGGAGGGCCCCCGACTCCCGGGATCGCCCCCATCTCGCCTGGGAGAGAACTTTCCCAGGAACTCGTGCGAGCCTCCAGCGTTGCCCGTGGGCTGGTGCCCCCGCGCCTCCGGCTCCCAGGCCACCCTCCGGAGAAGCCGAGTGAGGCAGAAGGCTCTATGTTGTCCCTTCCCGCCGCCGCACGGCCGCAGGTCTCCTCCCGGTGAACAGGTCCGCGAGCCGGGGCGGACAGCGCCCGGAGCGTGGCTCCTGCCCGGACGGAGCAGGTTGGCACGGGGCTGTGCACTCGAGCTCCTCAGACGGACGACGAGCGTAGCTCCCCCCGCCCTTCGGCTCTGACAAGCCTCCCCAGCCCCGTCACCTGAAAGCCGCCCGGGACAAGTCCAACACGCACCTGAGCTGGCCGGCCGCGCTAGCCCCCGGCCGCGCTAGCCCCCGGCCGCCTCCCTTTCTGGCTGAGGAGCTCGCGCAGACCCCGGGGTCCCCTACACAAAACAAAGACGGGCCTCCAGTTCCCGCCCTCCATTCTCTGTCCCTAAGTGTGAGGTGAACCCACCCTGGCAGCTGGGCCGCCGCTGGGTGGGGCGGAAACCCGGAGCCCCAGCCCTGGCGGCCGAGGATGAGGTGAGGGAGAGGAGGAGCCCGAGCCGCCCCGGGGGACACACTCACTTGGGCCAGGTGAACCATTCCTAGCTGTCTGTCCTGGAAGTGGAAGGAGAGAGAAGAGCAAGGACAGCGAAGGACTCCACACTTATCTTTCCTCCTCCCCGTATGCTCTCAGACGTTTGTTTTTCCCAGGGTTGCAGAAGAGGCTTTTCTCACCCGTCCCCCCCAGCCCCTCCTCCTCACCCCACTTCGGAAGAGAGCTGCGGGAGACCCAGGATGTGCGGGCATAGTCTGTCCAATTCAGCTGAAGCTTCTGGATGCCCTCTTGACTTTTGACTCCCAAGGCGGGGAAGGACCTGACCAGTCCTTGGGGCCTTTCGTGGACCGAACTGGAAAATTCTCTCCGAGCTACGTGCCCGCTTTTCTGTTCTGGCCCTGCATAATCCAGATCAGAGGCTCGTAGCGAGGGGGGTGATTCGGTAGCCTGTCTCTAGTTTCTTTCTTTCCTCCAGCAGACGTCAAAAGCAGACATGGGCTGTTTCTGTGCCGTCCAGGAAGAGTTTTATTGCGAAGTTTTGCTCTTGGATGAGTCAAAGTTAATTCTCACTACCCAACAGCAAGGGATCAAGGTAAGCCGAGCAGGTTTTGTTTACATTCGAGTTACCCCGGGCACTTGTCCTTAAAGGGTTTGTCTGGTGTGGAGCCAGAGGAGGGGAGGTGGGTGGGTAGTGGTAAATACTAGTTGGAAGTACGGTGTTGTGGGAGCCATTCTCCACAGCCTTCTGATGACCATGTCAAGGAAGGTTTAATTTTGAATCTCGTTTCTAAGTTAGAAAAAAAAAATGATGGTGCAAACATTGAATTACTAGTGAGTAGCAAGCTATGAAAAATGCGAGTGGCATGCTGTAGTCTAAAACTCACCCCCGCCCCCAAAAGAACGGAATCGCGGATACATATTCGCATGCACCATATAGCATATATATATGTTGAAGGACTTCTGAACTATTTTGTCATGGCTTTCTCCGTGAATTTATTGTTTGACCTGGTAGTCATTCTCAGTAGTACACACTAGGTTGTTGTTCGTTGTTGCCTGGGATACAAGAGTGGTAACCTAAGTTTTGAACATACAAAAATATTAATCTTTCATCAAGTAATCTAATCCTTCCCACCCACACTCCTGTAATGGTTACTATATGTGTGACCCTGGACCAGTCACTTAACTTCGGAATCTCTGTTTCCTCTATAAAATAAGAGGTCCTGTACCACAAGGTTGTGTGTCAAGTGCGTGAATTCTTTACTAAATTAAGTGCTGTTCTCAGGCTGGTCTCTCCGTTTGTTTTAAGAGAGAAATAAAACTTTGCTTCTGTTGTAGGTCATTGAAAGGCAACTATGATACAATTAAAATTTATAAAACCCAGATGCACAAGGGAAATAAACAGACCTATTTCATTAGTATTGATAAATCCTTATGGATGTCAGCTGTAAACTCTTGTACTTATTTATCTTTCTTGAGTCTCATAATGGTGCTTGTGAATAACTTTTTAAAAAGTTCAACAAATGCTAATTGCCTATGGTATGCTGTGTGTATTGAGCTGTTCTGGGTATTGTATGAGATGCTGGTCTTTTGGAGATTATATATAATCTAGGATATCGTAGGATTTAGAACTTCCAGGGACCTTAAAAAGAATTTACTTCAATACCCTCCTCCATTGCTTTTACAGCTGAGAAAACTAAGGACCAGTGAGGTGGTCTGCCCACAAAAGAATTAAGTGGAAGATCCAGTGATTTGTATTTAGGCTGCAGTATAGTTTAATAGGAAGAGCAGTGGATTTGGTGTGAAGGACCTAGGTTGCAAATCCCACTTCTGCCTGTCATTACCTATAAGACCTACAGAATTCACCTAATTCTCTCTTCATCCTAAAAATAAGGGAGTTGGATTATATGATCTCTAAGGTCCTTTCCAGATTTAAATCCTATTCTCCAAAACCATTACTTTTTTTTTTTACTTCACAAGTCGTATGTGACTCAGAATAAATGCTCATTTTCTCTTTCAGTTTTGAAACATCTAATAGGATGGCATTGTCTTGATAAAAGAACCATTCGTTTTTAATAGATCAACTCATCTCAGAACTGTGTTCTGAAAAATGAAAATTTCAGGCTTTTAGAGCAGCACAGTTAGTCTTTGAATCTCACAAAATCAATACTCTTTTCACAGGTTTTATGTATACTTGTGGAAAATGCTAAACATCTTAGCATGGATGTTATCATGAAAAAGTGTGTAGGATTCAAATCTAACACGTGTGAGGCTAATGCTGCTTTAAAAAGCTACAGTTGCTACTGAGATACCTCATTAAATTAACCCTTTCTTTGGCAGAAAATAATTTGAGAACATCTTGTCCCTTGTTGCTATAGTGACAAAGGACACTATCTAGTGGAGTTCTTCTTGAATCCAATATAATAGGTTTCCTTGGGTAGTAAAACCTCTTTTCTGCTTCAAAGAAGATCATGCCAATTGTACAGAAAAAGAAAACCTTGACTTGCCAGTATGGAGACTATATGGTCTATTGTATTGGCCTAACAAATACATAAACAAAATTAATAATCCTTTGTTGCTGAAAATGCCAATGTTTTCTTATATTGTAAGGTTTAAAAAATTGGACTATCTGATGCAGAAACAATATGGACATTTTTCCAGTCTCAAATTTTCTAGTGCTAACTTGTTTAATTGCATATCTCATATATGTATATGTCATATTAGAAACACAGGGCTCTGATCTAATGTAATAATTTTGAAAAAGAAATATGAGTCTAATGCTGGATTTCATAATTGCTTTTAAAAACTTGATGGTGCTTATCATGTCCAGCAAATAGTTTGAAAATTGCTTAGTGATTCAAAAGCAAATAACTCTTTTGTAGTGCTGTTGCAAAATTTGGATAGATGCCATATAGGTAAACAATGATTTAAGCAGGCTTTTGTTAGAAGTAATCACTTCTCAAAAGGCTTAGCCCATTTTAGTATCACAAAAGCATGTCACAATTATTCTGATGGGCATATGTTTAACATAAATGTCTGCTGAAGTAAAACACACATTATATCACTGCCATGAAAAGCATTTACTAAGTACTTATCTATGTGTAGCATGTAATCTTTATGAAATATGTTTGTTTTCTGTAGATTGACACATATTTTCTTGAACTTCTCCCCTATTTTATTTTTTAAATAAATTGTAGTTAATGTTTTTACTAGATTTAATTATTTATTGACTGAATTTTAAAGTTTAAAGAAGCTAAGAATTGTAGTTTCCTAATACATAATTTGCATGATAAAATACATAATTAGCTGACACTTTAAAGTATCTCATTTGAACCTCATAAACTTCCTGGGAGGTAGATGCTATTTTCATCTGTTTTTTACAGTTGAGGAAATGGAGATAAACAAGGTAAATGACTTGCTCAAGGATTCACAAAGCTAGTAAGTATCTGAGGCTGAATTTGAATTCCAGGCCCAGTCTGCTTTATCTACTCTACTTACCTAGTTGCCTCAGTATCTCAATGCCTTAATACTGTTGAATGATTATAATTCAGTAATTATAAGACAAAGTAAAACTGGTGACTATATGAATTGACAGCTTTATTTTCTGAACGAGAATTGACAATTTTCAAAGGATTCCCAAATACTCAGTTTTGAGAAGGATCTACTTCTTATGGATAGGACAAAGACTGGCACTTGAATGAAAATTAGTAATATTTTTCCCTCAAAGAAGTGAATTTAGTGACTTCTTGAATAGTCATTAAATAAATATGCTTACATCAAAGTACTGATATATGGTCACTTAGATGCAAAGTCCAGGGCAGTAAGTGAAAACAAAGCAAATTGAAAGAGAACTTTGTGAATTGTTCCACTGTTAGTGTTTTTTTTCCCATAAAACTTGATTATTCACATAGGGTTTAAATCAAGAATTGGTAGTACAAAATAAAAATGCAACAGTTTCTACCCTTGTGTTGCTGTCACATATTTTATCAGTAGTGACAGCATGTACATACATACATAATTTTACAAGTGGAATAGGGTTTGGACCTCTGGTTTCATTTTATTGGGAACCTCTGAGTGAGGAAATTTTCTCTTTAAAACTAGTTGACCCTTTCTTTGCAATTTATAGTCTTAGAGAATTGCTTAAAGCATTAAAAGGTTAAATGACATGCCCAGGGTAATATCGCCATTATGTGTCAGTGCTCAGTGTTGAATCCCAGTTTTCCTGGCAGGCTTTTTATCCATTACAATACCCTACTTCTCATGGAAAACAATCAATCAATATACCTTTATTAATTAATTTTTTATGTGCATGGCACTTTGCTAAGCAAATACAAAAAGATATAAAAACAGGGACAGTTCCCTCCCTTAAGGCACTTAGAATCTTTTGAGGGAGGCCATGTGCAATTAAATACATACAAAGCAAGCTATATACAGCATAAATAGGAAATAATTAACCAAGGGAAGCTGCTAGAATTAAGAAGGATTGGGATTAGCTTCCTGTAATAGATGAGATTTTGGAAGCCAGGGAGGTCAATAAGCAAAGTTGAAGAGGGAAAGTGTTCCAGACTTTGGGGACACAGAGAAAATACCAAAAGTTAAGAGGTGGAGTATCTTGTCATGGAACAAGCAGGAGGCCAGTGTCACTGGACTGAAGAATATTTGTCAAGTAGTAAAGTGTAAGAAGACAGGAAAGGTAGGAGAAAGTTAGTTAATGAAGAGCTTTGAATACTAAAAAGAATATTTTATATTTGAGCTTAGAGAAAATAGGGAGCTACTGCAGTTAACAAGTAGGGGGATGACATGGTTGGATCTATGCTTTAGGAAAAATACTTTGTTAACTGGATGGAGGTTGGATTGGAGTAGGGAGAGATTTGAGGCAAGCAGACACATGAGCAGGCTATGTAGAAGTGCAGGTGTGAGGTGATAAAGGGTCTGTAGTAGAATGGTGGCAGTGTTAGATGAGAGAAGGGAGCATATTTGAAAGATGTGCAGTGGTGAAATTGACAGGTCTTGGCAACAAATTGTATATGGTGGGCAAATATAGTGAGGAGTCCAGAATAACTCCCAGGTTGTAAGCTGGAAGGAGTAGGAAGATGGGGTTGTCCTCTACAGTAATTGCAGGCGGGGTGGAGAGTGGATTAGGGAGAAAAATAGTAAGTTCTCCTTTGGACATGTTGAGTTCAATATGTCTACTGAACATCCAGTTTGAGATGTCTGAAAGGCAGTTGGAGATACAAGTTTGGAGATTAGCAGAGTTTGGGGCAGAATAAGTAGATTTGATAATCATTAGTAGAGAGATAGTAATTCAGTCCATGGAAGCTGATGAGATCACCAAGTGAAGTAGTTCTGAGGGAGAAGAGGGACCAGGACAGAACACTGAGGGATGCCTATGGTTAGAGGGTGTGATCCCTGTAAGGAATCCAGCAAAGAAGGCTAAAAAGGAGAGATCAGATATGTAAGAGGAGAACCAGGAGAGAATGGTGTCCAGAAAACCTAGAGAGAAGAGAATATCAAGGAGGAGAGAGTGATCAGCAGCATCAAAGGCTGCATTCAGGTGAAGGAGAATGAAGACTGAGAAAAAATCATTGAATTTGGCAACTAAGGAACCATTGGTGACTTTGGAGAGAACAGTTTTGGTTGAAAAATAGTGTTGGAATCTGGATTGTAAAGGGTTAAGAAGAAAGTGAGAGGTGAGAAAGTGGAAGTACCTACTGTATATGGCCTTTTGGAGGAGTTTAGCTACAAAGGGCAGAAGAAATAAAGGAATACAGGGACAGAAAGATCAAGTGAGGGTTTTTTCAGTATGGCAGAGAAATAATCATGTTTGTAGGCAGTAGGAGGAATAGAGACTCAGGGAGAAATTGAAAATAGTGATAGAATGGGAATGACAGAGGGAGCAATCTGTTGGAAGACATCTTAGAATGGAATGGGATCACTTGAAGATAAAGAGGTACCCTTGCTAAACAATATGGCCACTTCACATGATATAGCAATAAAAGAGGTGTGGTAGATAGAAAATAAGGAAGAGGAGAGAATTAATACAAGCTATTTTTTTAATTGAGTGGGGAGGGAGGGAGAAAGGAAGGGTACCAGAAGCTAAGGGCATCAGAAAAGCTTTCATGCAGGTGGGCTTTAAGCTAAGTTTTTATGGAAGTAAGTGATTCTAAGGGATGAAGAAGAAAAGGACATATCATTCATGTATGGGGAGAAATAGTGCAAAAGGCACAAAGATGGGGGATGGAATGTCCAGTGTGAGACACAAGAAGAAGGAGTCGTTTGGGCTAGACTGTAAAGTGTGTGAAGAGGATTAATATATAGTAAAGTTGAACCAGTAGATTATGACTAGGTTGTGAAGAGTTTGAAATGCCATATATAGGAGTTTCTATTTGATCTTAGAAGTCATCAAGAACTGTTGGATTTTATTGAATTGGAACAGTGACATATTAGACAGATAATTCTCATATTTTTGAAAATATATAATCTTGATTTGTCCTTCCACCACTAATTAAATGCACATAGAGGTACAAGCACTTTTAATAATCCTAGAAAATAAATCATAAAATAAATTTCTGCCAACAAAATTATATTTTCCCATTGATTTATTTTGGAATTATGAATATTTTCTTGGAAAAACACTTTATTCTAGAGACATAGCAGCCTTTTATTTAGTTAATCCAGAATTTCAGTATTGTAAGGGACAGCTGGAATTTTTCCTTACATCATCTAAATGAAGTCATTGACTCTGGGGTCAAGAAAAACAAATAGAATTCTTTTTCTAAATGAGATCTTTTTAGATAGTTAAATACCACCTATCCTTTCCCAATCCCTCTTCTATTTTTCATGCTAAGCATCCCTACTCCTTTCAAATCAATCATTCAATAAATATTTATTAAGTTCCTACTATGTGCCAGGAACTGTTCTAAACCCTGGAGATAACAAAAAGAGCCAAAAGACCATTCCTGCCCTCAAGGTGCTTACAGTCTAATGGTAATTCTTAAGGGATAAGGATTCCAGGCTCTTCACCATCCTGGTCATCTGGCTGTTCTCCATGTTACCAGTGCTCTTCTTAAACTGTGGTGAAAACAAGTTGAAATCAGCACTTTAAGTGCTATCAAAGGAACTGTCACCTTCTTCCTGAAAGTTCTACTCTAACTGCAGCCCATGCTTTTATCAACTTATTTGGCTGTCTCACAACGAGCCTGTGACTCTCTCATCTTGTACATTTATTATTTGAATGATGTTAGACTTTACATTTGTGCCTCTTTGTTTCATGTTATTAGATTAATCCTATATTCTAGTCCAGTGGACTTCAAAGTTTTTTGATCAGGTACCCCATCAGTGCGTACCCAAATAGAGGTACATTTACTTATTTATAAATAATATTCTATATACTAAAGTGCTAACAATTGCTAGCAATTACGTATACTATAATAGGAAACGATAAAGATGAAATAATTGTTTATTGTAGAGTCAATAGGGAGCCACTAGAGTTTACTGAGTAGGAAATAATTCAGTTTGAATTGTTTTAGAATCTGAAGGTTACCTGGCAGGATAAGTCACTGGACACTGAGGTCCTTTCTCAAGGTAAGCTGCCAAGCATTCAAACTATACTCCAATGGCATGGCCCTGTTCTTTGAACAAATAAATGTATGTCTGCTTAAAAGACTCTTTTATGGAGAATTCAAACAAGCCAAGCCCTAACAGGGTGATCAGAAGATGTAATACAAGTACTGTTTTGAGGTCTCTGAAAAACTTCAAAATTTTTGGAATTTTTGGAAAACTTTTGGAATTTTTCTCCCAGTGACATGGGAGACACTGGAAAAGGACCATTCAGCATGGCACACTTTATCAAAGAATGTGCTGTGCTCTAGAAGTAAAGCAGAATTAAAGTAACTCAAAAGGAACATGAGATGTGCAAATTTAGAGAATCTACCCCAAATGTTCATATGGACTCTTTGTGCCTGACCATGATAGAGCATTCTGAACACATATTGGTCTGATCAGCCATAGTTGGACACACTCTAATGTGACCCTAACGTAGTGATGTCATTTTAGTCTTCTTCTGAGAGCAAAGGACAATAACCAACCACATGGTCAGACTTACATTTTATGGAAATTATTTTTGCTGCTGTCTAGAGGATGGATTAGGATAGAGAAAGATCAGTTAAAAGGCTTTACAATAGTTCATGCTAATAAGGTGGTGGTTGTGTGAATCAAGAGAAGATGACACATGAGAAATTGATCCTGTGGATGTAGAAATGACAAGATGTGAGTAAGAGTGAGGTAACACTAAAGTTAGGCACCTAAGTGATTAGAAGGCTGAAAGTGCCTTCAGTGATGAAAGGGAAATTCAAAAGAGGGGTAGATTCAGGAGGAGAAGATAATGTTATGAGATCTGCTATAGAAATTGATACCTGTCTTTGTTCATCCTGTGTAACTCATTGTCTCACTGAAAATGAAAATGGTAGTCTTATGGGGTGAATAAAGTTCTCACTCTATGAGTTCAGAACCCACCCTGTGGGAAAGGTTATAAGTACAACAGGGAGTGTGGAGTGATTTTGTCTGCATAGCTACTGGTGCTATAGTTAGTTAATTATAACTGCTCATAGGGGCCAGATACCCACTTGAGAAAGGAACAGGTTAAAAGCATGCATGGCCACAGAGGGAGTGGGTGGGGAAAGAGGAATATTGGGTGATAGTAGATTGGTTTTTATAAGGAGGGTAGCATGAGATTCTTCTTTCTACCCCTGTAACAGATGGATCACACATCCCTTGAGCTGAAGGGTGGGCCCTTTAGGGGACTGGAACCTCCACATTGTAGATGACTATTCTAGTCTATCAAGTTTTTTTCCGATTCCTGAATCCATCATCCAATGCATTCACTGCCCTGCTTAGGTTTATGATATGTACAAATTTGATAACATGCCATCTTTGTTTTTAAATCCAAGTTATTGATAAAATTGTTAAACCATATAGGGCCAAGCACAGCTCCCTGGACATTCCCCTGGAGACCTCCTTCCAAATCAACTTTGGGACTGGACATTCAGCCACTTGAAAATCCATTTAACTTTATTATCTAGGCTATCTCTCTTTTTTTTTTCCTATGTGGATAGTATGAGACATCATCAAATGCTTTGCTAATCTATAACATTCTCTACCTTATTAATCCTATCAAAAGAGAAAATAAAATTAGTTTGACATGGTCTGTTCTTAAGGAAAAGCATGTTTCCCACCAATGAATGACTTAATAATCACCATTTTCTTTGTAAAAAGTCCACTGACTTTTCCTTTGATATTCTTAAATTTTGCCTACAAGTCAGATTTATCATTCTATTCTTTGTAGACTCTTCTCTCTCTCTTTTCTTTCAAAAGCAGGATATTTATACTTTCATTCTATAGTACCTCTCCCATTCTTTAAGAACTTTCAAAGATCTCTGCAAGGATGATTTCAGAAAAACCTGGATTTACATAAACTGATGTGGAGTGAAATGAGCAGTATCGGGAGAACATTGTATATAGTAACAGCAATGTTTTGTGATAAATAACTGTGAATGACTTAGCTATTCCCAGCAAACAGTGATCCAAGACCATTCCAAAGGATTCATGATGAAAAATGTTATCTGACTCCAGAGAGAGAGAACTGATAGATGCATACAGACTGAAACATACTATATTCTCTTCTTTCCTCCCTCTTTCTCTCTCTTCCCCTCCTTCTTTTGAGTTTTTTCCCATAAAAATGAATAATATGGAAATATGTTTTACATGATTATGCATGAGGATGGATGGAGAAAGGCATAGAAATTGAAACTCAAAACCAAAAAAAAGAAAGAATGTTAAAATTGTTTTTACATTTAACTAGGGGAAAAATTACATATTTTAAAAAACTAAGAAAGAAAAGTCACTGCAAGTAATTCAACACCTTTCACTAGCTCATCTGTTTGGTTTTGATTCCATCAAAATCATACTTTCCACACCCCACCCTACACCCTCACCTCCAGGATAAGCTCATCACCAGGAATCTCATCATCATGGAGATTGCTTCAACTTTGCTACTCATACCATGTCGATGCCTTCAGCTGTCTGTGCCCCTGTGATGGAAAGACTGGTTGTTGCTGTTGTTGAGGATGGAGCAAAAGAACTTACAAAAGGCTCAGTTTGGGCAGCTAGGTAGATAGACCACCAGACCAGGAGTCAGGAAGACCTAAGTTCGAATCTGACCTCAGATACTTACTAGCTATGGGACCCTGGTAAGTGAGGAAAAGGACTGTATCTATTTTTCTTATTTGTATCTCTAATGCTTAGCACAGTACCTGGCACATACTAGGTACTTAATAAATGTTTATTGTATTGTGTGGTAAGAATCATGTATCTACCAGTCACTTAAGTAACTGAGATGTAGTTCATCTAGGTCCGGTGGCTTAAATTCATTAAAAGAATATAATTAAATATAGAGACAATAATGTTCAAAGTAAGGCACAGAGTAAAAACGTAAAATTAGACAATACACACCATTTAGATTCGATTTACCTGGGTGGCCCATATAGTCTTTGTGTTTGATATATGCTTTTAATGCGGGAAGTCCTCTATACATTGCCTTTAGATTTAGCCCTCTTCCAAGCAAGTATTTTTCCTTAAAATCCAAGTTTATATGCCCAAAGGGCTATAAAAATGTGCATAGCCTTTGACCTAGCAATATTGCCTCTATGGCTATATCCCAAAGAGATCATGAAAATGAGAAAATGATCCACATGTACAAAAATATTTATAGAAGCTCTTTTTATGGTGGCCTAGAGCTGGAAATTGAGGGGATGCTCATCAACTGGGGCAGTGCCTAACAAGTTGTGCTATATGAATGTAATGGAGTACTATTGTGCTATAAGAAACGACAAACAGGCAGACTTCAGAAGAACCTGGACATATATGAACTGATGTTGAGTGAAGTGAGTAGAACCAGGAGAGAACATTGCATATGGTTACAGCCACATTGTGCAAAAACTAACTTTGATAGACTTGACTCTTCTCAGCAATGAGAGGTTCTAAGAGAACTCCAAAAGGCTCTTAATGGAAAATGCTGTTCACATCCAGAGAAAGAATTATGAAGTCAGAACACAGAATGAAGCAGACTATTTTCTCCTTTATGTTTTGTTTTTCTCATAGTTTCTCCCATTTATTTTAATTCTTCTGTGCAACATGACTAATGTGAAAATGCGTTTAATAGGAATGTGTGTGTAGAACCCATATAAGATTACATGTCATCTTGAGGAGGGAGAAGGGAGAGAAGGGGCAGAAAATTTGGAATTCATGGAAGCGATTGTTGAAAACTGAAAATAAATTTAATAACTTTTAGGAAAATAAATTAATAAATTTGAGGAAAGTTTACATAAAATGAAAGCCTTTGGTGACCAAGTGTTATAAGAACTTTTATGTATTTGTTTTCTGCTTTGTAATCAGTTGTTTATTCAGGTATGGGTTTCTGTTAAGGCTGAAGAAATGTTTTCTCTCTTTTAAAAAAATTGGTGGGGTATCCTTTGTAGATTCTTTATACTAGGGCAGGAGTGGGGAACCTGCTGCTTCAAGTCCACATGTTGCCCTCTAGGATTCAGTCAAAGGGCCTCACTTGAGGAACTAGGGGCCACATGTGGCCTCAAGGTGGCAGGTTCCTCACCCCTGTAGTAGGGGAAAATGGCAGTAAGATACATTAGGATACAGCCTTGAACCTTTTCTGTGGGCCATCTAGGTTAGTAAGATTTTTAAGAAACAAAGAATTTAACATAGCTTGATTATGAATTAACTAGTTTTCAAATTTACTGTCACAAATGTGTAATAGATTATTAATTTCTTCAGTATCTTTACAGATGAAACTAGCAAACTTTAGTTCTCTGAAGAATAGTGTAGTAAAGAACCACTGGGACATTTGCTTTTCCCCCTAGATGCGCTGAACTGAATTAATGAAACCAGCAAGCCAGAAACTCTTCTACTTTTAAATAAAATTGTCTCAGCCCAAGATTTGTGAAATAATGTTGTTGTTAAGTCATTTCCAGAACTTTAAGGGAAAGAAAATTTCCTATTACAAGCTTAAAGAAAGAGCATTATTTATTTCTTTTTATGTAAATTAAAAATTGGTTTAAACTTTATATAGTAGAGGATAGCAATTTTCATGAGGCATAGCAAGGGTATGGTGGGAAAAAAGATTCTCCTGAATTTGGAATCATAGGATACAGGCTTTGACTCTCATCTCTTTGGAGTCCCAGGACTTACATGACCTTGGACAAGCATTGCACTGAATAAAATATCTACAGTATAACTGTTAGAATCAGAAAGAACACCATATCAAATCTGATGAGAAATGAATATGTGGAACTACTGTCAAAAAAGTAATCCACAGAAAATGTCTTATTTTTAGATCCTTTGCCAGTTTTCTGCTATTTTCACACCTCAGTTGGGCGGAAGATACGGTGCTACAGGGAGTGATCACATGCTATGCCATTAAATAGCTTATTAGATGCTTTTATCAATTAAAAAAAGAGTAAAAAATCTTGGCACTATAAATATTAATTAGATGAGGTCAGGTCAGAACCAAAAAAAGAAACATCAGATCTTTTTTTTTCCTTCCTTCTTCTACTCTCAAATAGGTATTTATGTTTATGAATCATAGGATTATAACTTCAGAGTTGGAAGTCACATAGGGGTCTTCTAATATAACCCCTTTCATCTTTTAAAAGAGGAAAAAAGGTCCAATTAGGCTAAATGACTTGCCCAAGACCACACCCTCTATTGGATCATTGCCTTGTCATGGCCAAAAGGCTTGTGTAGCTCAATGAAACCATGAACTGTGCCCTGCAGGATTACCCAAGATGGACAGGTCATAGTGGGAAGTTCTGACAAAAGGTGATCCTCTGGAGAAAGAAAAGGCAAACCTCTGCAGTGTCTTCGGCAAGAAACCTCCTTGGACAGTATTAAAATGGGGTATAATCTCAAAAATGACAGAGTAATGTTTGTTTGAATCTAAGGCAAACTATACAACATCACAGTAACACAAGTCTATGCTCCAACCACTGATGCTGAAGAAGTCAAAACTGATCAATTTTTTTGAAGACCTATAACATCTTCTAGAAATAATACTCCCAAAAGTTGTCATGTTCATCATAGGGGATTGAAATGCTAAAATAGGAAATCAAAAAATAATTGGAGTAACAGGCAAGTTTGGCATTGGAATACAAAATGAAACAGGGTTTTGTCAAGATAACTCACAGTTTATAGCAAGCATCTTTTTCAGTAACCCAAAAGACAATTATACATATGGGCATCACTAGATACCAATATTGAAATCAGATTGATTATATCCTTTGCAGCCAAAGGGGGAGAAATGATAGTTAAAACAAGACCTGGAGCTGACTACAGCTCAGATCATGAGCTTCTTATTGCAAAATTCAGATTTAAATTGAGGAAAGTAAGGAGAACCATCATATGATACAGGTATGACCTGAATAGTATCCCTTGTGAATAAAAATTTGGAGTGAGGAATAGATTTAAGGGATTAGATTTGGGTAGATTTGGGTAGAGTGCCTGAAGAACTACAATAGAGGGTTGCAGTATTGTACAAGAGGCAACAACAAAAGACATCCCCTGCCCACCACGCACCCCTCTCACCTCCTCTGAAAAGAAAAGCAAGAAAGCAAAATGACTGCCTGATGAGTCGTTAAAAGTAGCTGAGGAAAGAAGGAAAACAAAAAGGTAAAAAGAAAAGGAAAGATATACCCAGCTGAATGTAGAATTCTAGAAAATAACAAGGAGAGATAAGGTTTTCTTAAATGAGCAATGCAAAGAAATGGAGGAAAACAATAGAATAGGAAAGATGAGAGATGTCTTTGAGAAAATTAGAGATATCAAGGGAATGTTTCATGCAAAAATGGACATGAAAAAAGACGAAAATGACAGAGACAGCAAAAATGGAAGAGATTAAAAAGGTGGCAAGAATATAAAGAACTGTACAAGATTATCTTATATAGCAGCACTAATAATCATGATAGCTAAGCTATTTAAAATGCTAAAAGGTGATGCTGTTAAAGTACTGTAATCTATATTCTGACAGATTTGGAAAACTGACTTTGGATTGGAAAATGACATTTTATGTCCCAATTCCAAAGAAGAGCAATGCCAATGAATGTTCAATTTACCAATCACATTCGTTTCATATGTCAGCAAGATTGTGCTTAAGATTCTGCAAGCTAGCCTTCAGCAATATGTGAACCAAGAGTTATCAGAACAGGCTGGTTTACAAAGAGGCAGAGAAACTAAAGAAGAAATTACCAACATTTGCTGGATTATGGAGGAAGCAAGGAAGTTTAAAAAAAAGCATCAGCTTCTGCTTCATTGACTACACTAAAGCCTTTGACTGTGTGGATCACGGAAAAATGTGTGTCCTTAGAGAAACGGGAGAACCAAAGCATCTTATTTGTTTCCTGAGGAACCTGTATATGGGCCAAGAAGCAATAGTCAGAACTGGACATGGAACAATTGATTGGTTTAAGACTGGAAAAGGAGCACAACAAGGCTAGATTCTGTTACCTTATTTATTTAACTTATATGCAGAGTTATTGTTCTGTCATTTCAGTTGTTCAATCATGTCCAACTCAATGATCCCATTTGGGGTTTTCTTGACAAAGAAAATGGAGAGGTGTGCCCTTTCCTTCTTCTGCTCATTTTACAGATGAGAAAACTGAAGCAAGCAGAGGTAAGTGACCTGCCTAAGGTCATACAGCTAGTAAATATCTGAGACCAGAAATAAGCTCAGGAAGATCAATCTTCTTGACTCCGGGTCTGGCACTCTATCCACTGCACCACACATATGCAGAGTACATCATGCAAAATGCCAGATTGGATGAATCAAAAGCCAGAATTAAGATTGCTGGGAGAAATATCACCAGTCTCAGATATGTAGATGATGCCACTCTGGTGGCAGGAAGTGAAGAAGAATTAAGAAGCTTCTTGATGAGGGTGTTAGAGGAGAGTGTAAAAGCTGCTTGAAATTTAACATCATAAAAACCTACTATCTTAGCAAATTTTCCATCACTTCCTGGCAAATAGAAGGAGGAAAAAAAATGGAAAACTGTCAGATTTTATATTCCTGGTCTCAAATATCAATGTAAATAGCAACAACAGTCAGGAAATTAAAAGAACTATGCTCCCTGAAAGAAAAGCTATGGCAAAACTGGACAGCATAGTGAAAAGCAAAGATATCACCTTGCTACTAAAAAAGGTCCATATAGTCAAAGCTATGATTTTTCAAGTAACAGTGTCTGGCTGTGAGAGTTGGAATATAAGGAAAGCTGAGTACCACAGAATCAATGCTTTTGCATTGTGATCCTGGAGAAGACTTTTCAGAGTCTCTTGGACAGCAAGATCAAATCAGTCAATACTTAAAGAAATTAACTCAGACTATACACTGGTCAAATACTGAAGTTGAAGTTTAAATACTTTGGCCATATGATGAGAAGGAAGGGCTCCTTGGAAAAATCTTAGGTCAGCTGAGAGAGCTCCATCTATAGTGATTAGAGAACTGAATTCTGCTTCTTTCTACAGAGTTCTTTGATTTTATTGTTTTCTACTTCTATCTACAACTTTAAAGAAGGTAAACTTCTCAGGGGTAGTATGATTTGAGAGGGAGAAATATAGGAAAAATAGTTTTGCATTTGTTGTACTGCAGGCTGTGCTTATTGGGGAAGCAGCTTTGCTTGACTAAAAGCTGATAGGAGAAAGAAAGAATTCTGTGGTGTGAATAAGTGGCTGGGTCAACCTGAGTAGTTTTGCAGTTCTCAATGTCATTGTTGATATATAATATACATTTAAGCTTCAGTAGGTTAAAACTATCATAATCCTCTTAGGACACCCTGTATATTTGCTAAAAGAGTATACACCTCTTTCTTGGCACCCTGTTAAATATGGCAACAAGTTAAAAGAACTTATGACTGCCAGTGCTCAAGATCAGAAGAAATACTTTCAGTGAGAGAGTAATGAATACCAAAAAGGAAAAAGTTCACAGATAAGTGGTTTCATATATTGAAGATTATTTTTGAAAGCACCAGGAACATTAAAGCTTGGTTGGAGTCCAGGGTCCTCACTCCTCTACCATCCATAAATTGGTGGGAGAGTGTAATCCAGGTTTGTAGGTGAACTGTAATAATTCAGTTCTTCCTGTATTTCTGTATTTACCTTTTATTGATTAAATGTTTTGTGTTTAAGAATTAATGGTGTTATGGTAGATGATTAAATGAAAATGGGAAGCACACCAGTGAGGGCTTAGGAATTATGGCAGTGAGTAGTATGAGTTTATTCCCTAGATGCCTAGGATCCAGAAAACATGAATTGTAGCTGTATTATTGTGTCCATGTCTAGTTCCCTACTGTAAAAATCCTTCATGCCTCCTAATATGAGTACAGGTTGGGTGAATAATAAGCCAGCCCAGAGAGAGTGAGAGAAAAGGGAGAATGGGTATCATTGCTATATTGCCCAGGTGAGTGGGTCCAAAGCTATGTCTGGGCAACAGTTATCAATAACTTGGATAAAGGCATAGATGGTCTACTCATCAGATTTGCAAATGACACAAAACTGGGAGGTATATCTAACCCACTACATGATTGAAATAGGATACAAAAGGCTATTGTCAGGCTAGAGCTTTGATCTGAATCTAATAACATTAAATTTGAGGGAAAATTTAAAGTCTTACACAGGTACAAAAAAAAATCAGTGGCACAAGTGCCACATGGAGAAGGCATGGTTAGAAAACAATTGCTCTGAAAAAGACATGGAATTTTAATGGAGTACAAGTTCAATTTGAGTCAGTCAAATGATATAGCTGCCAAAAAAGCTAATACAGTTTTGGGCTGTGTTTCCAGGAATAGGCAGGAGGTAGTCTATCTGCCTTCAACAGATTTCATCTGGAGCTTTGTGTTCCATTATGGGTGCCATAGTTTAAGAAAGATATTGAGAGTCTTCAGAAGCAGGCAACTAGAATGGTGAAAGGTCTTGAGTCCATGTCATGTGAGGACTGGTTGAATGAACTAGGGATGTTTATCCTGGATAAAGGAAAACTGGGAGAGTGGAGTAATGGAAGGGAACATGAGAGCTGTTTTCAGATATTTTAAGGGCTGCGTGTAGAAGGCTGCTTCTAAAAGGCAGAGCAATGGGTGGAATTTGCAGAGGCAAATATGTAGGCTTGATGTCTGGGGAAATTTCCTAACAATGAGTAATATAAAAGTTGAATGGATTCTCTCAAGAGATGAAGGCCTTCTTGGAGGTCTTCAGGCCAAAGCTGGACTACAAGTTATCAAGTTTCTCACAGTGGAGATTCCTTTTGTGTTTGGTTTGAACTAAGGAGCCACTGGGGTCCCTTTCAATGATTAGATTCTGTGAGTCTCTGAAAGTTGTTACTGACCTATCATATTAGTTTAATTTATGATTCAGAAAGTCTGTAATAATTGTTTTTTGAAGAATTTGTTTACCCTTTCCAAGAAGATGAAACTACAATTATATGACACCACAAGCTGTATGTTTTTTTTTTTTAGTGACATTGTTTTATTAGCATGACTTCCTGAACATTATATAAATATAACACTGTCTCCTTGCTACTGTATCAAATATCACTTCAGTAGGAAGTTCAAGAATACACTTAGCGCTACTTTAAGAAATGTGAACCCTCTGGTTTCTGTTGTCATATTAGTTGGAAAAGAGTTTTAATTTTCTACCATGATCATTGATAAAGTTCAGTGGGAGGAAGAACACCACCACCATGTTAAAATTTAAGGAAGTA
Source organism: Bettongia penicillata ogilbyi (assembly GCA_023548195.1). Classification (NCBI taxonomy): domain Eukaryota; kingdom Metazoa; phylum Chordata; class Mammalia; order Diprotodontia; family Potoroidae; genus Bettongia; species Bettongia penicillata. The sequence continues at coordinate 2,462,779 of JAJHZJ010000545.1, read as the reverse complement.
AAAGATATTTGGAGTACTCTCCAAGGATTGATTGTAATTCCTGATCTTTCTGCACTTTTCTCACCACCTATTATTTAGTAAGTGAGGCACTCATCAGTTCTTTTTATTTTGCTTTCATCCTTTTAGCCAATTGAAATTCTTATTGTTCTAATTTAGCACTAGAACTTTAGTTCTTATTTGAAGATGAAAATTTTGTTTCAAGAGCTACTATCTATAACCAATAGAAACTGAAATTTTTTTTTACTTGGATTGTAAATCTGCTGTGTAGTAGCACATATTACATATACTGCATGGTGTGTACTTTTCTTGTTTCCACTCTTAGTGGGGAAAAAAATTCACTGTTCATTAAACTATCTGTGGTTGTTTTACCTTTTCTAAATGGGTAAGTATTGTTTCTAAGAACTATCTCAAGCTCTGAAATGACTTCTCCAGAGATTGCCTTTGCAGTTCCTGAAAACTAGAGGGACCCTATTTAGCAGTTTGTCATTTGAAGCCAGGTCATTAGAAGCAATCCCTAAAATCTGGAGGGACCTTATTCAGCAGTTTCTCATTGGAAGCTAGGAGCAGCTAGGTGACAGTGAATAGAGTGCCTGGCCTGAAGATAGATAGGAAGGCATCTTCCTGAATGCACTTACTAGCTTTGTGACCCTGGGCAAGTCACTTAACCCTGCCTGCCTCAGTTTCTTTATCTGTAAAAAATGAGCTGGAGAAGGAAGGCAAACCAATCCAGTATTTCTGCTAAGAAAAATCCCAGATGGAGACATGAAGAGTCATGCATGACTGAAACAACTGAACAATAACATTAGAAGCCAGTGACTTCTCAATAGCTGAAAAGTGTGTGTGAAAACTGAGGTTTTTGGAATGATAAGAAGAAGGAAAAGAAGAAATGACAGGGAGAAGAAAGAAAGGAGAGGTGTTAATTAAATTATCAAGGATGGCAAATCAAAGAAGAAAGCATTTCAGAAGGATCAGATTACAAAGGGAAGAGGGAGAGGAATTGCCAGAAGGAAAAGTAGTAGGGTCAAAAAAGAACTATATTATTAGGACTCAGGGGATTTGCAGAAGAGTCAGACTAAAGAAAATAATAAATTATTGCCAATACATGTAGTCCTCAACTTAAAAATGGATTGTGTTATAAAGATTCATTTTTATTGAAAACTTACTTAACCCATGAAATACAAAATTAAATATAGTCCTCCTAATCTTGATAGTGGTTACCCAGGAATGAGGGATATTGAAATTTGTGAAATGATTCCATTTTCTTCCTAGTTCTAACTCATGAGAATTTTAGGAAAGATCTGTACCTGGTCATCCTTTTCACCTCACCGTTCATGGAAAGCAAGCACGAATAGAGATGGAAATGCTTTCATTTCTATTCTCCTGTGTAAGGGCCTTGGGCTAAGAGGAAGAAATTATCTAAATAATTCATATCTACTAACCTTGGAAGTCCTAAGATACATGAAGGCCCTTGATCACATGCCTTTTTACACTATGTATAATCTGGTACTGTAACTCAGCTTCACCTAACCAATATTTATTTATGGTTAATAATAGATTTTTGTTGATATCTTTTTTTTGCCTTATTTAGATTTTCTCCTGTATTCCCTCCCTTCCCCTTTCGAGAATTTTTTAAAAAACAAGAGGAAGAAGAGAAAAAAATTTAGCAAAACCAGTCAACATGTTGAAAAAATCTGAAGTTATATGCCATGTTCCATACCTGTGGATCAACCAACTCTGTGAAGGAACAGGGGCGGGAGGTGTCTTCTCATGTCTTTTCTCCTATCAGTGTGTGACTGGTTAGCCAGAGGACACATTAGATAAAAGCCAGTCAGTCAACTAACATTTATTAAGTGCCTACTATGTGCCAGGTTCTATGCCATCCTAAACCCTGGGGATACAAAAAAAGGCACCCAAACAATCCTTGCTCTCCGGGAATTCTAATGGGAGTGGGGCAGAAGAGAAATCAAAGTAAAGGTATTTAAATAGAACAGCTTAGTAGGATAAGTAGCAACACGTCTGTCTTTCCCCAGTTAACTTGGGACAAATTCTTCTACAAATTGACACATATAACTAGGACAACTCCTGCCTTTGATGCTATAGAGTTATTGATATCCCCTGGCGGTTTCATCATAAGCCTGTCTGCTGGTTCTGTTGTAATTGCTAGACATCTCTATAGAAGATGGTGATGAAAGTTCTCTCTACTACCTTGGCTTAGTGTAGGCAGGCTCATCTGTTAGTTGCCTTGGTTCCTGTTTGCTTGACAAACCCTCTTTGATAAGTACTAGCTGATACCTCTGCCACCAAATCCAGTAAAGGGAATAACAACCAGTGAGAATGTTCCAGGCTAATAGTCTATTTTTTTAAACTCACTTTTTCCTGTTAGGATCAATGCATCTATCTCAAGTCTTTCACTTAGAGGCCCTTTAAATGCTAGGCATTTAATTCAACAAACATTAAGTGCCTACTGTACACCAGGCAGTGTTTGGAGCATTGGAAATCCCCCCCCAAAAAAAAAAGTGAAATAGTTCTATCCTTTCAAGCAGCTTACATTCTTATGGGGCAGCGAGGTGTGCTGGGCTAGAATCAGGAAGACCTGAGTTGAATCTGACCTTTGACCTTTAGTAGCTCTAGCTCTGTCCTTGGTCAAATCATTTAACCTGTTTGTTTCTTCAACTAGGAATAAGAATAGCACTTACCTCAGAGGGTTGTTATGAAGATCAAATGAGATATTTCCAAAACTTTTAGCACAGTGTAGGCACTATATAAATGGTAACTATCATCATTATTATTGAAAACGACATGTGCTAAAAACATTAAAAACAGAATTCCTACAATACAGTAAATCATCATCAACAGGAAGACAGGTTTTCAGAATGAAATGGCACTTAAGTCAAACTTTGAAGAATGTTAGAAGTTTTGTGAGGCAGATGTTAGGAGAGAGTGCATTCCATGGATGGGGAAGAGTCCTGACAAAGGCATAGCAATGGGGCATGGAATGCTATGTAAAGGACCAGCTGGACTCAAATGTAGAATAAGTGAGAGTACAATGAACAAAGAAAGGAAGGACTGTGTCAGATTGCGATGGACTTTTTGTGAAAGGATGTGTGAAGGACGTATTAAGTGAGAGACCAATCCAGACATTATTACAATAGCTCCAGCAAGAATTGATGAGGGCTTGAACCTAGGGTAATGGCTTTGTCACTTAAGAGAAGAGGATGGATAAAACTTGCTGTCAATTAGATATGCAAAGTGAAAGAAAGGGAAGAGTTGAGGATGAATCTGAGGTTCCTAGCCTAGTTGTCTGGAAAGAAGGTAGGATCAATCAGTTAATATCAATCACTTCACACCTATCAGATTAGCTTACATGACAGAAAAGGAAAATGGCAAATACTAGAGGGGGGTGTGGAGAAATAAGTGCACTAATATAATGTTGGAGAAGTTGTGAACTAGTACATCCATTATGGAGATCAATTTGGAGCTGTGCCCAAAGGGCAATAAAACTGTGCATACCTTTTGACCCAGCAATACCACTACTTGGTCTGTAGCCCAGAGAGATCAATGAAAAAGAAAAAGGATATATATATATGTGTGTGTGTGTGTGTGTGTGTGTGTGTGTGTGTATACACATATACATATACAAAAATATGTATAGCAACACTTTTTGTAGTGACAAAGAATTGAAAAAAGGGAGATACCCATTAATTGGGAAATGACTAAACAAGTTGTAGTATCTGATTGTGACAGAATACCATTGTGCTATAAGCAATTATGAGGAAAATGGTTTCAGAAAAGTCTGAGAAGATTTATGATTGATTGATTTTGTCCTTCATTTTTGAAGAGAAACATGACATCAGAAAAATGATGACATGACTTGTACTTGACTTTGTTTTGAGTGAGGGAGGGCTGTGCAAGGCCACCAGCCTCACTATCTCCTCCTGAGCCATCTGGATCCAGTGACCTGAAATTCATCAGGATGACTGGAGATGGCTCAGGATGCAATGGGAGACCTTGACCTTTTCAGATACTCACTTAGAGCAAGGTAAATGCCCATTGAGTGAATAAGCCTTTTTAAGAAGTAGTCAGGGAATGGCCCTTTTCATGAGCAAAATAAAGGAAAAAAATAACTAAATCATGCTGGGAGGGAAAGGGAAGATTTATAGGAACTGATGCAAAATAAAGAGCAGAACTAGAACACTGTATACAGTAACAGCAATCAATAAACATTTTTTACATGCCAGGCACTGTGCTCACAAACTAATTGTATGTCCTCATCATAAATAGGGAAATCCTGCTTTGGACTTAAAGAGTTTGATATGCCCATGAGACATCCAGTTAAAGATGTTCAATAGGAAGTCAGTGATGTAGAACTAGAGCTCAAGAGCAAGATTGTGATTGAATGTATCGATCTAGGAGTACTCTGAAGAGAGTGGAACCTGAGAGAATTGATGAGATTGATGAGAGACAGATAGACAGAGAAGAGTTTAGACAGAGAAAAGAAGTGAGCTCATAATAGAAGCCTGACATCCATTCACACAGGGATTGGATGATCAGAAGGAGCAGCCAGATGAGTAAAGGGAGAACTCAGAGCAGTGTCATGAAAACCCAGGGAGGAATGGAAATAAACAGTTCAAGAATAATGAGGACTGGGAAAAGGTCTTTGTATTTGAACATTAAGAGATCACTATAGAAAGCTGTTTCAGTTAAGTGATGAGGTTGGATTCCAGATTACAAAGGGTTTCAGTGAGTGGAAGGTGAAAAAAAATAGAGGCAATAGAGAGTATAGATAGCTTTTTTAGAAGATGGTGACTAAGAGGATATATATAGGATGATTGAGGCAATGTTAAGATTAAATGGGTTTTTTAGGATCAAGGCAATATGGACATATTTGTAAACACTAAGGAAGGAGTCAGTAGGTAAGTAGAAATACAAAATGAGAGAGAGCAGAGGTTCATAGAGGCAAGCTCTTGGAGGAGTTGGAAGGGGATGGATCAAGAGCACAAATTAGTGTTTACAAGGCTGACTACTTCTTCCTCAGCTTGTAGAACAAACAAAGAGAGAATGGAGAAAGTGTAGAGGTGATTGAATTACACTGCTGGGAAAAAGAGCTCATGAGAGATAACAATTTTTTTTTTTTTTAGTAAAGTGTAAATTAAGGCACTTTCCTGAGCAAAATAAGGGGAGAAGTAGGCTAGATGGCTTGAGGAAGGAAAAAAAAGATTTGCTACAAGGACTGTGTTTACAGTGAAGCTTAGTTGTTGTATGACATGTGATGACGTTGAAAAATACAATTTGAGGAGTGGAATAAGTAAATGTTTTAAGAGTAATCCAGATTTGGCATTTCAGAAGGGATGAATGGGGCCAAGACTCTAGAGTAGAGAGTAGTATAAAATTGAACTAGTTTTCTATGGGTCAAAATTGGAAAGGGATGAAAATGAGACTCGGGGGTAAATCATCTACAAAAGCATGAGAAGGGTTGGAGTGACGACATTTCATCGAAGACAGACAATAGCTCAATTCCTAATTGTCAGCTTTTATTCCTGCTCAAAATATTTATGTGTGGAGTTAGGTAGCTGGGGAAGTATTACTCCAAAGGGTTCAGAGGGTCTGAGGCTCCATATTCTTTAGCCCCAAATCTTCTGGATCTTGCCTTGTAAATGAACCTGAAGGAGCACAAAAGCTAAACTAAGAAGGTAAGATGACTGTCTTTCCATGTCCTGGCCCATACTCCTGCTTTTGTTATGTATGTATGACTGGTAACAAACCTCCCAGGCTTATAGCCAACAAATACATTAGAACCTAGGTTTATGAGGAACATGGTTTACATATATACTTCACTGGTTGAGAAAAAATTTTTTCCCAGAATTTGTCTTGCAGGATGAACAAAAATTCACAGTACAAACATCAAAATTTTGTTTAAAAACATCACCCAAATAAGACTGTAGCAATGAGAGACACAAATATTTTTAATGATAATGCAATGCCACATTTCCATGACATTCTGAAAAAACATCAAAAACAAGTGTCCTTAGATAGATTCCTAGTCAAAAGAAAACGTGAAAGTGATTCTAAGAAGTGAAAAATAAGTGAAGACAATAGTGTTAGTCTTACTTTTAGTGAAAGTAGCATAAGAGAGAACACTCCCCACATTGAAATCCTTATGTTCTCATGGAGATTCTCCTTCCAAGCAATAACCCTCCTCCTCCCTCTTGCCTCCCTCACACCAGCTATGACTCTTCTCAGAGGTAAAGTGCAGGTTAATTTATTTTCCGTTTATATTGTGTATTAGTCATTGCTATTGTATTTCAGCCACATTAAGGACAAAATACTTAAAATTGTAAATAATTATTTTTATATGATTATTTTTGGGAATGTGGTACCAATCATCCGACTTTACATAATTTCCTATGGGAAAATTTGCTTTGCAATATGAACAAATTGCATGATGAACAGAATCGCAGAACAAATTAAATTCGAAAAACGAAATTCTGTTGTACTTCTACTGGAAAATGTGTTCTAATTTCTAATGTGAAGTGTCAGAAATACATTTCTGCCTAGTACCGGTAGAAGCTTTCCATTCCCTTCTTTCTCCCACTAATCTCAACTTTAGGAACTTACTAATGGAGATCTTATCCCATAGGTACTTTAGATCTTATCCCATAGGTACTTTAGATCTCTCCCTGATCTGTGAGAATAGGCAAGAAAGAGAAGGCAAAGTAATCCCATGGGTTTAAAAAAAGGATTCTCAGCTACAGGCAAATCAAAAATGTGATCTGAAGAACACAGCAGAATCATCCAACTGAACATAGTGTTCAACTTCTCGTTAGTATTTTTGTTGTAATTTTTGCTCAATCATTTCTGTTGTATCCAACTCTTCATGACCTGTTGGGATTTTCTTGGCAAAGTTACAGGAGTGGTTTTCTATTTCCTTCTCCAGAACATTTTACAGATAAGGAGGCAGTTTAAGTGACTTGCCCTGCCAGAAAGTCTGAGAGGCCAGGTTTGAACGCATGTTTTCCTGACTCCAGCTGGGCCCAGTGTTTTATTCGCTGTGCCACCTAGACATTCTTTACCTTTATCTTGTTATGTGTGTTTTGTCCTGGGTCTGCTTCCTTCACTCTGAGAAATTTTATGCAAGTATATGAATGTTTTTATTCAAGTACATATATACATCTATCTATCTATCTATCTATCTATCTATCTATCTATCTATCTATCTGTATGTATATAATTTTAAATCTTGGTATTCTTAGTAATTGGTGTCTTGGAGACTGTTTCCCCCTCCAGCCCTTCCCCTTACAAATTCAGTCTCTCCTTTAGAAGGAGATGATGAGATTGAATTGAATCTTCTTATCCTGGTCAAAGATCTAACTCAGTCCTGAAATGATTTAATCTGCTCAGGTTTAGATGGAGATACATTTTTCTGCTTAGATAGCCCAAGTCTGGGGGTGGTCTGATAGAACAAATATTTCCTCTGAAGATAGAATAATAGTGGGTGATATCAGCCCCTGTTGAAAAGGTATTGTACCAAGATTAAGTGACCTAAGTCACTCATTTTAATCTAGCCCACCTCCCAGTGTGTTGATCAATCAGAGCTGACTGGCACCCCTTAGGTATATAACCTAGTGCTCTCAATTCCAAATTGAGGCAGTTCTGTACTGGCCTATTTAGGGGATGCCTGGTTCTGAACTTTAACTCCCATGCAATGCATGCTGCCAGCTCATAAGAGAAGTAAAAACGAGGATCTGACCTAATCGTTTGTGCCTTTCTTAGAACAAACTCTGATTTCGGAGTTCACTATGTGTGTGTATGTAAATGACTTGCCCAGGTTCATATAGCTAGTAAGCATCTGAAGCTGAATTTGCGCTCAGGTCCTCCTGATTCCAGGACCGGAGCTCTATCCATTTTGCTACTTAGCTGCCCCATAAATATTTACATGACATCCTCATGTAACATGTACTTGGGGTAACCATGCAAACTAAAGCAACTGGAACTTCTCATACAAAGCATATAGGTGCTTCATGTCACTCTGATGTGGCTTACTCAACCTAACTTGTCTGTACACTAGGAAATCTAGATTCCCAGAAAAGGTCCACAGTAACATGGTTACAATCAGACTCTCTTGGGGGTCTAGGAGGTAACCCTGTTGTGGAAGGAATACATTTCCACTCATTACTATAGACCTTGGACCCTGAAATGGAGTGCTTTTATTTATACAAAACTAGCTGCTTACAAAGGTGATACATTTAAATCTTACATATAACTATTTACTGTACTTAGCAGTGTACTTAGTATCACAAGAACTCATTAAATCAAAAGCAGGGATAATAAACATGCCTCAATCTGTACATAAACCTCATCACACACTTGCACCATAATATTCAGTACTTATGGAGGACAGTGGGCACAGATTTATAGAAATCTGATAGGGAAAAAAGTTACTGAAGAAAACTCATGTGTTTGGGTTATGTTAATTTGATCCATTCAGGTATGTCTGTATCAGAAATTATTACTCTGCTAATTTTGCCCACTGCTCTCCAGCTGTGCATGCCCTCTTTTCATCTATTCTTGAATTGAAAAAAATATATAAGAAGTTTCTTTAGCTTACAGTTGTGAAAACAAATTTGCTAACTACCTTGATTTGCTTGAGCTCTCCAATTATCCAGCTAACCAAGGGGAAAGGTATGGGACTAACTTGATAAAGGATAGCTTGACAAGCCAAAAATCCCTTTCAGTGACCAAGTATAAATCCAGCTGGAAGTGCAGAATCCGTGACCCTGAAACTCAACTCAAATCAGTGCTGGGTGGCCATTGAGCTAGCAGCTAGCCTTGGATTCTTAGAGATATCCTGTTCATTTTGGTGTCTGGACTGGAGCCTTGTATTCTCTGCTTCATCCTGTTTATCTTGTTACTCTTCTGCGTACCAAGAAGGCAGTGCCCTTGTTGCTGGAAGTCTCCCCACTCCTGCCTGGAACTCTCTGTCCCTAACACACCCCCTTCCCTCACTGGATCAACCCATTTCCTGCCTCCTTTGTCAGAAAATTATATAAACCACTTCCTGCTTTCCCTAAACTGAGCTGTTTCAGCCTTAGGTTGTCTGCTCCACATGCATGTTTGTACCTGTTTAATAAAGATCACTTTTGACTTTTACAGGCACTGTCTTCTTCTGGTTTTCTTCCCTTTGGGAAAGAGGAATCCAAGTCCCACAGTGTTCATGCTTTGGTTTACACAGTAAACCTTAAGAGGATATGGAGAAAATCTTACATTCTTAATATAGTTAGCAGTTCCTTTTAAGCCAGAGAACTATGAAACTCATTAGGCTGTCTGTCTTTGGATAATATAGTCAAACTTATCAAGATGTTCAGTCACCAAGATTCTGCTTTGTCCAGTCAACTTTTAGCACCAAAGTAGTACAAGACAACTCTCTGCACAAGGCAAACAAGCCCACCCAGCTCTTCACTTACTAGGATTCTTCTTTGCTTAGTCACTTTGGAGAAAATGGTATTCACAGCACAATAATTTAAGTTGACTCTCTGGGCGATGAAAGTAAAGAAATCATACAACCATTCTGATTGGGTCCACTACCAATTTATATTACGTAGCTTCATTTGGACCCTCATTGCTGCTAGGCAATTCTTTACCACCTCCCTAATCAACTCACTATCCTACTCTCCAGAGTGTCTCTTCCAAACCTTTTATCCTTCCTCAAACCTCCTGTGGCTCCCCTTCCCCTCACTCTCTCAGTGGATAATCTTGCTCATATATTACAGAAAACGTTAGGGTCACTCACCATGAACTCCCTCTTTTCCCCTTTTCCTCAATCTCTTATCACCAGGTACCTTTTGATATTTTCTTCTCCTTCACCCTAGTCTCACATGATGAAGTGCCCTGACTACTTTGTAAGCTAACCCCTCTACCTGTTCAAGTGATCCCATTCTATTCCATCTCCTGCAACAGATTGTTCCCCTCTGTCATCATTCACTTATTTCTAATTTCTCCCTATCTACTGGCTCTTTTCCTGCTGCCCACAAACATGCCCATGTCTCCCCATATCTCCTTTGATGATTCCAATCCTGCTAGCTATTATACTATATCTCTTCCACTCTTTGTAGCTAAACTCCTGGAAAGGGCCATGTGTAGTAGGTGCCTCCATTTTCTCTCCTCTCAATCTCATCTTTTTTTAAAAAAAAAATTAATTTATTTTTAGTTTTCAACACACTTCCATAAGATTTCAAATTTTAAATTTTCTCTCCCTTCTTCCCCTTCCCTTCCCCAAGATAGCATGCATTCTGATATAGGTTGTACACATACATTCATATTAAACATATTTTTACATTAGTCATGTTGTGAAGAAAAATTGGAACCAATGGGAGAAACTACGAAAAAGAAGAAACAAAACAAAACAACACCAAAAAAGAGAGCAAATAGTATACTTCCATCTGCATTCAAACACCATAGTTCATTTACTGGATGTGGATAACATTTTCCATTATGACTCTTTTGGAGTTGTCTTAGATCCTTGCATTGCTGAGAAGAGCTCAGTCTATCAGTTATGATGTGGCTGTTCCAGTGTATAATGTTCTCCTGGTTCTGTTCACTTCACTCAGCATCAGTTCATATAAGTATTTCCAGGTTTTTCTGAATTCTGCCTGCTCATCACTTCTTATTGCACAGTAGTATTCCATTACATTCATATAACACAACTTGTTCAGCCTTTCCCCAATTGATGGACATCCCTTTCATTCATCATTCTCCTTGACCTCTGCAGCCTTTGATACTATCGATCACTCTCCTACTTGATACTCTCTTCTCTCTAAGTTTTTGGGACATCACTTGGTTTTCTTTCTACCTATCTGACCTCTTCCTCCTCTGTTTCCTTTGCTGGATCCTCCTCCAGATGATCTACCGTCTAACTGTAGGTATCTCTCAGGTTCTGCACTCAGGCCTCTTCTCTTCTCGGTCTCTCTATGCTACTTCACTTGGTGATCTCATCAGCTTCCATGGATTTAACTAATATTTTATGATGATGATGCTCAAATCTACTTTTTCCTGCTCCAGTCTCTCCTCACTTACCAATATTCTCCCATCTTGAGCTGGATATCCAGTAAACATCTTAATCTCAGTAGTCCAAAACAGAACTCATTATCTCTCCCTCTAATCCCTCCCCTCCTCCTACCTTCCATCTTACCATAGTGGGCAACATCCTTCCTTAGACTTGTAACCTAGAAGTTATACTTAATGACTGTTTCTCATGCTTATATACAGTCTGTTGCCAAGGCTGGTCGATTTCACCCTTACAACATCTCTCAAATATGTCCCTTTCTTTCCTCTGATACTATCACCTCTAGTGTAGACCTACATCACCTCATGTTTTGATACTGGTGGCTCTATCTGCCACAAGTATCTCCCCACTCCAATCCATCCTCCATTCAAACTACCAAAGTAGTTTTCCTAAAGCACAGATCCAGCTGTGTCACCCTCCTACTCATAAACTCCAAATGCTTCCTGTCTCCTTCAATATCAAATACTTTATTTAGGATTCAAAGCCCGTCATCACCTAAACCCCTCCTACTCCAGTCTTCTTACATCTTCCTTCTTGACAAATACTCATCAGTTCAGTGACACTGACCTCTTGCCTCTTCCATGAACAAGACATTGCATCTCTCTGCTCTTGACTTTTTCTCTCAACGTCCCGCATGCCTAAGGCACTCCCTCCTCCACTCCAACTACTGATCTCCCTGACTCAATTAAAATTTCACCTTCCACATGAAAGCTGCTTCAACCCCTCCTCCTTATAGTTCTTTCCCTCTTTTAATTATTTTCTATTTATTCTGCGTATAGCACATATATATATGTGTATATATATATATATATATATATATATATATATATTTGTTTGCATATTGTCTCACGCATTAGATTGTAAGCTCCTTGAAGTCAGGGTCTTTTGCCTCTTTTTGTGTGTCTTTTTGCAGTTTCTTAACACAGTACCTGGCAACAAAGTAGGTACATCATAAATACTTAGTGAATGAATGAATGGGGCAAGACAGACAAGCCCACCTACCTCTTCATTCACTAGGGTTCAGCTTTGTTCAGTCAGCTTGTGTCAGAGCTCACAGCAAAGCAGTTCAAGTTGACTCTTTGAACAAGTCCAACAAGTCCAAGCAGTTTTTCATTCATGGAGGTGAATGAAACTTTGTTGGTCAATCAGCTTGTAGTAAACAGGACTTTCAGTAAATCAAGTGCAAAACCTTTTTTACCCCTTCTGCTTTTCCTCTTAAACCAGAGGTGGCACAGCAGAAAGCAACATGTACTTTTGAGAGGCTTCAGGTCTCTCAAACCCTATGAGCACTAAAGGATAACACTTGATGATGAAACTCTTATCCAATGAGGTGGAACCTTTCTTCAATTATGTGATCCATAGAATTCCACTCTGTAACAAAAGATACACAGAACTCCAGGCATATTTATTAGGAATACTGGTGGTCCATAATTAATTGGGTCCAAGACCTTCCTCATGATCAGGACCTCTCTCCCCTTGGATGCTAGCTATTTTTATAGGCCTAGGAGAGCACTAAAAATAGAAGGAAGTGTTACAATCCACTGATTTGTCAGTTCCAGAAGAGGGGAAATCTTGTGGTTGGTTAAGGATCCATCAATTATAACCACTTTATCAACAGGCTTTCAAAGGTCAAGAAACCTTCCACTGGTCATGAAACAACTCCAGCTCATTTCAGCAGGAACTTTCCAAAGGTCATAAGAACCTTTCACAGCATAACAGAGCCTTCTATAAGTCAAAAGACCCTAATTTTTGACCAGCAGTAGTGTAGGGTCCAAGTAAGTTATGGGTTTGAAGCAAAGATCACAAGGGAGTGGACAGTAGTGATCCATAAGGGTGAGGGGTATTATTTGTAGTACATGAACCTTATTCAAACACAGTGTACCTAGACTGGCAAGGGGGGGGGGGTGCAGCCACATCCCAATAAACCCTTTCACCAGATAGGTTAAACTAGGTTGAGGATAGCTGACAGGCCTCAAACTCATGGTGACTTGGGGAGGGGAGGAGGAGAAGTGTCTACTGAAAGCATATGAAGACTACCCCAGATGGATGAGACCAGTTTGTTCCAATGGCCATGAAGGCAGCTGAGGAAGGCACTGTGGAGAACTTAGAGCTTGGTCAGACATCAGAAACCCAAGGTTTTCTATTGCATCCTCAGCTATCACCAATCATCCTGACCTTTTTCTTGCCACTGGGTTTTGATGACTCTGGAAAAGTGGAAAAGGCTGATGATTTTTGTGCAACTCTGCCTTATTTAAATCCAATTCAAGCACGCATCACCCCTTGACATCACTGGTCCTCTTTGAAAAATGAAGGACAAACAACGATTCTCCATTAAAAAAAATCAACATGTGGCCACTTGTCTTGTCTAGAAAGCAGTACAAAAAGAGAGGTAAGGAGAAGGAGTAGATAGATATCATATTAAAGAAAGAATAGAACTTAAAGAAATTCCTTTAGACCCCTTACCTATTTAAAAGAAAAAATAAAGCCTGGAGTCTCTTTAAGTCTTAGGCCTGCCCTTATTTCTTTTTAGACTAATGGCATGTAGATATTTATCAATATTCATGGTTGTTTATGAGAGACTGTAGAGGTAGACCAAGGTTTGAATCCTCAGACACTTAACTAGTTATGTGACTGGGTAAATCACTTCTCTGAACCTCAGTTTCCTCATCTGTAAAATGGGGGTAATAAGATATCTAATACTTATATCATAAGTTTATTGTTCAGATCAAATTAGATAAGGTTTAAAATGTTTTGCAAACCTTAAAGTGCTTTTATAAAGGTAAGCTACTATCATCATTATTATGACTCAGAGGAACTATTGAAATGAGAAATCTGTTATGTGCAAATTCTTTTCATAATCAGGTCCCTTGTATTATGTATCCTTTTTTTTTTTTGGCATTTCTTACATGTCCTTTCAATGAGAATATGATACAGTGTAATATAACTGTAGCGAAAGGTATTTGTGTTCAAGTGTGAAACCTGAGAGCAGTCTTTGGTTTATCCATCCTACTGATTACTTATTATCCAATTACCATATTCCCTTGGCCCTTAGCTTTGAAGTAAAATATCAAGGTCAGGAGTAACCAAGTGGATATTATGTTTTTGCATGTGATGTATGATTATTTTTTATATTTGGCTTATCTTTATTTTGGCTCTCTGGTATTGGAGATCTAGACCTTTTGTTTATCACCAGAGGGAAGGAGAAAGAGGGCAAAGGAAAAAGGAAGACTTAATTACTCTTTTCTTTAATGAATTTATAGTGGTAAAATTAATTAGTAGTAAATTGATGGGTTTTCTTTGATAATTGATTTCCTGCTCTTCCTTTTCTTTATAACAGCTGACATTTATATAGCACTTTTAGGCTTATAAAAGCTTTACAAATATCGCCTCATTTTATCCTCACAACCCTGGTAGGTAGGTGCATTTTACAGATGAGCAACTGAGGTAGATGTTAAATGACTTGCCCAGTGATACACAGCTAATAAGTGTCTGAGGTTGGATTTGATCCACTGTGTCACCTAGCTGGAGAATAATAAACCTTTCTAGGATCCTCCTGCTTTCACTACTGACATTACTTTGCTTTCCTTTAGGCTCCATAACTGGGGTTTGAAAGGAACAGAGCTAGGTACTAGAGGGAACAGGGAATAATCCCTCTAATACTTAAGAACTCTCTCCTCCTAGATGGGCTGAGACAGATTTCTAAAGGAGAGTATTAGAGTGGACCTCTCCACAACACAGTGCTGTAGGAAAACATAGAAAAGGAAAAAAAATTGACTGTATTTTATACTTACAAACTGTCAACTTCAGGCTGCTGTAGTTAACTTCTATCACCACCACCCTCCCCCCGTTTTCTTATACTTCAACCTCGCTACTTGCACTGACTGATGCACAACGCTTTGATAGTAGTCCCCTCCTCAAAGCCAGTGCAACCTCAAACAAACAAATCTGCTGAATGTCTGTGAATAATTTACCCTAAAAATTCCCTATCATTCCATGAAGATCCCCTCAAAGAGTCTGACTCTGAGGAGGTCTTTCAAAGTCTCTCTGAAGCTGGGGTATTGGCAATGCAAATATATGTTTCCTTTCTAGCCAGGATTTTTCTGTCTTGGTCTTAAAAGCTTCTTTTTGAGTCTATCCTGTAAAATGTAAAAGTAGAAGCCGTAGTATTTGTGTCAGTGACATGGAAACTGGTTCTTCTGAAGGGATACAAAGAACAGATCTATGTAAAATCAGGCCCAGAGCCAACTTGAGGAATCAGATCGACTGGGTCACAAATCTCTTGTTATATATGATAGGGAAAAAAGTGGGACCTTTGCATGTTTTCTAGGTCAAATATTTTTTAATTTTGTCTCAACATGCTAAAAATGTTAAACAATATCAGTGCTTTGAAGCAGCAGGTGAAATACAGGGGACCTTACTATTTGGGCTGGATTGAGTCTAATGCTAAATGCATGTGTAAGGGGAGGAAGGAATTAAAAACACCCCATTTGGCTCTTGTGCCTTGACTAAGTGAAAACACTTTGACCCAAACAATCAGAACTGAGTACTGTAAAAGGCTTGTGTATGTCCTTGAATCATCAAAGCCATAATGTGATAATTTGGGTCATACACTAAGCCAGAAGTATCAAACACAACAGATCACATTGAGATGACATCCTCGGACACTCTATAGAAGCAGATTAAAATGTGACTGGGAAAATATTTAACAAAATAAAAATACAATAGAGCACAGATAATGTTAATATGTGATTTTCTTAGGTAATACGTGGGTCTGCATAATAATAACATGTGAGCCTTATGTATGCTTTAGTGGCCCTGTTTCTATTTGAGTTTGATTTGCACAGTTCTAAACATCTAAGCATTTCAAAAAAAAGGGAGAAGTTATCTCAGAATCAGAATTGGAGGGAAGAGATTCTGAGTATTTGGATTAGAAAGGTTAGAGCAAATATGGGGAAAATGGAGGGTCAAGATGTAGCAGAAAAGGGAAATAATCTTCTCAAAAAATTGAGAAGAGTCCTTGACTCTATGGTTATCTGTAGATCTAGACTGAGGAAAATTCTAAGAAAAGGTTTACTCTTTCCTCATTTTTCTACCTAGATTCCTGTCTATCCATAGACACTGTAATATAAAATGCTCTTTTGTCACCTAAATGTTTCTAGTAAACTGAGTTTTGCCTCCTCCATCAGAGGACAAGGGGTTATTTCGATATAAATATAAGATTGAACAGAGAACCCAACTGCTCCCTAAGTTTTGAGAATTTTCCTAACTAAGGGCTCAGTAATTATGATTGAACTCAGAATTTTTCTTTTAAAATAAACTCCCTAAAGTTTAAGAGAAGGAATCCAAGAGGACCTTAGGGGCCAATTGTATTTCTCCAGATACTTTAAATAAGCTAATTACTTAAACAGAGTATTACAAATGATTGATTGTGCCCTCCTAAGAAACTGTAAATTTCTAAACTTCCTAAAATATACTTTTTTACTCTTAGGTTTCCATGTTGTCAGGAAAAAAGAAGTTATTTTTAATTCTGCTAAGATGTGGGGAATACTTTTGTCTGAAAAATTTCTTTAGAGGATAAAAAAAGGTGGTTAAAGAAAATTGCTAACATTTCAAATGTATATATATAAGTTCATTGAAGGAAGGGAATGTTACTAGTTTTGTTGTTTTATCCCCAAGTATCTTGCGTATGGGAGCAGCTAAATGGCTCAGTGGATGGAGAGCTGGGCCTGTAGTCAGGAAGACCTGAAGTCGTATCTGGCCTCAACCACTTACTTGCTAGCTGTGTGACCCTGGGCAAGTCCCTTAACCTCTGATTACCTTGATTCACTGGAGAAGGAAATAGCCAAGCTCTTGAGTATCTTTGGTAAGAAAGTCCCATATGGGGACACAAAGAATTGGACATGACCAAACAACAACATCTTGCATATGAGTGCTTAATAAAATGTTTCTTGAAGTGAATTGCTAACAGCTATGTTCTTGAAAAACTGTACGTAATTAAATCTTATTTTTAACATATTGCCAGAATATCCAGGGACTGGGATGCGTTGGAAGGCACTGGAGGCTATTTCATTTTCTAGGACTAGTATCTACATGACAAAGAGCTCATAATTTTTTTTTTTGGCCAGCTCTTTATTGTTCATTTTTCCTCGGTGTTTTCTAATACGCTTGTTAATTAGGTCCAGGATTGTGCTGATAAAGGTACTATTTCCAGCAAATATTTCTGTTGTTTGGGATCAAATGGCAAATAATCACACCTGTATTTATGATTAAACTGAAAAAAAAATCTGGTTTTATCATCAGGTTGATATTTTCTCTGCCTAATCCTGGAACAATTGTGTAGTAGTAGAATACATTTATCCATCTGTGTAATAACTTCTATAGGCGGGTGTGGAATTCACAAACCTGACACACAGATTTGAGTTCTTGGTTCCATTACATTGCTGAAGTTATTAATGAGTGACAGTAACTTAGAACTGCTGATGTCTGCCCTTAAAAAAGACAGTTGACTGATTCCTATCCTATTAATTTTTAAAAATCGATTTGTTTTTCTTTAAATGTGGAGAGATGGGTAACCTCTATGAAAAGTTCAGTGATACCATTTTTTTACTTTTTATAGAATTTACTTATATTCCTTCTGTGAACAGGAGTAGAAATGAGAGAAAAAGAAGATTAAATTGTTTGGGAAAAGATTTTCATTTTTGGAGCATATAAAAGGAAAGATTTTATTCTTCATGGATCAGGATTATTTTTGAAGACAATAACATATACAAGATAAAAATGTATTGATAACTGTTGTAAATGATTCTGTTACTCTGGGTACAATGGAGGACCAAAAAAATCCCATCTTCAGAGATAAAGGAAATAAGAGTTCTCTGAAGAATAACTTACTCTTTTATGAGCGAATTTTCAATCCTTGCCTAAACAAATATCAAAGAAAAATATTAACATATAATCTATGTATTAAGTATGTCTGTCAGAAACACTTCTAATTCATCATAAATATTATATCTAAACTATTTCTAGCCTAGAGAGAGGCAAGTTTGGACTTACGTATTCACAGTAGCATGTTCACCCAGTGGTCTCAGACATGACTTTTTACCCCAAGACAATTTGAGGTAACATGGGAATCTTGAACAAGAAAAAGATCATTATTTGTTAAAATATAGTTGTGGGAGAAAGGGGAAAGACCTTCAAATATAAAGGAAAAGAAATTTGATTAGTAGACAACTATTCTGTATGCACCAGAAACTGCAGAAGCGAATGGAACACAGTGTTCTGTAAAACAAAGGAACTCAAGATGTGACCCAAGGTGACATACCTAAGACTAACTATTAATGAAATAAAAGGTGGATGTTCAATGAAGAACAGATGTTCGAAGCATTCCTACAAAGAAAACTGACCTGCACAAATTATTTGTTTTTCAAATATCCCAGAACAAAACTACAAGAAAGATAAAAAAATACAGCAACCAAGGATAAAATCTAAAAAGAGCAATAGAGAGATCATTAGATTTTTTTTTCTAGAAATACATTAGTGAAAAAGGGTGAAAGTGGAAGTCAAATAGAAGAAGTAATGGTGGAGAAATAGGCTTGAAACATCATGGACTACCTCACTACACATCATTTATAGGTGAATCATGTTTTGTGTAGGACAAATTGGAAAATGCATAAAAAAAGGAGAAGAGAGGAAGAAGATAGAAGAGAAATGTGATATTCCCTGACTAATTAAGTCAGGTGTTAGTAATGAATGGAAAATAATTCCTGTAGGCTTTTAAGAAGAAAACAGCCTATAAGGGAATGGATGAAGAGGCAGAAGAAGGCTCAGAACTGGGAAAGAGGTTTCTGTGGTGAGAGGGATTCCTAGGACTGGCGTGCTCTCAGTAATGATTATTTAATAAATGCTTGCTTCTTTACTTCTACTTTTTAACCCAGTGACACTGACCTCTGCTGTTCCTCAAACAAGACACTTCATCTCTTTGTTCTGGTCATTTTCATTGGCATTCCTTCCTCATCTTCCCCTCCTGCACCTTGCTTCAAGTCCCAGCTGAAATCCATCTTCTACAGGAAGCCTTTATCAACCCCCCTTAATTCTAGTGCCTTCTCTGTTGTTTGTCCTGTATATAGCTTGACTGTACGTAGTTGCTTAAATGTTGTCTTCACCATTGATCTGCAGGGTCCTTGTGAAAGCAGAGACTTTTTCTTTGCCTTTCTTTTAACATAATTCCTGGCACCTAGTAGGTGATTAATAAATGTTTCCCCCTTCCTCTCCCTCTGTCCACATAGGGTATCATACCTTACTTGCAGTGCTCTGCCCAAAGGAATGTAAATTTTAATTATTGAAACCTCACAATATATTCTAGGGTTTATCAGCTAGATTTCTTTCTTAAGGACCATCCCTTAAACCCACTACACTCTGACTCTCATTGATTTGCCAACAGTTTTGTTGTGTCCATCCTTCATTTTCGAAGAAGACCATGACATCAGAGAAATGATGATATGACTTGCAGTTGACTTTGTTTTGGGTGAGGGAGGGCTGTGCAGGTCAACAGCCTCACTTTCTCCTCCTGAGCCATCTCTACCAACAATAAGTCCCAACCAAACCCCACTTAGTGCTCATTGGGCCCTGACAGCTAAGAGTAAGTATAAATAGCTATTGTTTCTGTTTTGCCCAGAAACCTTGAAGGTCTTCCCCTCCCAGATTTTTTTTTGAGTAGGTAAAAGAGGACTTTGTCTCTTTTCTCACCTAGCCTTAATCACTGAATGGGTGTTGCCACAATCAAACTGAGACTTTGGGAAAGACATGAGCTTAAAAAAACCAAGGTCTCCCACTTCATCAGTCTCCAGTCATTCTGATCCATATCTTGCCACTGGACCCAAATGGCTCTGGAGGAGAAAGTGAGATTGGTGACTTTGCACAGCTCTCCCTCACTTAAATCCAATTCATTTGCAAGTCATGGCATCATCTTCCTGATGTCATGGTCCTCTTTGAGAATGAAGGACATACAACGACAACCCAGAAGCCTTCCAAGACAGTCATAGAAATTAAGTTTCAAAATAATCACCAATCAGTGAACTCTGAAACAGTATTGTTTCCATAGTAGCACTTACCATAATGCAGGTGCTTCAGTAGTAGCCAGAAAAGTTTGTACATTTGTAGTAAGATAGCTAGGCTAGATCTGCTATCTAACTTTCAGTGTCTAGAAGTTGAATTAATGTCTGAAAGCTTTGAGAACCCATAGCAAAAGTGAAAAATTCTTATGAATATCAACTGCTTAACCCTTCAGTTTCCTACTTGTGTTTTGTGAAGGAAAAATCAACTGTTTTCTCATCAGTTCTTGCAAAGTGGAACCTATTGCTGTCACCTTTTAAACATTTTAATGAGGCCAATTGTATCTGTAATATACCACATAATATCAGGATTTTTTTCTTCCCAGTGTTACAAGACAAATGTGCATCTGCTCTCAATACTGAATGCTCCAAAGTGCAGCTAGGGACACAAATCTGCCTCTGAAGGAGCCAGAAGCTTCTTTATAAGGTATAAGACTTTGCCAAAATGAAGCACAAAACCTGACTAACCTAGGTTCTTTGTTTCTGTTTTTTCCCAAAATATACTCTGGTTTAGCACACAGAGAGAAAAGAATTGCCCTCCTTAGCAATAATTCATTACTGACATTATAATTGAATCTAATTGATGCTTTGGACAGCAAATGAGTAAATATGCTTCTAAGTTGAATAAAACTGGCACAGTTTGTCATTAACACTTTTAAACAGCTACAAGAATTCAGAAAAATAAAAGTTTTGATTTTAACTTTACAAAAGTATTACCCACTTGCCTTAACATCATTGCACCAAGATAAACAATTGAATATTCTATCTGAAAAAAATAATCCCCAAACAGATGTTTAAAAATATATAGGAAATAAAAGACAAAAGATATGATTGAAAGTTATTAAATTTATTAAGCAGATAGCTGGCAAAAAAAGGGGAAAATGATTTTAAAATGAGATGGAGAGACAAGATGTAAAGGATTGAATCAGTAAGCACCCCAACATACACAGGGGGCCTGCTATCACAGGTTCTTAGATCTGCATTGATAAAAGGAAAGGCACCTTTTGAGGGCTTAACAATCACTTTAATCAAGCACATGTATCATTCTTTTAACCAAGTACAGGTATCATTCCGTTAGTTCAAGGAGTCATCACCCTGAATTTCAAAGAAAATACAGAGAAATCAAAAGATCAACAGACATGGCTTCCTCTGCCTGAATTCAACAGACATTTGGACTCCAACTCTCTGACCATTGTTACCAGAGGAGGAAGCATGACATCTGGGTTCTCAAAGCCAGGGGGCTCCTTAGCAGCTTCCCAGAGGCTTCTTCTGGCCAAACAAACACTTCTAGTCAGTAACCCCCAAAGACATGACTTCCTATGCCTGACCATAATTCAACAGACAGGTAAAGATGTCTGACCCATCATCACCAGAGAGAGAAGACAGGGGGCTCCTTACCAACTTCCCATAGTCCTCATCTGGCACTCAAAGCTTCTTACCAAAAACTAGGGCCCAACTAGCTCAAACTCAGAGTATTTATACCTTTTTTAGAGTCAGAGGGCATCATAATCCTTTGACCCATTGCCTCAATAGAAAAAATAGAAAGTACTTGGGACCTTCCTATAAATAACTCCCCTAATCCCCTAATCAAACTTCCCACAAAGGGCAGGCCCATGGGTTGGAAAGATCTTTAATCACATTAAAATGATTAACAATACAAATACATACACTGTTTCTAATTCAAGAAACCCTTGTTTCTGTACTTTACTCCTTGTAAACACTCTTGATTGATAACCAAGATTCAGTCAAAGGCACTTGATTGTATTAAAAAACAGCAAAAGATCTTATTTTAATTGCCATCACAAGGATACTGAGGTACAATAGTGTATAAACACAAACTGTCTCTGCTCTCTTGTGGGGGGTGGGAATAGATTTTTTCCTTACTTTCACCCTAGGATCAGTACTTGGCAAGTTGTTAGAGAAGCATATGGCAAGTCTGATTAAGAGGAGTTCCTGGACTCCATTTTCTGACCACCTTCTTCTGCCTTTCTGTTTCTGAGCACATCAGAAAATTAGAGTTCCTGAAAATGGACTTTTCCATGCTCAAACTATATGGCAGCAAGCAGAGCATTGCTGAGTCCTTGTAGAGACATGAGATAGAACTAGGCATGGCATTGGCATGCAACTTCAGAGGAAAAGTCCTAGCAGTGGACTTTGTCAGCTTGAGGAAGTTGCCTTATGGAGAATCCCAAATTAGAGTATTACTAAATGTGAAAGTTTGTGAGTTTGAGTAGCAATGACTTCTTTGAAAAAGAGTTTCTCAATGACATGCTATCTAGACAAGAAAAAGGATCATCAATGTTACTCTTTCAGCTGGAGGACTGGATTTGCTCAACAGTGGGTAGGCTATCTAGACCTTACCAATCCTTCATGCAATGAATTATTTGGATGGTCCAAGTCCAAGTTCAATGGAGAGTATTGTTCAATGGTTAGTTACAGTGTCTTTTAACTTCTGGGAGTAGTTTGATGAGCTGTTTATGTTTCTCTATTTGTTCATGGGTTGTCCTAAACCAGATACCATTTTTATACGTTGAGTGCTTGTGCAGGAGTTATGGACCTTGCTACTCATATATAGGGTATGCTATGCATGCAGTAGCGGGGCAGAGTCTGAAAAAAACAAAAACTTTCAATGAGATCTCAAACCTGTAATCACATGCTTTCTATATTTGATAAACGCATAAGTATTGGTTCAGACATGCCAACATGCCCTTCAATGAGTTTCAAAGACCATAGCCAAAAACTATTACATACCTAAACTTTATTTGGCAGAGTTCCATAGAATAAAACTCCAAGGTATGAAGTAATGTGTAAAAAAAGATACTGTACTGATTTTCTAGTGAACCCCTGTGTAGCCTCTCTCTTCCATGTTCCTTACATATTAGTTTTCCCAAATTATTTACATCTTTATTTCTGTGTAGTGTTTTATAATTGGTATCATATAATTCATAGGGGAATATTAATAGAAGGTACTAAGTATTTTATAGCTTCTGTAGGGTTTTCTTTTGGAGTGGAATTTCTCTGTATTTATTCTGCTGAGTTTTGTTGATTATATATTAGGATATATATTGGATTTATGTGGACTTATTTTATACCCTGAAATGTTGCTGTAGTTATTATTTGTATTAATATTATTTGGCTCTCTAGGATTCTCAAAGTATGTATCATCTGCTAAAAGTGATAGTTATGTTTCTTCTTTACTTGTACTTATTCCTTCAATTTATTTCTTTCCTTGTTGCTCGATTTAGCATTTTGGGCATTTTGTTGACTAGTAATAATAAAAGGTATCCTGGCTTTACCCTTGGTCTTACTGAAAAGACCACTAACGTTTCTCTGTTATATATGATGTTTGCTCTTAGATTTAGATAACTATTGTTTAGGAAATACCATATTTATTCCTTTGATTCCAATTTTTTTTTTTTACTGGAAAAGTGTTTTGGATCTTGTCTAAGCCTTTTCCCAAATCTATTAATATAATTACATTATTATTTGTATTATTAACATTATTTTATTATACTTTACAGACTTACTTATTTTGAACTAACTGTTCATTCCTGATACAAATTCAACCTGATCATAATTTATAGCCTTTATGCCATTGAAACCTATTTGATAATTTTATTTCAAATTTTAGCATCAATTTTAATTTGGGATAGTGGTTTCCAGTTTTTTTCTCCTTTTGCTTTCTTTCCCTGGTTTATATATCAATAATATATTTGCATCATTGATAAGAGATTGAGAGAATGGCTTCTGTTCTCATAACTGCAAAAAATTTACAATGTATTGGAAAGTTTTGCTTTAGAAGTTTGATAGAATTTACTTGTTAATCCATCGGGTCCTGAAGGTTTATTTGGTTCCCCACCCACCCAGCGTTTGGAAGTTGATTTATAGTTTGTTCATTTTCTAGGAATGAGTTATTTTAAAAATCTTATTTTTGTTAACATGTGAAATTTATATTTTTCTTAAGTATTCATCTGTTTATTAATCAATCTTTTTGCTTTTAGTTTCATTAATTTCTTAAGTTCAGAATTTCTCCTTTGTTATTTAGTTGAAGATTTTTTATTTGTTTTTATTCAGGTGTTTTTAAAATTTGCATGCCCACTTCATTGACTTGTTCTTTCTTTTGTTGTTGAAAGCATTTAGAGAATTAGAATTTTCCCTAAGGACACCATTAGTTGCGTCCCATAAACTTTGATATCTTTTCTCATTATTGTCATTTTCTTTGATGAAATTGTTTCTATAATTTGTTCTTTGAATCATTAATTCTCTATGTTATTAAGTCTCAAAATGCTTTACTAAATATAGTTTTTATTGCATTATTTTCCATAAACGATGTGTTTAATATTTCTTTTCTACAATTCTTTGGTGGTTTTTTTTTTTGGTTTTTTTTTTTTTGCTTCAATGCATGGTTAGTTTTTGCAAAGGTGAGGGCATTCAATCAGATGACCTCTAAGTTTCCCTTCTAACTCTAGGTTTGACTCCTAACTTTCTATTTATGGTGACTGTTCATTAACCAAAAAGTTAGAAGTTGAAGTTCATAGGTGATAAACCTAGAGCAAAAGGGAAACTTAAAGGTCATCTAGCTGAACACCCTCATTTTTTTTTAACATCCAAAGGAACTGAGGGCCAGAGAGTAGAAGCAACTTGCCCAAGGTAACACAGATAATAAGTGGCAGAGGCAGGGCTCAAGCTGAAGTCCTCTTCTCAAGTCCTAGGAATTAATTTCCTGGTAGATACCAATTATGATTCAAACTTCAAAAATCTTTTGAATTTTGTTATTCTTCAAAAAAAATATTAAATACAGTAGCTCTTTTTTTAAAATTGTATTTAAATTGTGTAAGACAAGTAGAATGTTGTAGTTAATAGAGTCAGGTAGACCTAGGTTTTGCTTGTGAGACACACTGGCTGTGTGATCATAGACAAGTCATGTAATCTTAAAGGGTCCAAGGCATACCATAAATTACACTTTAGTTGACAGTCATCTTTTTAAAGGAAGTTTTTTTAGGGATAGACTCATAGTTTTGATTTTGTTAAAAAAACTTATGAGTGTATTTACTATTCGAATGCAAATTTTTTTTACTTTTTGGAGGTAAGTGGTAGAAAAAAGAAAGTCATAAATTTCTCATGTTCTTAGCTTTAATTTTAACTTGAAAGTGAACATATTAACTTGGAAGTGAGGATCATTAGTAGAAATGCAGATGCCACTGGAAGACAGTGACATAGGCAGAGGAGAAGGTAGAAAAAAAGAAAGGAAAGAAAGAGTAGAAGACAAGATGTGGGAGAGGAAGGGCATGAGCATGTAGCTAAGTGTCTGTTATGTACCAGGCACTGTACTAAGTGCTTTACAAATATCTCTTCACAACAACTCTCAGAAATGGATGCTGTAATGATCCCCATTTTACAGTTGAGGAAACTGAGGCACATAGAGATTGTTATATATATAGATTCTGTAGTCACATTACCACTAAGTGTCTGAGACTCGATTTGAACTCATGTCTTCCTGATTCCAGATCCAGTGCTCTATCCACTAGCTAACCCTAATTCTCTAAGAAAAAGAGGAGAAAAAAAAATTTAAAGGTATACATGATGGAGAGTAAGCGTGTCCCAAAATTGTCTAATTATTTGTTTCTGCCATTACTTTGCCTGATTCCCCACAGGTGCTATTGATTTGTTTTGTCCTGGCCCCATTCATAATTCTCTGACCCTGGTCCCTATTCTTCCTTCACCAAGTTTCAAGACTTTGCTTGCTGATTTTCCTGCTGGTTGTTCTATACTCTTTCTTCCAGCTGGATACTTCCACCACCTCTACTCCTCCCATGAGATAGAGATGTAGGTTTTTCCTTCTTCTTTGCTTTTCTTTCTCTAGAATTATGACACAATCTTTTCAGAGAGGTTGTGAGCATAGTTGGGTGATGTTTTTCTTATTAAAGATATTTCAATGTACTTTGCTCTTACACCTAGGAAAATAGTACCAGTATTTCTCATTCAGATTGATTCTTTCTTTCTTGTGTTAAGAATTAGGTGGTCCAATTCCCTTTGTATTGGGTCCTGGATCAAGCTGTAGGTTCCTGAATTAAAATTTTTATTTCCTAGCCCTTTTTTTAGGTGTAGCGGTTTTGTTTTTTTTGAAGGTCCTACCTACTTTGACCTCTTCCTCCTTGGTTTAGCTTTTTGTTATTGTTGCTGGCCCATTGAAATAGTTTTTTAATTAATTTATTTGTTTTCAGTTTTTAACAATCACTTCCATAAGTCTTCCATTTTCTCCCCTTCTCTACCCCCTGCCTACCTGATCATAATGCATTATTCTTATGGATAAGTTGCTGTGTTCTTTTTGCATCTTATTTAAAATTTTTGCATTCATATTCATTAGAGTAATCAGTCTATAATTTTCTTTCTGTTTTGGCTCTTCCTGGTTTAGGTATCAGAACCATATTTGTATCACAAAAAAAAAAATTTGCTAGGACTCCTTTTTACTGAAATCTTACTATTGTCTTTCCCTATGAAAGATTCTTCCCTATCTAGCCTCAGGATTTCTTCTTGGGCTTAGGCTTCAGTGTTTACTGACCTAGAATTCCATGGATCTGGAATTTGTTTCCCATACTTTCCTGAAGATCTTGATTGTTCCCCCCTGGAAGTGTTAGCTGTCTGGACTAGCCTTGACTGACTTTTCTCTAAAGATAATTTAATTATCAGTCATTGTGTCTGATTCTTTCCATTAGGATAAGTTTGGTTTCTCTTCACTTCCTTCTAAACTGAAATTTTGACTCTTCTCCTTTCTTGAGTCATACAACTAATGGTCTTAAGTACTAGATGACCTTCATGCTAAAATCTCCATCCCCACGTTGTTCTTTCTTGTAAAAGTCCCCAAAACACTAACTAAATAGTCAGTCACTCAAGTCCAAATTCTGGTAAGCTTTCACTAAAAATTCTATTTCTTCGATGCCTCTGACGTAAGTCATTGATAGAATTGAGATAACTGGACAGGCCCTTTACTCAGTATATTAACATGACATAAAGAAACACTTTTATTCTTTTCACTTGGTTTTAGCCCTCAAGGGCCCTCTTTTAGCTAGGACATTAGATTTCTAGAAACTCCATTCCTCACACATTTATTATAGAAAGAAAGTTGTATGCATATACTAATAACCTATTCCTAACAGTAAAGACAGAATTAGAGTAAGCCAGCTATCCAACTGTTTACCAAAACTTCCATCAGTCAGGGTGTATATTCCCTCCATTGATACAGATTACCAAAGATAATCACAATCTTTTTTTTCTCCAAATTTATTTTTCAATTTTCTTTTTTTTAAATTAATTTGTTTTCACTTTTCTACAATCGCTTCCATAAGTCTTAAATTTTCTCCCCCTCCCTCTCTCCTCCATTCCCAAGACAGCATGCAATCTTATGTGGGTTCTACATATACATTCTTATTAACCACATTTTCACCTTAGTCATGTTGCACAGAAGAATTAAATTGAATCAGAGAAACCTTGGGAAAAAAAAACAAACCAAAACAAAACACAAGAGAAAATATTCTGCTTTCTGATTCCATAGTTCTTTCTCTGCATGTGGATGGCATTTTGCCTCAAGAGTCCTTTGGGAATGTTTTAGGTCCTTGTATTGCTATGAAGGGCTAAAGTCTATCAGAAACAGAAGCACACTGTGGCTGTTACTGTGTAAGATATTCTGGTTCTGTTAATTTCACTGAGTATCAGTTGATACAAGTCCTTTCAGCCTCTCTGAAGTCCTCATTTCTTATAGCACAATAGTATTCCATTACATTCATATACCACAACTTGTTCAGCAATTCCCCAATTGATGGCCATCCCCTCCAATTCCAGTTTTTGACCATCACAAAAAGAAGTGCTATAAATATTTTTGTACATGTGGATCCTTTTCCCATATTTATATCTCTTTGGTTTACAACTGTAGAACTAGTACTGCATATTTTTATAGTCCTTTGGGAATAGTTCCAAATTGCTCTCCAGAATGGTTGGATCAGCTCACAGCTCCACCGACAATGACTTAGTATTCCAACTCTCCCACATCTCCACCATTTATCATTTTCCTGTTTTGTCATGTTAGCCAATCTGATAGGTGTGATGTGGGGTACCTCAAAGTTGTTTTGATTTGCTTTTTTCTAATCAATAGTGATTTAGAGCATTGTTATATGACTATAGATAGTTTTAATTTGATCAAAGTCTTTTAAAAACTAAATAGTAGATGCTCTTAGAGAGTTGATGTTGCCAAAAAATATAATCACCCTAAAGACAGTTGGGGATGAGATTCTCTGAACATTGCTGCTTTTTAGATAACAAATATACAGTCCGTTACCAGGTCTGTGCCCAAAGGCTTCCAACCTTAATAGGATTTATTAAGGCCTATACTTTTCTTGGTGTGACCCACAAATATCCAGGGTCATCCCCATATCACAACAAAGCGACTTTATTAGAGATCTATTTACAAAGGAAAAAAAATTAATTCAGTTGAATTTAATTGATCATACAGCAGAAAAGAAGAGAAAAGAAATCAAGTCCAGAAACTCTTTCAAGTAGATGATTTGCTTTAATGAACACCTGAGGTTATCCCATATGTAAGAGTCTGAGAAAAGTTTTTAAAATGAAAGATCATGAGATCATTGATGTGGAACTAGAAAGGACCTCAAGAAGTCATCTAATTCAACCTTCTATAGAAGAGGGAACCGAAGCCTAGTCAGGCTAGGTAATCTGCCCAAGGTTATGCGCATAGTAATTAGGTGAGCTGGAATTTGAAGCAAAGTCTTCTAGTTCCAAATAGTAATTTTTTTCCACTGGAAAAGGGAAATCAAATTCGTTTACTCTCTGTTTTACCTATATCTTAATTTCCCAGAAGCTGTAGGACAGGGGGATTTTTAAACAAAGGAAACAGGTAAGATGTTACCTTATTCAGGATACCGGCAAAAGAAGGCACTCATAAATATCCCCTTACTTTGGTCATACCACATTTCCTAACCCCTAGGTAAATGTTATTTCAGTTCTAATTAGCATTTAAATATTTTAATTTAATTTAATTTTTTGAAACCACTTGAACAATCATAGTACACTATAAGACATGCTTGAGATAGATGCTGTACACACCTTAGCCTATTTCTTGATATCTTTTCTGGGTATCAAACCCATTTACTCCATGGGCTTGTTTGTATTGTTTATTTCTGGAGTGCTTAATATACTTGACTCCCTTTCTCGAGGGGAGAGTTTGAAAATATCAGTTATCTAAATGACTCTGTGTTGGGGAAAGTTACAAGACAATTTTATATTCAGATCATGTTCTTTTCTCTCAGCTCTAATGCTAGACATACATGGCTGGCTACAATAGTGCTGAGTAAGGCACGTTAAAAAAACATTAGACTTTTGCACTCTGACTGCCTCTGGCCTCAGACATTCAATATTCCTTTTGTTCAAAGAACAGGAAATGCTATACAAGGTCTCTTCAGAAAGCAGTTACGTGGCAATCCTTTTAAACTCCAAGGAAACCCTTTCTGCCCCAGGGTTCATGGGTTTTTCTATACTGTATAGTTCTCTATTAAGAAATACATAAAACAAAAAGCAGGGAACTTAATCTACTGCATAGTGAGATGACAGGCTTGACTTAGCAGGTCAAACACTTGAATTTGGTCTAAATTGTTTTTTTTTAATGGAAAAAAGATGTAAAAATAATTTTATTTAGCACATTAGAAAATATTTACTTTTGTCTCTAAAGATTGATTATTAATTTTTTGCAGAATATTACAATTATCCATCCTATCCCATTTCAGGTCTGGAAGTCTGTCAATTCACTCTGTGTTCCAGCAACTCTGTAGAGCAGAATTAAATCATTATGTTGGATGTTTGAAAGCCAACATTTAATAATGCTGATAATTGTCTTCATCTTTTCAGTATTTAAAGCTTTTTCCCTCAATTTTTTTTTAAAACACTATTCTGTCCCTTGATCCTCATAACAATTCTCTAATGTAGGTTAGGCAGATGGTATTATCCTAATTTTGTAGATAAGAAACTAAATGGCTTGCTCAAGTTTCTTTAACTGCCTTATGAGAACTGAAATCTGCTGTTCTCTCCTATAGTACTACACTTATCATGAAAAGCAATAAGGTTCTATATCCTTTATATAGGAAAACTATGCTACAAATATCAATTAACAAGAATTTATTAAATGCCTACTATGTGTTGATCACTGTGTTAAGTGCTGGAGAGGCTAGTACAAGGAATGAAACAATCCATAAAATGAATATAAATACTCATGGGAAAGATATACATATAAAAACATATACAGCATAAAAATAGACTCAATTAATGCATATATATATATATTTATATATACAAGTTAGTTAAAGAAAATGTAGTTTGAGAGAGAAGAGTTACTGGGGTAATGAGGAAAAAGTTTCATGCAGAGAGGATGGTGCCTGAGCTGAGATGGAGATGAAGGAGGAGTGCATTCTAGGCTTTTGGGATGAACCATGCAAATGCATAGAGATGAAGATGGAGAGTCGAGTGGGATGTATAAAAAGAAGGCCTATTTGGGTAAATTGCAGAGTTATAGGAGGAAGCATAATTTCCAGTGAAGCTAGAAAGATAGGTTGGGGCCAGGTTGTGTAGGGCTTTAAAAGCTAACAAAGACCATTCTTGATTTCCACAGGATTGGGGATAAAACAAACTGTCCATATTCTGACAGAGAAGGATAGATTTAGGGTGCAAAGTGAAATATTTGTTTTTGTAAATAACCAAGGAGGAAATTTGTTTTCCTTGACTATGCATATTTGTTACAAGGAATTTGTTTTTCTTCTCTGTTTCTCTCTTAATTGGGTGGGAGGTGGGAAGGACAGAAAATAATTTCTGCTAATTAAAACAGTTGAAAATAGAGAGGTATGATGGTTTTAAAAATAATTTTATATTTATATTTATCATATTTATGTATATTATGTATAGTATATTATATTTATGTATATTATATAATATATATTATATATAATTTTAATAACTTTCAGATGAGATTTCTATATTATATTTATTTTCCTTTGTTACAAGAGACCTCTCGAGGAGTGCAGATAATCTATAAATATTTGTAATGTGAAAACAAAACACATCAATAAAACTATTTTAAAAAGCTAGATAGATGAGTTTATACTTTATCTTTGAGAAAAGAAGAAAAAAGATTACTTTAGCAGCAGTATATAGTGGTGAGACATTTGAGTCAGGGAGACCAGTTATGAGACCAGTTGTAATATTTTTGTGATAAATGATGTGATAAAGTAGTAAGGGCCTGACACTTGAGTGGAGAGAGGGATGGAATATGAGAAAAGGGACAAATGAAAGATTTGGCAAATGATTTGATATATGGAGTGAAAGTGAGTAGGAAATACAAGATGATGTCAAGATTATGAAGCTGAAAGACTGAGAGGATTGTGGTGCTTTCAACAGAGAAATAGAGAAGTTTGGAAGTGGGGGTTCTTACTGTTTGGGTTTTTTATATCAAAACCCCTCTTAAGAATGGATTTTGAAATCCAAAAAAAATAAAATATGTCGGCTTGCCAAGAAAACATTATTTTGAAATACCAGGATTGGTTTTTTTTCCCCTTCTGATTAAAGAGGAGATTGAAGATTTAAGAGACATAGGGGAATGATTGAGGATAAACTCTTATGAAGATAGGTAGGAATGGGATCAAATGGACATACAGAAGGGTTGACCTTGGTAAGAAGAAGTCATTTCTTTAGAAACTGGAGGAAAGAAGACATATTCATAGGGTGTATATAAATATTTGAGGAAACAAATATATCAAATTTATTTTTTATTAGTACAAATAATTCATAGCCTTAAGTCTTCTGGATATAATATAATATGATTTATAGCAATAAAATTCAATATTATCATTCCTTTTTTCTTAAAAAATTGTCTACATTAGTGAATATTTATAAATAGCAATAGTTTTTTGGACAGCTAGGTGCAGTGACCTGAGTTTGAATTTGGTCTGAGACAATTACTAGCTATATGGTGCTGAAATTAATTCCATTTGCCTCAGTTTTCTCATCTGTAAAATGAACTGGAGAAGGAAATTACAAATCATTCCAGTATCTTGGCCAAGAAAACCCCCAAAAAAGGGTCATTAAGAGTCAGACATGACTGAAAATGGCTAAATAACAAAAAAGATTAGTTTTAAAGAATTTAAGATTTCACATTTATGCCATTCAAAATGAGGCTAAAAGTATAAAGTAGCAGTCACCAAAATAATTTGGTATTGGATTAAGAATAGAGAGATCAATGGAGCAGATTAGACAAAGGAGAGCTAATAGCACTCAATAAACCAGCGCTTGATAAAATTGAAAACATAGGGGAAAAAAACTAAGGAAAAAACTTATTTGAGAGAAGAAAAACTACTGGCAATCTGGAAAGCCATCTGGCAGAAATTAGATTTATATCATATTGTACATGTACCGTGTGTACACCATATGTACACATATTACATATTACTCAGATTCCATAAGTCTAAATGAATACATGACCTTAATATTAAAATCATTTTGTTAGAAAAGTTAGAAGATAAAAAGGTCATATACTTCTCATAGTTATTGGTAAGAAATGTATTCTTAACTAAACAGGATTTAAAGGTAGTTACCAAAGATAAAATAATAACTTTGATTACTTACAACAGAAAAGCTTCTGCACAGACAAAATTAATGTATCTAAGTATAAGAAAGGAAGTGATTGAATGGGGTAAAATACTGCATCAAATTTCTTTAATGAGGGCTTGATAATCCAAGGGGAAACAAATATAGACAGACAAAGCCGGAGACAGAGAGACAGTGAGAGAGTATAAATGGCCATTTCCTTCCCAATAGTTAAATGGTTAAAAGATATGAACTATTCTCAAGAGAAGAACTGAAAAGTATTCACAACTACATGAATGTTTCAAATCACTAATAAATTGGAAGAACCCTGAGATTTCACCTCATACCCTACACATTGGCCAAAAAGGACCTCCCAAAATGGCAATAGTCAATGTATGAGGGGTTTTAAAAGAATAGGTACACTAATGCATTGTTGGTGGAGCTGTGAAATTTTGGAAAACAATTGGGAATTATTCAAATAAAGTGACAAAAATGATCATACACTTTGAACCAGAGACTCCATTACTGGGCATATACCCCAAGGAAGTCATCAATAAGAAGAAAGTCCTTATTATACTCAAAAATATTTATAGTAACACTTTTTGTGATAAATTAAAATTATTTTCTTCAAATTTTGAAATTGTTTTCTTTTTAGAAATACAGCTTGGTATATAATATCATTTTAACCTATATTTTTATTCTGAATTGAAAGCTTTTAAAAATATTTTCAAACAGTAAAACACAAATAATATTTTTTGAAATTGCGTGTTATGAAATGGTTCACACTGATTTTTTTTAAAAACAACATAATTTTTAAAAAACAACATTACTTTCAAAACTACCTTGCCCATCAGTGCTTTCTTCTGGACTCCTATTCTCTCTATATTTTAAAAAATGTTTCAGTTACTCTTTGGTGAGGGATGTCTCTATTGCTATTTCTTCTTTTGGTCTCCCTTTAACTGAGAGAAAAAAAAGGAAAAGATATGGACAAATGAATCAATAAAGTGGATATGTCAAAAAAAAATATATATATATATCTTCACCTTATGTCCATCTGTGTCCATTATGCTTCATCATAAATCTTACAGAGACATGGTCAGTTGTTGCATTGATCAGAGTTCTTAAGTCTTTTCACAT
This sequence comes from Bettongia penicillata ogilbyi, assembly GCA_023548195.1. Lineage (NCBI taxonomy): Eukaryota > Metazoa > Chordata > Mammalia > Diprotodontia > Potoroidae > Bettongia > Bettongia penicillata. The sequence continues at coordinate 2,428,840 of JAJHZJ010000545.1, read as the reverse complement.
TTAATTTTCTTTTAAAATGTTTGTGTTCTTGTATAAATCATTCTCCTGGTTCTGTTTATTTCCCTCTGGGTCAGTTTGTGCTATGTAAGATTCTCTGAAAATTTCTCAATATCCAATAATATTCTATTACATTCATATGTAACACTTGGCTCAACGATTCCCCAAATGTCGAAGGGGTAATCTAAGGCACCCCCTTGGATTCCAGCTCTAGGCTTTTCCTCTCCTTTAATCAGGAAGTTTTTTTTTTCCTACAGCTATTTTCTTCCTGTGATTATTCACCTCTTAAATCCTTCCCAATCCCAATTTTTTTCCCTATTGATTTTTTATGTATTGTATTTCTCCATCAAATTTCGTGGCGTGTGTGTGTGTGTGTGTGTGTGTGCGTGTGTGCGTGTGTGTGTATCTGTGAGAGAGAGAGAGAGAAAGAGAAAGAGAGAGAGAAGGAGATTGTTTTGCTCATTGAACCTTAAGAAAGATTAGAAAATAGACCAAAATTTAAATATTCTAAATAAATTAATCTTTTAAATATATTCCTCAAAAATAGATTTTAAGGATATGAGCTTCCTTTTTTTTTAATCCCTTCAAAACAAAATGGATAACTTAGCAGTTGTGCATGGCTTTTTCCTGCAGTGATTGATGTTTTGCTATAAATTCTATATTCAGATCTACAATACATAATGGAAATGACAATATTTGTATTCTGTTTGACTTGTTCATTTTTGGCAAAAAAGAAAAAAAGAGTCTACAAGCTTGATGGATTTTAAATGAGAAGACTTCACTCAAATCCTAGTTTTCTTTTTACTACCTTTATGACTTGGGGCAATTCATTTAATTTCTCTGTGTCTGATTTTCCTCATTTAAAGTGAAGAGGGTAGTGGTGTCATACTAGGCTTATATAGTGAAATACTCTGGCCTAAGGCAAGGATGGTTACATCTTATCTTCAGGGTTCTAGGGTACCCTGTCTCTCTTCTCTTCTTCCATTGGCTTGATCCTCAACCAGCTATGTTCCTCTCCCCCTCCCCACTAGGCAGTACCTACTGCTCCAGTTCCATTTAACCATATATCATCAATTAGCTTTTCCAAAGAATATTTACTTTAATGATACAGCAAGAACAAATGTATAGACATTTTTTCCCCATACCTCAAGGACATACTCTCTCCTATACCACCTTGGTCTCTGAGGGAAGTAAACTCAACTCAGCTCAATTTCTACAATAGCATTGGTTCCACTAAGTTCACATCTAGGTACAACATGACTAGTGTGTGAGTCCTTTTACCCAGCTTCCATTGGTCTGGGTCGAGAAAGGTCGCTTCTTAATTTTCAGGACATCAGTTATGACCTGGTTGCAAATTCTAGCCTGGACAGGATACTGAAGCACCGTTTGACTTTGAAATATTGGGATGCTGAGGTATGCCTCGGACTTTTCCAAACTCACAAAGTTGTAGAGCTTCCATTCCCTTTACTTAAAAGAGAAAGAATAAATGTAGAGACCAAGGACTAAGGTCCCTTTCTCATAGTCACATGGCTCAAGGGAGATTTCTCCCTTACAGGATAGTCTCTCACTAGATTCTGATACTATCTGTGAAAGCTAAATCATCAGGAACAGAGCCCCAGAAAGGACTGAAGCAAGACAGATGTTAGAAGCAGGCTAGATCTTTTGAATGCCTTTACAGAAAATTAAAACCGTTTACCACATGGTTAGCCATTCAGAAACAGTTACAGAAAGTCTACACCATGCTCTGTAGTGCTTTACATGTCATCATGACTCTCCCAGAAGCAGATTTTCAGCTTCTTCATTTGAAGTTTCATCAGCTTAGCAAGCTGATGTGGTCTGTGCACACACCAGAGTCTAGTTACCCCAACTTATATGGAAATGTTTTACATGACTTCACATGTATAATTGATATCATATTGTTTGCCTTCTCAATGCAGGGAGGGGGAGGCTAGAGAGAGGGAGAAAATTTAGACCTCAAAATTTTTAAAAGGAATGTCAAAGTATGGTTTTTTTTAAAAAAGACTATAAAGTATAGAGAAGACACTACCCTGTATTGGTAAAGAAAGGTATCTCATCTGGGAGTTTCCTATATCTATGATAGCATAGGTCAATCCATTTTTTTTATTCCTGATTATAATGAAGGGAATTTCCCTATATCTATGCTCTGTATCCCTAGCTTCAGTCTAGTATCTTGTTTCCTTAGCTTCAATGCTACTTTATCAGAAACAAAAAATTAAGCATTGATTTATATTGAGTAACAAAATACTAGCCTAGTAGTTTCACAGAATTTTAAAATGCTTAAATTGCAGTACTGTACATTTGTTAATCTGTAAACTTTGTGGTATTATTTTGAAGTGTTGATTTCCACTGTGAAGAAATAAGATTTTTTTTGCTTGAATGTAAAAGTTGTCCTTGTGCATAGCCTGTAGAAACCTGCCTTTCTGGTTCTTAGTGTCATGTTAATCTATGAAGGTGTTATTACTTGTTAGACAAATTCTCTGTTCCCTGTTGAAAATTTTATTGATGGTATTTTCAAATAAGCTTCCATTTGGAGTTCTCTAAGCTTATAAAACTCTGGACTATAATCTACCATGTAGCATATAGTCTGCTATGATAAAATGTAGATTACCTGTAAGTAAATGTGGTTATGCTTTCTGAGAATCTGTTGGCATTGTGTGGTATAATCTGTTCTGTACTGTGGAAGATTTCTGAGTCTTTTCCCCTTCATTCTTAACAAATTAATACATTGAAGCATTTTAATCAAGTTCATAATTCTCATTTACCTGAGGTTAAAATTATGAAAAGTTTGAAACTTCTTTAATTTGAAACTATTACTTTTCCTCTTTTGCTTTTTTTCCCCACTTCACTTGTTTTAGACTTTATTTCTTTTAAGGATGGAAAGCCGTATGTCCATCAGTTTGGTTGCAGGACAAAAATTAGATAATCCTTTAAATTTGATTTTAAATAATAAGTTGAGATGGCTTGATGAAAGGTTTTAATGAAAGCCTTACCTTTCCCATATACTACAAATTTTAGTTATAAAATAATCCTTTATACTATTTCAAAAGGTTATTGATTTTGTCAGAATTAGATGTCATGGAAACCAAAAATAGTTAAAATAAAATAAAAATGAAAACTGCTTATCATTGAATCTCCTAATATAAGCATAACAAATAGAAATGAATTCATCCATCATATCCATTATATGAAGGTTTAACTGACTGAATAAAAGGGAAATTTCCACAAGAGACTGAAACAGAGAGTCAGTAATAATTTATGTGTTATGAAGTTTCTTCATTTGGCATATAATTTTTGTTTTGGTTTAGAACAGGAAAATTACTTTTTATGTGATTTTTATTTCTGCCCTGCCTGATCTTAAACTTTCTCATCAGTGAAGTGAAAGTAGTATCACTGTAAATATCAGACTAAAAATTGTTGGACAAAAATGGATATTTATGCTTTCCTTTTCAAAAGTGTATAAAAAAAAATCAATACATGGAAGGTAACTATGTAGATCAATTACTCCACAAGATTGAAAAGTTGGAGGATCTGGGCCTTCAAATGTAACCAAATGTAACTCAGGCCTCTGATCTTGAAATGTAGTCTCTATATTTGTCCATCTAGTTAAGTTTTAAGGTATTAGGAATAAAGCTTTCATATAGCGGCAAATGATAGCCACACATAGCCAAATATTGTAGGATTATACAGATCTAAGGTTAATTTTAGAGGGTTTGTGTTATAAACATTTTCCATAACTAGTAAATTCATGACTCACTTACTGCAATTGTACTTAATATCTCAGTCCACTAAGACAGCATGAATATTGGATTTTTAGTTGGAGGACTCTAGTTTGAAGTCAGCTTCTGTTTCCTGTGATCTTGGGCAAATTATATCTCCTGTGTTCTTCAGTTCACTCATCTATAAAATGAATGGACTGTACAAGATGTAATGATTTTTTGTATCATGTACTACTTTAGCAAGTTCACAATCATGTTTTTAAATGCCTCAAATAAGATGCAGATTACAGAGGAAACCATTTATTTTGAAATAAGATTCAAATTTATGGACTTCCTGAAATCTGTTTGTTGATATTCAGTTATTTCAGTCATGTCTGACTCTTCATGACTCCATTTGGGGTTTTCTTGGACTTTGCCAGGAATACTAGGGTATTTTGCCATTTCCTTCACAATTTATTTTACAGATGAGGAACTAAGGAAAACAGGGTTAAGTGACTTGCCCAGCGTCATACAGCTATTAAGTTTCTGGAGTCATATCTGAACTCAGGCAAAGTCTTCTTGCCTCCAAGATTAGCACTCTATCCACCTAGCTGCCCCTGGAATCTATGTACTCTTTGGTTAAGAAGCTCTGGACTAGGGGACTTGGGTTCCTTTTTGCTCTAAATTTTTTTATGTTATGACCAGAATACAAAAAATAACTAATGTTTCTGGTATCTTTCAAGCTGCTTAGTTACTGCCTTTTCCCTTTTTGGAATTTGTGCCTCTGGGAGAAGAAAAAAAGAGAATCAGAAGACAAATAAAGAAGAGGCAGTAATACTTGCTACCAGCACACTAAAGGCCTTGGGATTTTTTCATTTTACTTACAGTTGAAACTTTATATATGTGTGTCTCCATTTAGAATAAAGGCTCCTTGAGAGCAGAGATGGCCAAGTTTCCTACTCCTAACCCTAGTGCTTAGCCGAGTACTTTGCGCATAGTAAAAGCTTAATAAATGCTTCATTCAAGTGCAAAATAGTACATATAATATGATATTGTAGCATGTTGAAGTTTTAGGCACAACTGTTAATGAAACTGCTGAATTTTATCAACCAGTTTTTGATTATGAACATTAAAGAACTTTCAAGAAACACTGCCATATTTTTACAACAGTACTCTGTTAGAGAGATTGGAAAAACTGGGAGATATAAAAAATTCTCTATCTTTCTACCAAAAATGTGATGAGACTATAATCTGTTAAAGGTCATTACTCTTCTTCCTTGGGAATCTTTTTGGCAATGACCAGTAAATAGAATGCAAGATGATTTAAGACCTACCAAAAAACCCCATACTTTTCTTAAAGACACATGGGCTAATTCTGAGTCATATGACAAAGAAGATGGAGGACTAGATATCTTCTCCAAACTTCTCTAAAATAAGAATTAAGCAAAAGAGATAAAGCAGTTGAAGCTGTTTGTACAGGTTAAGACAAGAAGCCTAGTGAGGAAACAATCTGATTTGATGAATTAACAGCAGAGAAGGCTAATTGTAAATCCTTAATTTACTCATTCTGTCCTCCCTCTCCTGCTCCCATGCTATGGCAGAGCAGCACAACATCACTCTCCTGTTGTGCTCTGGGATTAACTTTCTGCTGCTGCAGTCTAGGCTCCCTAACCCACTGGCCTTCTCCTGCCTCCATTCTACTGTTGTGAGTCAACAAGAAACAGAACTGTACTCTTCGCTTCACCTTTAACCCATGCAGCAAACAGAAAAAGACAAACTTACTCTACTTCAGAGCAAGGTGCTGTGCTGCAAGCAGGACTCAACATGAAATTGAGGAATGAAGGGAAATGGAGAATAGCCACCAGTATCTTGGGTTGGGGCTAGGGTGGACCGAAGGAAAGGGGATTGGCATGCTATCCCTTCAGAAGTTCCTTGGAGTATAGAATGAGGCTAAAGAAATGTGATTTCTCCATTGTGAGAGGAGACTAAGACAGCTTTGAGATCTAGCCTCCAAGGAAACTTCCATCAAAGGGTCAAGAAGTAAGCAATAGAAGAAAATGAAGGAGGAAAGACTGAAGTGACCAAAGGTCTAAGGAGAAAGTAAATTCAGTTAAAAATATTGAACACATAGATAAACAAGGAAGATATTAATAACACTAGGGAAGGTGGTTTCCAGTTTATCTAAAAGAGGCCAGACATCTAAGAATAAATATTCCAAGACAGAGGAAAATAAATCAACACCTGATGAGGCAGAGATCCTGTGGATTCCCAAAGGAACATGAAACTATAGCTGTATGTGTTCTTATGGTTCAAGAGAAAATAAGAATTATGAAATCAGAATTTTTGTCCAGCACAGCAGAAATAATGGCAAATAAACAAAAAAAAATTGATCCATAGTGATAAATCTCATACTTAGCAGTGAAAGCTAATCTTAGAAAAAAAGAAAAATGAAAAAGGAATAACATTAAAAGAAAACACGGTCTCTAAACAAGAAAAACATCATGGTCTCCAACATAGGATGTGTAGACAATTTGAGGATTGTAGGTCCCCCGGAAGAACAATATAGTCCGAGAAATAATATAAGGAAATTGCCCAGAACTTCTGAAAACAGAAACAAAATTATAATCAAAGAACACCCACAGATTACATCCAGAAACACAAAAACAATTTATGCTATAAAACTTCAACATATTTTGGTAAATTTAACAATTCCAAGGGCAAAAAATTCTGCAAATAACCAGGGAAAAGGCATTTAAATAGAAAAGGAAAAAAAGAGAACCTTAAAAAATAACTATAATTTCAAAATCCTTTCTCAAATTACTTGTTTACATGTAAACATGTTTACAAGTATACATGTAACTATTATTTTCTTCTTTCAATTTGAGGCAATAATTGTAGAACAAGTAAAGTTTACTTGTTTTCACAGACTTTATAAAACTCTTCCTGTATTAGACAAAGTTGACAATAATTATATCTGTGATTGTACTGTCTTTATGAAAAGATTCTGAAAATTCTTTCTTACAGAAGTCAACGAAAGGTTCTGTTGTCCTTGACTACATATTCCATCACATAAATCTAGTGGAGATAGATTATTTTGGACTGCGTTACTGTGACAGAAACCATCAGACGGTGAGTAAAGAGGGATTTCAAAAGCTATGTTATAGTTTTCCAATTGTAATTCAGTTAGGTCAACTCATTTTCTACCTTTCCTGACATGATTTTATGGTATCAGATATTTTTTGTTATTAAAATGCCTTTGAAGCTATGAGAAATAACATTGTTTTACATAATTTCTTTTCATCTTTGAAGCATCTTTTTTTAAAAGATGTATATTGAATGGAGAAAACACAGGCTCAGAAGTAAGAGTTTAGGGTTCCAAGTCTCTATTGCTTTTTTCAGGTGACAAGCTACTGTTTCCATTTTTCTGTCTATCCTATCCTATCAATCCTGTGGATTGAGAAGGTAGTATAATATGCATTAAGAAATTTACATGGAATGGACAAGTTACGTGTTTTATTTGTTTGTTTTACAAATGAAACAAATGAGAAGTATAGGTTAGAAAGAAAAATAAATAATGTATATATAGATATATGTAAAATAGATATGTAAAAATATATATATGTAAAATATATATGTATTATAAAAATACATATGTAAAAAGGTCACTATGAAAAAGTTTAGAGAAAAGTCAACTAAGTAAAATTATATAAAATATTTAAAAGATTCCCATCTTTGGTAGCATTTGCTAGACTAGAATTCCTGCCTTGTTATTATGAAAATTATGAATGCCTCAGTCATAATTTTGAGTAAGTGGAAGGACGTAGAGATGAATGACTGCTTATAGGATAAAAATGAAAAACTATTCTTCAATAGGGGTTTTGGTTTAATTTTGAGAAATTATGTATGGTATTGTAGTCTTATTAAAAATCCCCAAACTTTTGACTTAATAGAAAATAATTTATATATTATTTTGCATATTTATATCCTATGCACCAAAATACTGTAGCTTCTCTCTTTTCCAGCCCCTGTTGGGTTAGACTGAATTCACTGAGCTAAGGAAAACAACTAGCATGTTTTGGCTCTGATACACCATGCACAGGAATGTGCTACTGTTATGCTATGAGAATAAGTGCTGAAAAGACAGTTATTGAGTGATGATAACTTTATGGTTTTAATTCACTTAGTTTCATGGCTTACCTTTTTTGGGGGATCTTTCATAAAGTGATGATAGACAGGTGTTGATTGGGAGTCTCCCAAAAGGTATCTCTAAAAGCTCTTTATTAAAACCCTACTTAAAAGGAAGAAAGTTCAATTTTATCAAGGTTAAACTCAGATAATTTTTAAGTAAACCAACTGAATTCTACCCTGTAAATGTCTCAACCTCTTTCTCCTAAATATTTGAAGTACACTATTACAGAAGTATGCATAAAAGTGCAAATTATAAATACATTGAAGGCTATAAAAGGTATCTTACATGATATGTCCATACTTGTGAAATAACATTTCTCTTAATAGGAATCAAAAACAGTTTGACTCGTAGACCTAATCTGGTATTTTAAATCTTGCCTTGAAAGATTCATTTGTTTTAGTAAATTTAGTTAGTCCTTATCAGACTGGTTTTCAATTCACAAAAACGTAACATGAGAAACAAATGAATTTCAAATGACATTTTTGTAATTTTGTAAACTTTTAAATTTATTTTCAATTTAAATACCAAATGAGAGGAGAAAAAGTAAGTACTGACATGTAAACTGCAGAATATGAGAGGATTCAATATAAAACAGTAAATATTCATTTCAAGAAAATTGATGTAATAAATACTACACATTGTTTTCATATATTCCCAGCTTTTCTTTGCTTCCTTGTAGGCATTCTTTTGCTTTCTGCTGTGTACTTTTACTTTACATTTCCCCCCTCTCTCCTTTCCTCCCCTGCCCTAAAGAAGGCTACAATTAAGTGCCTATATATACATAAATGTCTATAAACGTATAGACTCATACACATGTATGTAAGGCTACTATGCTTATTTACAGTTGTCATCTGTTTCTGTGAAGGTAGATATTTGATTTTTTAAATTCTTCAAAGAACTCTTTTGGTGCTTGGGATCATTTGATATTTCTTATTGGAAAAGGAGGGGCATTTTCAGCTCCATTATCTTCTTCTAATTATAAAACCAGATCTTTCCTATCCCCTTAGTAGCTTATTCATTTTTTTTTGTTTTATTTTGTTTGTACCAATTATTAGTGTAATCAAGTTCTAATCCCAAAGTATGGGGAAGGATGCCCCAAGCCTCAGGTCCTTCTTACTGTTATTTTCTGAGGTCTGTCCTCAGGCAAGACCTTGGACTCTCCTCTCCACTCCTAAACCACAGCTAGGGCCCCCAGCCACACTGTCCTACAAATACTCTTCCTCTCCCTCCGGTGGCTGCAAATTACAGCTGTCTTCTCTGCCCTAAAACTAAAAGCAGGACTTCTGCTCTCCTGCAAGTGCCCACAGCCAGCAGGGTCCCCTGCTCTTTTGCTACTGCCCTCACTAGGTGTGTCCTAGCTCCTTCTCTCCCACAGCCACAGCTGTGCTTGACATTCCTTTCTTGATAGTGGAAGGTCCTTCATTCATCTCCTACTCATCTGTCAAACCCTCTCCACACCCCAGTCCTCCAAATGAAAGTTTCTAAGGCTGTAGCTGCTTCTCTACCCAACTGCCCCCAGGGCTTGTTGTTTGTTCAGCCTGGAGGTATTTGCATTTCACTCAGGCTGAGCTTCTACCTCTGGAGGTCGAGTCTTTCCCAGGGTCTTCTCAGGTTGTCTTAGGACAACTGCTTTACCCTGACTTTTGTGTATTTCCTGTGTTCTTCATTCCCTGAGGCAATGTTCTATCTTTTTTTGTGGAGGAAATTTGGAAAGTTGAAAGTTTTCAGACTTACTCTATCTTCCCAGAATCCTCTCCCCTAAATGTCATTATATTGTAAAAGAATTACTTGTGATTGATAACATTGAGAGCTTTAGACACATATCTTTTTTAACTCCAGAGATTAAAGTTTGCTGATACTCAAGATTTTTGGTATTTAGGTTTTATAAGATAACAGAACAAATATTTTAAATAGAGTTGTCAAGGAATGTTATTTTTGTGTGATAAGAAGACAAGATGTATGAATGACATGAAGTAAGTTATTGTAGGCTTTTAAAATTTATTTTCCTTCAAAAAAAACCTAGGTAAAAAGTTTATCTGCAAATATCTGAACTTGTTTTTACATGTTCAAGTAAAGAGTTTGGTATTTTACTAGTGCTTTTAAGTTGTCAGTGGGAATGGGACAAAGGGAATGAGTAAATAAATTGGGAGGAAGTTGGAAACCCGGTTTCCCTATTTTATCCAGGCTGGAAATGCAGCAGTCATTCTTAGGCCCAATCTCACTACTGAATGGTTTGGAAACTTCTGCTTTGCTGCATTTTTAACCAGGGCTGGTTCTTTCCTCATCAGACAGACTGGTGGCTCCCTTTTTTCACATGGGCGTACATGCTGGTGCAGGATTTAGTGCAGACATGTGATCAGATTTAGCACACTGAAAATCAGAACTCTTAAACTCAAGAGATCCACCAGCCTCTGCCTCCATGGGATTGTAGACTATGCCACCATGGCAGTAAAATGTTATTATCTCTTCAGTGGATACTGTCCAAGAAACACACCACCATTTAAGAGTCATAGAAATTTTCTACTCACTTCCTTGTCCCTCAGTGTAGGAGAGGAATGAAGGATCGTTTATATGAAAATATATTTATATGAAAATAATTTCAGTTTCCTTATTTTAAAGAAGGCTTCTCTGGGATTAGAAAGAATTTCTGGAATTATGGGTGACTTATTTCCTCAAGTATCTCAAATCTTACTAGATGAAAATTAGATTGTCTAAGATGTGTGATACAACATTACAACCCCCAAAAAGTAAAAAGTAGCTTACATATGTAACTTTGTATCCCAAGCCATCTCTTCCATAAGGAATCATAGAGTTCATTCCTCATCTAGTATTCCTGAGATTTCAACTCTAACACAATCCTTTTCTTTTTAATTTTTATTTAATTTTTAATTTATGGGATAAAACAAGTATTTCTTTAACATAGTAAAATAAAAAAATGATTGCACATGAAGTTTTATAGAAAAAATGCACTGCTTCCATAAATGATACATAAATAGAAATTCTATACTGACAACATCTCTTACATCTCTCCCCTTCTCTCTACTTACTCTACAAATATCTTAGTTCAGGCCCTTTTCATCCTTTGCCTGGCAAAGTCTCTTTTCCTCAGATCTATTTCTTCTTGAGTCTACCCTCCATACAGCAACCAGACTGATATACCTAAAGCATAAATCTGATCAGGTCATGTGTTTTGACCTTAGCATTCTTCACAATGTAGTTCAAACCTACTTTTCCAGGCTTTGTGCATATCACTTTCCTTCATAATCTTACATTCTAATCAAATTTGCCTACTTACTGTTCTTGAAATATAACTTTACATCTCCTACCTCTATGCTTTTGTGTGGACCATCTCTTATTCTTGGAATGTAATTCTTTCTTACATGCACCATATTTAGACTCCCTAACAGAACCAGGAGGAAAATTATACTATAATATATATATATATTTCACATATATATAATATATATATTTCAAAGAGCAAAAAATTTGAAAACCTGAACTTACCAGCACCATGATCAGTTGTGGTTGCAGAGAAACAGTGATGAAGAATCCTACCCAAATCTTGACAGAAAGATGATGAAACTGATATGCAGAATAAGAAACATGTTTTTAGACATGGGAATTTGTTTTGCTTGACTGGGTTTGTTTGTTACAAGGTTTTTGCTTTTGTTTTTCCTCTTTCTTTCAATGGAAAGGGAATGTGGAAGGTAGGAAAAATAAATGTTTGATTATTGAAAAAAATTTAATAATAATAATAAAAGATCATTAGTTTACCATGAGAGAGCGTCTACACAGGGGACTAATAGATAATACAGTACCTCTTAAACACTGAGGGCATGGAGGCAGTACTGTGAGATGCTATTATTGTGCAAGGGTTCTTAACTTTTTCTGGGTCATGGATCCCTTTTCCAATTTGGTGGAGCCTATGGATCTCTTCTCAGTATAATGTTTTTAAATGCATGGAACACACAAGATAACATAGGAATCAGTTATAATTGAAGTGCAGTTGTAAGAACTTCAGGTTCATGTGATCAATGAGATGGAAGACTAGACATTTTCTGCAATCTTCATTACTTCTCCAAAAGTGGAAGTATGTATGAAAGAGTGTAATATAAATGAGATACCCATAGCAGCTGCTATGAACATGCATATGTATTTCCAGGGTAGACTTGCAAAATATAATAAACTCTTTTCCTCCAAGAAAAAGAAATATTTATTTGAAACATCGCTATTAGGATACCAGAAGGCAAGATTTACCAAAGTACTCATCACCAATCCAGGGAAACCTGACATCTCAAAATATTTTTTCCCACAGACCACCCCCACAAACAAGTTCCCCTAGGCAGATTCTTCCCCTCTACTCTGCCTTGCTCTCATTCTCTTCCTGTGCATGTTCTCTCTCTCTCTCTCTCTCTCTCTCTCTCTCTCTCTCTCTCTCTCTCTCTCTCTCTCTCTCTCTCTCTCTCTGTGCCCCCCGCCCCTCCTTCCTCTCCAGCATTCTTTTCTGTTAGGCATTCCTTTCACTTAGGCCTGCCCTCCTCCAGTGGGCTCCACGTGACTCAGGATGCATCACAGTTGCAAGCTGAGGCAGAGCTCAAAGCTGGTCACATAGGCATATTAATGGATGGGGAAAGTCTTCTTACTTCATCTTCCTATTCCATTAACTTTAAAAAAGTTAAAATATTTCAGCTATCTCCATAGTCTAGGATCCCAAAATATACAATAAATTAACAATTCAGTGAAGTAACAGCAGAGAAGGGTAATTAATTCTTTAACCCTACAGCCCTCATCTGGTACCACCCATGCCCATCACACTCATGCAGGGTTAGACAGGTCAGCCTACTAGCTTGCAACACAGCTCAACTCTCCCTCTGTCCTCCCACATTCTTCAGAAACCAATAATCCAAAGATTGCTTGAGCTAAGACAGCAATGTGGTACCACTTTGTGCTGCAACAGAGCTCAGCCAGAGAGTTGAGAAACATAAAAAATCAGGGTGGGATATGTATATATAAATATGTCACTCTTCACTAAGCCTGCAAGAAATAGAGCAGCATACACCTGGAGTCAGTTCTGTTGCTCCCTCTGCAGAAATCACATGAGACAGAGACTGAAGTCAGTGGAAGTCAGCAATTTGTCTACTGTAGGAGGGGGCTGAGACAACTTTGAGGTCTAGGCCCTAGGGAGACCACCATCAAAGAGGAAGGAGGAAGATAGTGAACAATAAGGTACTATAAGAAAAAAGACTGAATTTGGATTTTAGGAGAAAGAAAACTCAATTAAAAACTTTGAATATAAACATAGAAATCAACAGGAAAGATATTAATAACCAAAACAGAGATGGCCTCTAGTTCAGCTAAAAGAACCCAAACATTTGTGAGACACTTTCTATAGTCATATGAAAAAAATGCTCTAAATCACTATTGATTAGAGAAATGCAAATTAAAACAACTCTGTGGTACCACCTCACATTGAGATTGGCTAGTATGACAGAAAAGGAAAATGATAAATGTTAGAGGGGCTGTGGGAAAATTAGGGCATGAATGCCCTGTTGGTGGAGTTGTGAACTGATCCAGGGAATCTAGAGAGCAACCTGGAACTATGGCCAAAGGGCTATAAAACTATGAATACTCTTTAAATTCAGCAATACCACTACTACATCTGTATCCCAAAGAAATTTTAAAAAGAAAAAAAGACATATTTTTGAAAAATATTTATAGCAACTCTTTCTGTGGTAGCAGAGAATTGGAAATTGAGGGGAATGACCAAATAATTTATTGTATAGAATTGTAATGGAATACTGTCATGCTATGAAGAATGATGAGCAGGTTGATTTCAGAAAAAGTTAGAAAAACTTACATGAACTGATGCAAAGTGAAATGAGCTGAACCTGGAGAATGCTGTACACATTAACAGAAATATTAAATGATGAACATGATTCTAGACAACCCCAAAGGACTCTGATGAAAAATTCTATCTGCCTCTAGAGAAGGAACTGATTGAGTCTGAATGCAAACATACTGTTTTTTAATTAATTAATTAATTTTTTAGTTTGAAGGTTTTTTCCACAAAGTGACTAATATCAAAATATGTTGCATAGATTTCACATATTTAATCTGTATCATATTGTTTACGATCTCAGGAGTAGGGGAAGAGAGGGAGAGAATTTGGAACTCAAAATATTAAAAATTAAATGTTAATTGTTTTTCCATGTAATTGGTGAAAAAACATTGTTTTGAAATGTTCCTGAATGGTTTAAAAAAGAGATAATAATTGTAAAATCAGAATTTTATGTACTGAACAATAGAAATAATTGGCAGAATAGAAAAAAATGAATCCACAATTGCAAGCCTTAAGAAAAAAACAAGAGAGAATAATTGATTTGGAATGCAAATACAAAAAGGACAATCTGGAAAAAAAGACAGAAAAAAAATTACATTTTAAAAAAGAAACATAATCTTTACATAAGAAAACCAAATTGATCTCAAAGACAAGATGCAGAGAGACAACTTAAGGGTTATCGGTATCCTTAAGGTACTCATGTCAAAAAACTTGAACAGCTCAGTGCAATAAATAATACAAGAAAACTGCCTAGAACTTCTTTGTACAGAAAACAGTACCAATTGAAGAATCCACAGATCACTCCCAGAAAAATATGCTATGTGGTAAACTTTAAGACATGTAATTACTAAGTTTTAAAATTCCAGTGGCAAGCAACAATTTCTGAAGTAGCCAGGAGAAAGGCCTTTGAATATTCAGGAAAGCACATTTGAATAATATATTTTACATCAACAATAAATCACAGATGGGAATGGAATAATGTGTTCCATAGAGCAAAAGGAGCATAAGAGGCAACTCAGGGTGACATATTCAGGAAACCTGAGCCTAACCTTAATTTTTTAAAAAATGAACTTCAGTTGTTTTTTTTTTTTAAAGTGACTGTTGAAGTATTCCAAGAAAGAAAGAAAAAAACAGACCTGAACATATTTAGTTTTCAAATACCCCACAAAGGAGATATACTAGAAAGGTTGAGAAAAATACAACAATCAAGGGCAACCAATAACAAAATAATAGAGAAATCATTAAGATATTTCTTTCTAAAGTACAAAAGGAGATAAGGTTGAAATGAAAAGGGATTGGATGGAAAAATAGACAGAGGTCAGGACTGTGCACTAAATATAGGTTTTTCCAGTGAATTCAAAGATAAGATGAGAAATCTATCCATATCAAATCTGGTGGTCAGTTCACCCAAGATGCTGATAGGGAAAAGAGTAATCAGATCTCAGGAAGCAAAAAAATTCATACTGGCTTGTGTGAGCAGAAGTATAATAAACCATGATGTGTATTCGTCCTTCATTGCCGAAGAAGAGCATGACATCAGAGAAATAATGACATGACTTGCACTTGACTTTGTTTTGAGGGAGGGAGGGCTGTGCAGGTCACCAGCCTCACTTCTCCAGAACCATCTGAATCCAGGGACTAGATATTCATCAGGATGACTGGAGATGACCCAGGATGAGGCAATTGGGGTTAAGTGACTTGCCCAAGGTCACACAGCTAGTGAGTGTCAAGTGTCTGAGGTGAACTTTGAACTCGTCCTGACTCCTGCACTTTTGCTTTATCCACTGTAACACCTAGTACTCTCTGTAATAATAAACCATGAGCACTTCAGTGAAGGCAACTATATCTTGCAGAAGGAGAAACTGTTGAATTATGGGAAATTGCTAGAGTTAGAACATACAAGGATATCAAAAGATCTAAGAAGAATGGCCTAATACAAAAAATTTTACTTTAATTATATCCATGTATGAGCCACAGAAGTAAAGTAAAAGACCACCGCTGGTCAACTAAGAATGTCAGGGCTTATAGAAAGCCTGCTACAAAAGGGAGCAGTAGATAGAAACATTCTACTTGGAGAAGGATGGGATATCAGAGATTATATACAAGGACATCACTAACAGAGAACAGCAGAAATAGTAAAATTTTCTCCTGCTACAAATGTGGACTAAATGTCCAGGTGCACTCAGGATTGAATTTGTTTTGAACTTGGTGCAATAGAAGTTGCTACCCAAAAGAAGTGAGGAGTAGATTCAGGGACAGAAGTGTTAAATATCGAGGAGTTGAGAGACTGTTAAAAATTTGCCTGTTTATAAAATAGTCTCAAGGAATGATTGGGGTCCTGCAAAGATACCGTGTTGCATCATGACCACCTACTTACTGTCTATTAATTAGTCAGATTTGGTGAGCAGGTGATAAATAATGATAGTTACCTAAGAAGATTGCCCTATATCTCACTCAAAGTGAGAATCTGATAAAACCTTAGCCTGAAATGGACAGGGTCTCCCATTGCATCCTGGGCCATCTCCGGTGGTCCTAGGTCACTAGACTCAGATGGCTCTGGAGGAGAAAGTGAGGTTGGTGACTTGGCACAGCCCTCCCTCAAATCAAAGTCAAGTGCAAGTCATGTCATGCTCCTCTTTGAGAATGAAGGACAATGGGGGGGCGGAGCCAAGATGGCAGAGTAGAAAGACACACATATGCAGGGTCTCCCCACACAGCCTATAAAATACCTGTTGAGAGAGACTCTCAACAAATTTTGGAGCAGCAGAAGTGGACAAAAACAGAGTGGAGGAAATTTCCAGCCCAGGGTGACCTGAAAGGCCCACAGGAAATGTTGGTTGCACCGGACACAGAGTGGAGCCCAGCCCAGCCTTGGCCACTGGCGAGGCTCAAGAACAGCCCTTTGGGGCGCAATCCCCAGTCCCAGCAGTAGCGGGTTCTCAGATCCCTCAACCCACAGGTGCCAAAGGTCAGTGATGGGGTTTTTTTAGCTGGCCAGGAAGGGAGAAGGGCCTTCCCATAGCTCCGGCCTCAGGCAGGTGCCCGCAGAGACCACATCAAGCAGGCTGCAGGAGTTCTCACAACAGCCCCTACAGCAGCCTGAGACCATCGTAAAAACCCCTGGGGGTACTGAGGGAGCTGGTCTTTGTCTCACACTGAATGGTGGCCCTGCCCTCACAGCTTGACTGAATCCCACCCCCCTAGTGCTAGCTTGGTGGAACTGGAGATCAGGTGCCTGTAGAGAGGATACTCTGCTAAGATTCTGGGCACAAAAATCCTTCTCTGCGCCCAGACCAGTACACACTTGTGCCTCCTTGGAGGAACTGATATCTTACAGGTCCCCAGAGTATACCCTACTCTTGACAAAGGACCCAAAAGTTAAGTAACTGGTTGGGAAAATGCCCCAAAAAGGGAAAAAAAATAAGACCATAGAAGGTTACTTTCTTGGTGAACAGATATCTCCTCCCATCCTTTCTGATGAGAAAGAACAATGCTTACCATCAGGGAAAGACATAAAAGTCAAGGCTTCTATATCCCAAACATCCAAAATAAATATTCAGTGGGCTCAGGCCATGAAAGAGCTCAAAAATTTTGAAAATTAAATTAGAGAGGTGGAGGAAAAACTGGGAAGAGAAATGAGAGAGATGCAAGAAAAGCATGAAAAGCAGATTAACACCTTGCTAAAGGAGACCCAAAAAAATGCTGAAGAAAATAACACCTTGAAAAATAGTCTAACTCAGATGGCAAAAGAGGTTCAAAAAGCCAGTGAGGAGAAGAATGCTTTCAAAAGCAGAATTAACCAAATGGAAAAGGAGGTCCAAAAGCTCACTGAAGAAAATAGTTCTTTAAAAATTAGAATGGAACAGATGGAGGCTAATGACTTTATGAGAAACCAAAAAATCACAAAACAAAACCAAAAGAATGAAAAAATGAAAGATAATGTGAACTATCTCATTGGAAAAACAACTGACCTGGAAAATAGATCCAGGAGAGACAATTTAAAAATTATGGGACTACTTGAAAGCCATGATCAAAAAGAGCCTAGACATCATCTTTCATGAAATTATCAAGGAAAACTGCCCTGACATTCTAGAACCAGAGGGCAAAATAAGTATTCAAGGAATCCACCGATCCCTGCCTGAAAGAGATCCAAAAAGAGAAACTCCTAGGAACATTTTTCAAATGTTTCAGACCAAATTTCCGAGTTCCCAGATCAAGGAGAAAATATTGTAAGCAGCTAGAAAGACACAATCCAAGTATTGTAGAAATACAATCAGAATAACACAAGATCTAGCAGCTTCTATGTAAGAGAATGAAGGACAACCACCACACCACCACAAGATTGCCTACTTACCTATCACAGAGAGACTGACACAACTAGATCAGAACTCAGAAGAAGATGATTACAACCAAGACAGAATTGTGTTCGATATACACAAGAGGATCAGGGAACTCAACTGGGTTTATTTTGGTCCCAGAGAGAATCTCTGTTCGGATCATGGAGAAGCCTGAGTCTAGAGGCAGATCCTTTTCATCCTTCTACTCCACTTATTTTTTTTAAGTTTAATCTTCATTATTAACATTTTCTCAAGGTTAGACAATCAGCAAAACAATAAATGAAGCCCTGCTTTGTAATGTTCGCCATTGTCTCAGTTATAAAAGTTCACACTGAAAATTTAACAGTTGACTCTCATGAGGCAGTATAAGCTAGTTCAATCACACCCCTAATTGGAACTTGTGCACTACTATAGTCTAGAAAAAACTGAATTTGAGGATCACACAAAAAGCCATGGAGAGGTTCATACCACACATTTCAAGTACTAAATTATTCTGAGAAAAGTAGCACGAAGAATGTCAGAAGAATCAGAGAAAAAAATAAGCTGACCCCTTAGCAAGAATGCTTTTACAAGGTGTCTAAGGACCAGAGGATACCTGGGACTGATAACTAACCTTTATCATCCACAAGTCCTGCAGTGGAGATGCAGATATTGATATTTACAAGCTTAGAATTGCTGGTGTTGATAGTCATTCAGAAGCTCACAATTCTGACTGAAAACCAAAGAGTCTGTGTTGCTGACAGTAAGCCTAGTCTCTGTAGGAACTCAGGACATCACTGTAGAAATGTCAGACTCATTTGGCTGGTGACCAAGCCTGCTTATGATGCTTTAGAAAAAAAAATGAGAGAAGTGATTTCTCAGGATGCCCAGTGATGGAGAATGCATAATGTGTGCTTTGTATTTAACTACAACATAGAGAAAGATATTATTTTTGATTGTTTATGACATTTTTCAGTGAGCTAGTGCTTTGTATTATACATCACAGATATTAATATAGTATTGATGTTTATCTATGTACACGGTGCTATGCTGGTGATAATGTACTTCATTGAAATGTATTCTGGTATTTCTTTTTTTATGCTATATATGAATTATTGTATTTTTGCATACAAACTTTATAGTTGTATATGAAATTATTATGTGCTATGCCTTAAATAAACTATTATATGAAACACAATTTTGGAGGCTTACGTATTCTACATTGTCTAATATATTGTAATTAAATTCCATAATACTTTGTATTTGTTGTGTGTACATAGTGATTTACAGTCACAATGTCAATGTCAAGAAACTAAGGTGTTGACTATCAATTGTGGGAATTTTTTAATATGCTTATTTCTGTAGGCTGTTTTGTATGCTCACAGAAATCTTTGTGTATAAATTGCAGGGCCTATACATTTTTCACTATGGTGAAGATATAAGACCTCAATCACAAAAGGCTTTGCTACCATGTAAACATATAAAAGAAGGGAATATGGTCTTAGTGGTGTCTGTGCCTTTTCTCTCCACATTTCTCTACATGGGTTTGGGAAGTTAAATCTTAAGTTTTTGATATATTGGAAGGGGAGAAGTGTATTGGAGCTTGATCTGACTAACTTTCGAGGGCCTCTGTTAAATTGTTGATGTGAGCATTTACACCTCAAAAGTAAACAAATGAGGGGCAGCTAGGTGGTGCCGTGAATAAAGCACTGGTCCTAGAGTCAGGAGGATCTGAGTTCAAATCCAACCTCAGACACTTGGCACTTCCTAGGTATGTGACCTTGGGCAAGTCACTTAACACCAGTTGCCTTGCCTTCCCCTTCCAGAAAAAAGTAAACAAATGCTACAGATTTATTGTTTTGTTGATTATCTCTACTTGAGAAAGTGATGGAAGAAATGTTGATACTGCAGATAAAACTTAAACGTGTGTACTTTTTTTTTCGTTGAGTAGGATAGAATAAGCATCTATTAAGCACTCACTAGGTGCCAGGCACTGTGCCATAGCTTTTTACAAGCGTTGCCTCACTTGATCCTCCCAACAGTCTTGAGAAGTAAGTACTATTATGATTCCCATTTTACATTGAGAAAACTGAAGCAGGAGTTAAGAGATTTGCCCAGAGTCACACAGTCATTAAGTGTCTGAGGCCAGGTTTAAACTTAGGTCTTCTTGACTCCCAGGCTCAGAGCTTTATCTGCAGAGGCACCAGTTGGCTGCCTCAGTGGAAAGGGAGAACGCATGCTTAGAAGAGCACACAAGGCTTTTGCTCATTTGATGGATAAGTCAAAGACTGCTGGCTGTATTTCTTCCAGAAAGCCCTGGGACTTTAAACTGAAAGAGCTTGGCAGATCTCGTTCTTTTTATGAAGAAATAGAGAGTATTATGCATTCTAAAGAGTCTTGGCTAGCCTACCTCTTGCCTCTAATCTCCCGCAGTGTATTCTTTGTCCCAAGTCTTAGGAACACTGAAGGCTTATTCCTGGCTAAATAGCCTATACCCTCTCGCTTTTAGACTAAGCTTCCTGGTTACTTGCTTTCTACATTCATTTCAATTTAATTCAATGTAATTAAGTTTAAACAAACATTTGGTAAGCGCCAGTTAAATGCAAAACATTTATCTAGACTGGCAGTATAAAAGTTGCTGCTGCCCTTAAGCATTGACTTTCTAATAGAATAATATACTGTACTTTAGCATCTGTGTCTTAAAGTAAATGAAACTTCCTTTCCTTTGGAAAGAAATGGAGCCTAAGACTTCCAGGAGCCAAGATGGTGGAGTAAGCAGCAAATTGCTGTCCTTCCATACTCAGCTCTGAAAAACATAAAATAGCACCCTAGAACAAATCCTGGAATAGTAGACCCAGTGGAAAGATGGAGCAGAGCAATCTCTTAGCCCGAGAAACTTAGAGAATAAGTAAGAAAGGTCCATCTCAGGTAAAAGGGGAGCACATTGCAGGACAGGAAGTCTCCCAGCAAGCCAGCAGCAAGCTCCATCTTAGCAAGCCAGTGGGACATCTTGAGCCCCAGAGTGGTGGAGCAGGTGAATACCAACACCAGGACCTCTCAAGGGCTTTAGCATAGCCAGGGGAAGTGGTGAACTCCAGCTTGGAGAACCACTGTGTGCTTCAGCACAGTCCCTGGTGAGCAGGCATTCTCCAGCAGGCAGACTTCCATGTGCTTCAGTGTAGCCTCAGGGAATGCAATTAAAGCCCCCCTGGCCATAACACACACCAGATACCACCACTAGGAGTCCACCTCAGCACCAGGTAAGCTGCCAGACCCCCTACAGCCTCCAGCTGCTAGCATCTGAGGCCCCACTCCTCAAAGACAGTGACCAGGCCCCTGGCCTCCAGCATAAGAAGCTTGGGTCCGTGCCCTCTGTTCTCCAGCTGGCATACTCAATTTTAAAAGCCAGAAAGTTGGCAAAAAAAACCAAAACAAAACAAAAAAAAAAAAACAAGCAAGAAGCAAAAATAAACCTTGACCACAGAGGGCTTCTAGGGTGACAGAGAAGATCAAGATACAAACTCAGAAGGGGACAACATTGTCAGTATACCTACATCTGAAACCACAAAGGGAGATATACATTGGTCTCAAACCCAAAAAGCCTTCTTGGAAGAACTCAAGATTTTAAAAGTCAAATAAGAGAGGTAGAAGAAAAATTGGGAAAAGAAATGAGAGCTAAACAAAAAAAAAGGGTCAACAGCTTGGAAAAGGAAAGACAAAAACTAACTGAAAAAAAACAATTCCTTTAAAAGTAGAATTGGCCAAATGGAAAAGGAGGTGCAAAAGCTAACTGAAGAAAATAGTTCCTTAAAAATTAGAATTGGGAAAGTGGGAGCTAATGGCTCTATGAGAAATGAAGAGTGAGTCAAACAAAATCAAAAGAATGAAAAAAATAGAAGAAAACAATACCTCATTGGAAAAACAACTGACTTGGAAAATTGATCCAAGAGAGATTAAAAATTATTGGACTACCTAAAAACCATGCTCAAAATCAGAGAGTCTTTCAAGAAGTTGTCAAGGAAAACTGCTCTGATATCATGGAATCAGAGGGTAAAGTAGTCATTGAAAGAATCTGCCACACATCTCCTTAAAGAGATCTCAAAATGAAACCTCCAAATAGCATTGTAGCCAAATTCCAAAATTACCAGGTCAAGGATAAAATACAAGGAGCCAGAAAGAAACAATTTAAATATTGTGGAACCACAGTCAGGGTTGCGTAGGACTTAGCAGCTTTTACATTAAAGGATCTAAGGGCTAGGACATGATGTTAGAGAAGGCAAAGAAACTTGGATTACACCAAGAATCAACTACCCAACAAAATTAAGTATAATCTTTCAGGGGAAAATGAAATAGGAGACTTTCAATCATTCCTGATGAAAAAGCCAAAGCTGAACAGAAAATCAGATCTTCAAATACAAGATTCAAAGGAAGTATAAAAAGGTAAACAGGCAAGAAAAAAGAAAAGAAATGGAACCTAAAAGATAAATAGGAGACTGTCTGAAAAATCTACATTTTGAAAAACAAGAGATTGAACTAAAAATTTGTTCTTCCCTTACCCTGACATTAGTTTTGGTAAATCTGTCTACCTATCTGTGTTCATAAGAGCCTTGTATTATGATTAAAATCACCAATAAACTATGATAAGTGTATTGAGCCATCCACACGCTGATCCTATTCTTTGTAGGACTTAATTATAGTTGACTAGAACCTCTACACTCTGTTGAGGCCTGAGTTGAAGAATAAAGAGTCTTTAATTGAGATAGTAGGGTAGCAAATCTGTCATCCTGGTGGATGTCCCATGAATTGCAGAGAACAATGGATTTCCCAACTAAGGGACTCATGAAAAGTTCTTTATATTTTTAGAGGAAGAGAGAGGAGGAGGTAGTATGAGATAGCAAGACCTGGTCATGAGGTCCCAGTGGCCCTTAGTAATCTGAGTAAGAAAAACCACTTCATTTTGGCCATTTTGCCCTTCGTGTCATGAATCTCAGTGGAAGAGGGGCTAAGATAATTTAGAAGCTTAGATCCAACTTGACCTGGGTTTCTTTACAAAGCAAAATTTTGGGGTGGGGACTTAGGGTGTGGTTCAACTCCACCTAATGGATGTTATCTTAAGGGTGGGAATGTAAAGACACTATTGGATTTCATGACATTGCTAGGGTGATGGTGATTAAGGGATAATGTCTGTTAATATTACATTTAGTGTTAACAATTTTCTGTCAACCTTTTTCAAACTCCTGTTTAGCCATATTCCCCCACTTTGTCCTTGTATGCACAGTTTTTGAATCCAAATATAAGACTTTTACACGTATCTGGTTTAATTTCATCTTTCCAACGTTCTAACCTATTATAATCTTTTTGAATCGTAACTCCATCTAGTGTATTAACTATTTATTCCTCCTGACTTTTTGTTGTCTTCAAATTTGATAATCATCTTCCTTGTGCCTTTATCTAAGCCATTGATTTTATTTTTAAGTTAAAAAGCACAGGACTAATCACTAGGCACTCAATGGAGGTCTCCTCCCAAACTGATATTGAATCATTAAATTTTTTGGTTCTAGCCTTCAGTTGATTCTGAATCAATTTATCATCTAGCTCACATATCTCTAGTTTGACCAGATGAGATTCAGTAAAATATAATAAAGTATATCTACAACATTAACCTACCCTGTAAAAAAAAAAGTAATAACATTATTCTGACATCAACTATTTTTAACGATGCCATGTTGGCTCATTGTGATAACTATTTCCTTTCCTAGATGTTCATGAGCCATCCTTTTAACAAAATTCTAGAATTATCACTGACTTGTAGTTTATGATCCTCATAGGTCTCTTCTTTTTTGGTTCCATTTTCATTAATTGTAAATAAAAGGAGCTTCCTCTCCCCCCCACTCCACCCCAAGTTGATACACAGTATCTATATAACAAAAATATTGCACAAATAAAGGAAAATATACTTTATTCTTTTGAGGGGAAATTGTTTTCACTTTATAATGTAGAAGATAACCTCCTGCACATGTTCCTTTGATACATCAGAAGACTTCAGTAGCTGCCATGGTTTTACTTCACTTGGAAGGGAGTCCAAGTACAACTTGGGAGTAAATTCATTGTGTTGTTTCATAAAATAATATTTATTGCATATTTACCATTCATAATAGAACCTGGAGAAAGCTGATCATTTTGTGATTGATTTCATTTTCTTTGCTATAGATAGTACAACCATTGCTGTGTTATCAGTCTTTTTGTTTTGTTTTGTTTTTTTTTACCGAAAATCATCATGTAAATAGCTGACCTTGATATTGTCTTTCTTTGTCCTTATTTCTTAAATGTTAATGCCCAACAGGCATGTATGTCTTCATTGCAGTAAAAATTCTATGTTATGCTAGCAAATAACTGGAAATTGTGGGGATGCCCCTCAGTTGGGACATGGCTAAAGAAGTGGTAGTATATGATTGTGATGGAATACTACTGGCATAGGAAATTATGAGCTTGATGACCTTAGAATCATATAGATAGACTTGCATGAAATAATGAAGAATGAAGTAAACTGTATACAATAGCAGCAATTTTGTTTTTAAAACAACTCTGAGCAAATAAGTCATTTTGGCCATTATAAATATCCAAATTAACTACAAAGGACATAGGAAAGAATGTAGCTTCATAAAAATTTAAGCTCAGGCTGATAAGTTGTATTAAGAGCTTTGGTGATAGAGATAATGATTCTAGTCCCTTTCCTCATAGGAAATGTAATATTTTTGCCTAGTTAGAATATTAATATACTTTTATAACAACCTCAGTTTAACCTTACATTAATTCATAGTAAGGATTTTTTCATTAAAATAAATTAACCTGCTGTTGGGATGTTGTGGGCTAGGCTCAATTCAGGCCAATTCCTTGGTAGTTTAAATCCATAATTGAAATGAAATAAATGAAATCCATAATTAAAATGAAATGAAATACTCATAGCCTTTTGAACAATTAACAAAAGGAAGGTTACAGAACCATTGGGAGGTAGAGTCAAGATGACAGAGAAAGGGACCCATTGGAGCTCTCCCAAATTCCCCTCCAAATAGCCTCAAAATTAATTGTGGAATGAAAAAGCAATAAAAGAATGGGGTGAAACAATATTCCAGCCTAAGACAATTTCAACAAAAATATTCTGTTCCACCAGGTTGAGAGTGGAGTGCAATCCAGCACAGGCAACACCTCAGCAAGACAGCAGCAGGCCTTAGAAGCAATTGAATTGGCAGCAGAGTCTTTCCGAGCTCTCAGCTCATAGACAGTAAGGGGGTCGGACAACTGGTCAAGAGATTACAGGGATGCCTTTGCTAGCACTAGGTGCAGAACTCTGTTGCATTGCCCATATGCAAATCCAAGTTGCAGTCCTGGGTCAAAGTCCCAGAACAAACAGTCAGAGGGGGATAGAACCCTGGTCACACTTCCAGGGCAGAAAAGAGTGCTTATGGTTGCTCACAGATGAGAGTACAAGCCAGGAGAGTAGTAAATATACCTGTCATGTCATCTCATCTTGGAAGAACTGAAAACTTATAGACGCCCCGAATTAGCTCTGAAAATAGCTGCACAAAAAACTTGAAGCCTGGAACAGTGTTCCCTCCCCCCCAGGATCAAAGTCCCACTTGAACATCAAGTTAAAAATCAAGAAATAGGCTAGGAAAATGAGCAAAAACAAAAAAAGAAACTGAACATAGAAAATTACTGTGGTGACAGGAAAGATCAAAACACAAATTTAGAAGAAGACAACAGAGTCAAAAGTACTATATACAAAGCCTCAAAGAAAAAATGTGAATTCTTCTCAAGCCCCCAAAAAAGAATTCATGGAAGATTAGGGGAAGTGGTTGTTTTGTGGACAGAGAGGATGAAAGGAGAGAGAGGTTAAACAGGAAAGAAAATAGGATGGAGGGAACCACAGAGTAATCATAACTGAAAAAAAATGTATACAAAGTTTCTCTGATAAAGGCTTCATTTCCCAAACATATAGAGAACTAAATCAAATTTATGGGAATATAAGCCATTCCTGAATTGATATATAGTCAAAAGATATGAGCAGGCAGTTTTCAAGTGAAGTATTCAAAGTTATTGATATTCATATGAAAAAAATGCTCTAAATCACTATTGATTGGTACCTCTGAGGTACCACCTCACACCTTTCAGACTGGCTAATATGACAGAAAAGGAAAATGATAAATATTGGAGAAAATATGGGAAAATGAGACATTAATGCACTATTGGGGTTGTAAACTGATGGAAACATTCTGTAGAGCAATTTGTATAGCCCGAATGATAGCCTGAAAGGCTATCAAACTATGCATACCCTTTAACCCAGCAATACCCCTACTGGATCTATATCTCAAAGAGATTTTTTAAAAAAGAGGAAAAGGACTTACAGGTACAAAAAATATTTATAGTAGCTCTTTTAAAGTATATGATTTGTGATAGAATACTATTGTGATATATGAATGATGAGCAAAATACTCTCAGAAAAATCTGAAAGGATTTATGTGAACTAGTACAATGTGAAATGAGCAGAACCAGGAGAACATTGTACACAGTAACAGCGATATTGTATGATGATCAACTATGAATGTATTAGCTATTCTCAGAAACGCAATTCTGAAGGACTTATGATGAAATATGCTGTCCACCTCCAGAAAAAGAAGTGATAGAATCCGAATGCAGATCAAAGCATACTTTTTAAAATATTGTTTTTCTTGTTCGTTCTTTTTGGTCTCTGTTTTCTTTCACATCATGACTAATGTGGAGCTGTGTTTTACATGACTGCACATGTATGGCCTATGTCACGTTGCTTGCGTCTTCAGGAAGAAGAGTGGAGAGAGAGAGGAAGGGAAAAAACTTGGAACCCAAAGTTTTTTTACAATAAATGTTAAAAATTGTTTTTACATATAACTGGGTAAAGAAACAATTGTTTAAAAAAGAAAGTTTATTTAGCTATATCAGAGAAGGACATTTCTTCGAGCAAATTTAATGATGACTTATTTCAACCAAGTGCAGTTCCTCCTGATGTTAATCATGCTGTTGGCCCACAGTCAGAAGCCTCTAAAAATGGGGCTGAGGCTTCTTTTATACTCAAGAGAACAGGAAGCCTCACCAACAACTTTAGTCGGTCTTCAAGCCAATCAAGTCTCAAAGGAGAGTTTTGATGCTTTATGCAGGAAAAAGCCAGTCTTGGGAAAAATTAAGCACTGCTCACACTGAAGAACCCTAGGAAATATTGTTTCTATCATAGATATTTAAATGGTATTATATGGAACATTCCCTCTTAAATTTTACCTTGATGCTTAAAAACCTTAATTTAAGAAATGTATTTGTAAACACCAGAGCAAAAGTTATTGTCTTGTTTGACTAGGATAGATCTAGTTTTTGATAATATGTACTAGGACAATAGTTCTAGGAAATGTCCCAAGCAGACATATGTCTGCTTCATATTCATTCCTCTTCTCTCAGACACAACTGTGAAACTTTCAAGTAATTTTTTAAAAAACATCATATTAAATGATGATTCAATTTATTTCAGAAAAAATTCATTAAATGTTTAATTTGTGCAAGATCCATAACTATATTCTATTTCATATATTTTACAGTAGTTTGACCTGCCACTGCAGTGTCATGGGAGTTCTAGAGTCCTGGCACTCTCTCCAGAATACTAGACTGACAGAGGGGAAATGACTTACTCAGTTAGTTACTCAAACCTTGGCAATCTGATTTCTCAGTCCATCTAACATGATAGATGCAGCAAGTAAAATGGAAAAGTTGGAGATGCAGAAACAGGCACATTGACAATAGAAAAAAGTAACAAAAAAACAGTCCAACAGTGACTAAGAAGAGAGAAAAACTAGAAAAAGAGACACTTACAAATAGCTGTGGCTGCATAGGGAAAAGCTCTTAGCCCAGTTGAGGGAGGAAAGTGGGAAGGTTAAGGCATAGGGGACGCTGGAACCGGCTCGAACCAGCTTATAATTCTAATTTCAGCCTTAGTAGCTACCCCTCAGAAAAAAGGTGAATGCTATAATTGAGGAATGTGTTTATTGCTTTATTGATTTTCTAGACTTCAAGTGGTGGAGAAAATGTTACTTATATAGGTTAAACCTTAAAGTATGTGTTTTTTTCCCCAGAAGTTTTTACAAAAATGTACCAAAACACGATTGTTAAAGTGACTTTAAGTCTAGGCATAAAAACACTGATGTGAAATAAGTCTTTCCTAAATGATGCCTTATAAATGATATGTTGTTGTCCAGAAACTCTTAGTCATTTGTTACACGCAAAGGTTGTACATAGGAATCAAAAGATGACAAGAGGATGAACATAAAAATTGTGGAATAATCAAGAGGTAAATAAAACTGTATCTTAATCAGAATGTTGCCTGGAACTATGTATTTGGCAGATCCTGTTAAGTTTTCAAATGGAACACAGGTATAAGTTATGTGTGTCCTTAGTGGATATTCCAGGGAATACTTGAGGGGCTATAGTAGCTTTTGTAACCTATACTGGTTCATGTCCTGCCTTTCTGTACAGAAAGATAACATCCCTGTACCACTAACTAACAAGATGTAGAGCTACTCCAATCTTCAGTAACAATATTAACTAGCATCTTTATAGAATGTTTTTTAAGATTTGCAAAGTACATCTGTAAGGTGGAGAGGAAGACTCATCAAGAAGGATCGAGTCCTGGGAGCATACATAGGGAACTCTGTCTGGTGCCAACCAACATAAACACTTGGGGAATCTGTTCAAAAAGTATGTAATAATGGGGACCTGCCTCTAATTCAGAGCATGAACAAATATTCTGTGACTATATCCTATTTGTCTATGACACTAGCAAAAAAAAGCTTTTTAAGTAATTGTTGAACCAAAACTCAGTGTACCTACCAAAGGCAATAATTGGACGTATTCATCTGTCTCTTTCCTGGAGGCAAGTGAAACAAAAATTGCTGTGGGCCTCTTGGATGGGGGAGACATCTTGGACTCTCCTTAACTGGGTGCCATGGCCTGAAATCTATTTTGTAGCTTTGTTTCTTCTGTCCCTTTTGGGACATTTTGGGACATGCTCTTTCCTATTCTTTGATGGAGGACAATTGGAGACAAAATGACCTTCTCAGTCAGGTTCAGAAGATCAGCAGAGGTTGCCAGCAGTTGTAGCCACTATAACCTTAGTGAGAGACCTACTAAACCCAGGCCAACAGCATAGATTGACCTGACAGAGACACTTTGTGTCCTGCATGCAAGGAAGTGACTCTGTCCATTGGCGATGTCATATGAGAAAGTGATTTGGTGAAGTGAATCCTTTGTAGAGACCTCTTTAAGTGTGCGTCCACCTTTCCCAGGGACCAAGATGGTAGAAGACAAAATATGTTCCAGGTCAAAAGGAATGTTTTGGGGGATTGGTTCTTGCTTTATCTTCTCTTTGTAAAAATTAATTGATATTAGTTGCATGTTCACTTATATTGGAGCAAACACACAAAAATGGAAGCTCAGTGTGATAGCATTAGGAGAATTGGGGTTTTCCTCAAGGATTGGATCCCCTAGAAACCTGCAGCAGAGGGTGGGTAATGTTTGATTATTGAGAGCCTGAATTTTGAGTGGGAGATGAGAATAAGACCCCTAAGGTGTATATTCCTGTTCTTAGGTGAAAGAGAATTGGAAATAGAATAAACTCATGAGTTTTCAAAGGTTGAGAAAATCAGCAGAGTTTGTCAACATCTGAAGCAATCAATGGACATAGTCACTCTCAAACCTGCAGGTCACAAAGTCTCGCCACTGGATCCATTCATTCTGCTGACTTAAATCAAGTTGTTCTGTGATCAGAGTTGTGGTGGCAAACACTACTGGCTCTTTCAGCCTTTTGAATCTCATAGATTGGTTCCATCTCCAGTTCTCCACCAAAGAACAGGAAAGAATAGTCCTTGACAAAACAGGGAAATGATCTGTGTTGGAGAAGATGTGGGAAAATTGGAACACAAATGTATTGTTGATGGAGTTGTGAAGTGATCCAGCCATTCTGGAGAGCAATTTGGAACTCTGCCCAAAGGGCTATAAAACTGTACATACCCTTTGATCCAGCTATACCACTTCTAAATCTGTTTGTCAGAGATCATAAAAATGGGGAAAGGACCCATACGTACAAAATGTTTATAGCAGCTCTTTTTGTAGTGGCCAAGAATTGGAAATTGAGGGATGCCCATCAATTGGGGAATTGCTGAGCAAGTTGTATATCAATGTAATGGAACACTATTGTTCCATAAGAAACAGTGGGCTGGCAGACTTCAGAAAAAACTTGGGAAAACATATAAATTGACCCAGAGTGAAATGAGCAAAACCAGAAGAACACTGTGCGCAGTAACAGCAACATTGTGTGATAACTTTGATAGATTTACCATTTCTTAGCAATGCAAGGCTCTGAGACAACTGCAAAAATATTATCCACATCCAGAAGAACTATGGAGTCTGAATGCAGACTAAAACATACTATTTTCTCTATCTTTTTTTTCCTCACGTTTCCTCCCATTGGTTCTAATTCTTCTTTACAACATGACTATTATGAAAATATGTTTAATATGAATGTATATGTAGAGCCTATTATCAATCAGATTGCGTGCCATCTTAGGGTGGAGTGAGAGAAGGCAGGCAGAGAAAATTTGAAACTCACAATCTTATAGAAGTGAATGTTGAAAACTAAAAATAAAAAAAATTTTTAGAAAAGAATAGTCCTACTATGGGCAGAAGCAAAGGTTAATAGGAAGTAATTAAAAGAGGGAAAGTACTGGAATTAAGAGGTGTTAGGGAAGACTTCTTGTAGAAGGTGGGATTTTAGTTGGAATTTAAAGGAAGCCAGGGAGGTCAGTGGGTACAGTGGAGGCTGGGAGAGTGTTGAAGTTAGAGAAAATGTAACTAAGAAATGTATTTTGTTTGTGGAACATCTAGAAATCCACTCTCATTAGATCAAAGAATGCATATTAGAGGAGTAAAGCATAAGAAAACTGGGTATAAGCTTTGGAATAAAGACCCTGGTTTAATGATTATGTATATTTTAGTCACTTTATTTACTATGAGAGGAAGGCGTAGTGTTGGAGGCCAGCACCTTTCCCTTGGATGATTCCCTGACATTCATTATCTGTTAGTCTAGATCTGGACTTCTTAAACTTCTTTCACTGGAGAACCTGTCAGTGCTTCTTAAACTAGTTAAGGAGTGCTGGTCTAGATTATCCTGCATAGTGGGTCCCCAGTACAGGTGGCAGTCTGCTCCATTGAGAAGGTAGACCCTGGGAGGAAGGGAGCCATCCTCACTGAGAAGAATTGATGGCAGGAGGCTCATGTCAGCATCTAAGCCAAAGCCTCCATTCCCCTGTTCTATATCTAAATCTGGCCTTACCATTTAAAGGGTAAAAAGCAGTTTCTGACAGTAGGCAGTAGAGTTGGAATCTCATTTGTTGTTGAAGAGTAGGATATGTTTTAACTGTGATGAGATAAAATTGTAGTAACATTTGACTTTGTTGATACTGAAAGGTGATAAGCCTATCCCTTACTGAACTTAAAAGCATTATTTAAATTGCAAAGTGGTGGCTTAGCAAACACTATGACTCCTATTCATGACAGTTGTTGATGAAATGATCCTTGGATTAGCCTTGGCTTAATTTCTTCTGGCTTTAAAAAAATAAAATTTTATTAATCTTTTGATTTTACTTTATCTTTCTCACAGTTCTTTTTTCTTTTGGTCTATTTCTTCTTCCATAACATAACTAATATGAAAATATATTTTACATGATTGCACATATATAACCTATTTAAAATTCTTACCTTTTTAGGGAGGGGGGAGGAAAGAAATGGAGGGTAAAAAATTCAGAACTCAATTTTTTTTAATGAATGTTAAAAATTGTTTTTAAATGTAATTGGAAAATATATAATACTATTTAAAAAATAAAATCAACCTGCTTGTCATTTCTTATAGGACCATAGTGTTTCATTACAATTATATACCTCAACTTATTTAGTCATTCCCCAGTTGATGGCCATAGCTGTAATTTCCAATTCTTTGTCACCATAAAAAAGCTGCTATAAATATTTTAGCAGATACAGGTTCTTTTCCTTTTTCCCTGATCACCTTGGGAATCAGACCTAATAGTGGTATTGCAGAGTCAAAAGGTATACACAGTTTTTAAAATTCTTTGGGAGTTTTACAATTCTTTGGGTATAATTCCAGATTGCTTTTCAAGATGGTTAGATCAGTTTACAGTTTCACCAAAGATGAATTAATGTTCCAATTTTTCCACCTCCCCTTCAACATTTATCATTTTCCCCTTCTATCATTTTAGCCAAACTGATAAGTATGAGATGGTACCTCAAAGTTGTTTAAATTTTCATTTTTCTAATTAATAATGATTTAGAGCATTTTTATATGATTATACATGGCTTTGATTTCTTCTTAAAACTACTTGTTCATATCTTTTGACCATTTATCAATTGGTGAATGACTCATATTTCATATTCTTATTAATTTGATTAGTTTTCTATATATTTGAGATAAGTTCTTTATCTGAGAAACTATAACAATTTTCCCCAATTTTTCTGCTTTTCTTCTAATTTTGGCTACATTGATTTTATTTTTACAAATTCTTTTTAGTTGAACGTAACCAAAAGTATTTATTTTATATACCACAATCCTCTCTTATTCATTCATAAATATTTCTGTCCATAAATTTGATAGGTAGTATCTCTGCTCTTCTATTTTGCTTACAGGGGAACAAAAGAGGAGCTAGAAGTTTTCAGAGATTTAATATCTAGCACTGCATTTATTCCTTTGGGTCAGAACACTCACAAATATCAGGATTGGTTTGATGAAAATGATGGGAAAATACAGAAGCTACTAACTGAAAAACGAAAACCACGCAAGATTTAACAGAAGGATAGTTTATCCATCTCTAAGAAGGCAGTGGGGGCCTGGTATTACTCTGGGAGTGGGAAGTGGAGGGCAGGGCACTAGCTACTCACCTGATTCTGCCATGGGACTGTAGATCCTTAGTCGCTGACCTGCCCTGGGCCTCAGGGACCCACTGGCTTGCTGAGGCAAGGCCTGTTGCTGGCTTGACAGGATGCTGCCTGCCTTGTACTGTGCTCTGCTTTTACCCAAGTGAAAAAGACCTTCCCTGTAGACCTTCCAAGGTGTTTTGGGCTAGAAAATTGTTTCACCATATCTTGTTGTTGATTCTTTTGCCCTAGAATTCATTTCAAGGCACTCTTTCATAGTTGTTTGGAGGTAGATATGGGAGTATTCCTATTTCCTGCTTACTCCACCATTTTGGCTTCTAGAAGTCCTCCATTGACTTGTATGATCTATCAGAGCCCTTGGTCACCTCTATGCTATGATGAGGCATCAGAGTGGCACTTTGTCTGGGTCATTTGGCCTAATTAGCTCTGAGAACAGAAATAGAAGACAATTCCTGCTCTCAAGGAACTTATATTCTAAAGGGGAAACATCATGCATAAGAGGTTTCAGTTACAAGTGAGATGGAAAGGTCCAGTGCTCATTAGCGTTCAGTGGCAAAGTAAAAGAGGCAATAAGTCTCTTCTTTAGTGTAATTTCCATTGATAAAACCCATCTCTTTCTGATTTTGAACCATTTGACAATGCCACAATTTGATAAGGAGAGCTTTGTCTCCCAGTTTATCAGTAGCTGTGACTAGTGAGAGGGCCAGTCCTCCCAGAACCTGAAGAAGCAGTTGCCAGGTCATATCTCTACATGGGCTATGGTCCCCAGGCTGAAGAGGTCTGACTGGAAACTGGGCTGCTAATGTTAGGGGTTATGGTGGCTGAAACTATTATTTCTAGTGTTGTTGGAGTCAGTGCCCTATACTCTCTCTCTTCATATAGGTCTGAGGGAAGGTGGTAATGATGGAAGCAGTGATTGTTTGACCCATTTGGCACATACCACTTCTTGTGTCTCTTTTAGAATACCTTGCTGGTTTAGTTAAAGTGCCTTGCTTCTGGCACTGGTCAGCAGTTTTTGGGAGGGAGGGAGTCACTCCCCTCAATAACGGCAGTCTGGAGGCTGGGATGATGGGGTGACATGGCACCCTGTTAAGACTATAATCTCAAGGTGGGCAGGAACCTTGTGTTAGTTAAATATTTTATTTCCTGAGCATCTAATACAGTGCTCAACAACTTAGCAGTTGCTTAGTAAATATTTATTGAGTTGTATTTTGCCCACTAGATGTAACTCTTTCAGGGGCTATTTGCTTTTTATTTTTGCATCCTTAAACCTACAGTGCCTATACATGTTCACTATTAAGAAAATTGAATTGGTTGATGTAATTCTGGGTAAAGAACTAATGCTAATTAGCACTAACACAGTGCCTTTCTGCTTAATAGATGTTTAATAATAAATGCTGAGTTGTATTCAGTTTACTTTAGTTGAATTTATCCAATATGATGTAATTCCTAGTACAGGCAACCAAAGAGCTGATATTAGACTGTGTTGTATATTTTTGTGACATGCTGAGCAACTAATTTATCCAACTACCTTTTTTTTCTCCTCACAGTACTGGCTGGATCCTGCAAAAACCCTTGCGGAACACAAAGAGCTAATAAACAGTATGTATTTAATTTTCAATTTATCAAAGTATGATTTGATAATTATACAGTGTCCGAAATAATGGTATGGGTTGTGATAGCAGATGACAACTTTTGAAATATATAAATACTTTCATACAGTGAACTGTGCTATCCCCTTGGATAAAATGGCTTATTTTGTTGGTGGGGGAGGGAAATTTGACCTAGTAATATATAAGTACCTTTCCTTGCTGCTTAAATTTTAAATTTTGCTTTCAAATTAAAGAATTGGAGAGTCTGAATTTTTATCTTAAAAGGGAAAAAAAAAAAGATTATATGTCATTTGAATTCTAATGAGCTAGATTTCCCTGGAGCATAAATTAAGAACTAATATTCCAGTCTAGTTTCTGAGACGGCAATTTACTAAGTAGCTCCCTTTTAACCTAGATGAGATCATCCACCATCAAAGAGTGTTTGACTTCCTTCTGAGAATAGCGAGTACACTCATTTTGAATATTTGAAAAAAATTATACCAATAATATTATGAGTCAGCATGTAACTAAGATTATGTCTAATGATATTTGCTGTGTCATCTCCCAGATTTTTAAAGAAGGAATACAATAATATGTTGTATATATATATGTGTGTATGTGCATGTATGTATATGTGTGTGTATGGGAGGGGATCTCAATGGACTCGTCTCATTTTTTATATCAATAGTCTACATCAGGAATTTTTAACTTGGAGTCTGTGAACTTGGTTTTTTAAAACATCTTGATTGTTTAGGACAAAATAGCAAAATTTCTAGAATATAGCCAAAGTAATTCTCAGAGGAAAACTTATATCCTTAAAAATATTCACCAATAATATAGAAAAAGAAAGTTATTGAATTAAATATGCATTCATAAAAGTTTGCAAGTCAACAAATAATAATGATAATAGTAACAGCATCAATGATAATAGTGAACATTTATATAGTGCTTACTGTATGCCAGGCACGGTGCTAAGTACTTTACAATTATTTTCTCATTAGGCTCTCCCACCAGCCCTGAGAGGCAGGTACTATAATTATTCCCATTTTAAAGATGAAGTAACCAAGGCAAACACAGGTTAAGTGACATACCCAGAGTCACATAGCTAGGAAATGTCTGAGGTCAAATTAAAAATTAGATCTTCCTGCCTCTAGATGCAGTGCTCTATCCACTGTGCAACCTAGCTGCCCCAAAATGAACACGAGGAATAATTGAAAAGTATAAGAGAAATAGATAAATACGAAGCCAAAAGAACTTTGAGAATTGTTAATCAAAAGGAAAAAACTGACTCTTAGAACCTAAGAAAACTGAATTACAAAAAAATGAGTTAGTTGACTTTTATAGACAGAAGAGAATGGAAAATGAAATTAACAAAATTTAAAATGATGAATTCAGAACAAGTGTAGAAGGATCAAAAGAATGATCAGATTTCATGCATTCTCTTTGAGAAACTTCATTGCTAAACATATACATTAAGGAGGTCATTGATAAGAAATTCCCCATATACATCAAAATATTTAGGGCAGTACTTTTTATAGTAGCAAAGAACTGGAAACAAAGTAGACATCTATTGGGGGAATAGCTAAACAAATTATGGTACATAAATGTGATGGAATATTACTGTGTTATAAGAAATCATGAATATGATGAATATAGAGAAGTACAAAAAGATCTTCATGAACTGATGCTGAGTGTGAAGTAGGGAGACTCAAGAAAATAATATACATTGACTACAACCATGCAAATAGAAAATATAACACCATAAAACAATTTAAAAAATACAAAGAACAACAATGGAGTCCGAAGAAGAAATATAAATATTCTTTTACCTCACACTTTTTCAGAGGTGGGAGTTCACAACTGTTTAACAGTGCATATATCTTTAGACTTTTTCTATGTCATGATCATTTTTTCTCTCTTTTTTTTTTGTGGAATAGTTCTTTAGTTGGGGAAAGTGGGAGAGTTACTAAGAGAAATTTTGATAATGTGAAAACAATATATGATTAAAATTATTTTAAAAAAAGAAATTCTGACATAGAAATCTTTTTCTAATGTGATGAAATATCTAATACCAAAAACTAGCATTATATCTAATGGGGAAATGCCAGAAGCTTTCCCAGTAAATAGAAGAACTACTATTTCATAGAGTTCTAGACAAGATAATAATAGCAATAAGACAAGGGAAAGAATGTAAAAGGATAAAGATAAGCAGTGACAAGACAAAACTTTCCGTATTTGTTGATATGATTATTTTCTTAATGTGTCTTAGGTAATCAGCAATGAAACTAATTAAGATGATAGCTCAGCAAAGTTGCAGATTGCAAAATAAACTTAAAGAAATAGTCTCATTTTTATGTAGTAATAGTGAAAACAAGAAGATAAATATAGAAGTAGAAGTTCAATTTACAGTAACT
This sequence comes from Bettongia penicillata ogilbyi, assembly GCA_023548195.1. NCBI lineage: Eukaryota > Metazoa > Chordata > Mammalia > Diprotodontia > Potoroidae > Bettongia > Bettongia penicillata. The sequence continues at coordinate 2,391,759 of JAJHZJ010000545.1, read as the reverse complement.
ACAAAATTCATAAAATATTTGGGAGTCAATATACCATAGAACACTCAATACACATTTCTTAGAGAAATAAAGATCAACTTAAAGCACACAAGAAATAATAGTTGTGATTCTAATTGCTCTCCGAAAAATAACTTTAATTTTCAGGAAAATCTTCAGATCACAACTAATCTATCAGATAATGAATATCATGTCCTTCATTCCCAATATAATAACTGAGTTCTTTACTCTGTATTAGAAATTTGATGTTTCTGACCCTGACTGTGTTAACAGTCTCTAGCTTCTCTCCTTTTCTGTCTGTCTCATCTTTGGTTTTACCCATTTATGAATCAGAAATGCTATCTGTATGTTATAAATGACTGTGATAGGAATTTTATTCTTGGACTTTCTTGTGACAAATAATGTAAGAATTTTGTTTTTGCCAATTACATTAAAACTACTTATGTAATGGTTTTTTATTGATTCATGATGCTTAAAAGAAAAAGCTTTTAAAACACTTGATCAGTTTATATAGAAATTAGTAAACAAATCATTTGAACTGTGGGTAGGACTAGGTTTCTGAAAAATCTTAAGTGCATGGTTATGACACACATGGAAAGGTCATAAGGAGAGCAAAACTATACACATATTCAATTATTATGGATAACTTTATTTTTAAAATTGTCTTAATTCCTTTTTTTCTCTTTTAGCTGGCCCTCCATATACTTTTTATTTTGGCATCAAATTCTATGCTGAAAATCCCTGTGAACTTAAAGAAGAAATAACCAGGTATAATGTTAACATTATTTTTCAACAGTTATATGTGTGAAATCCAGCCTATGCTTATCTAGTTGGTTGTTCTAGAGAGCTTGACATTACCACAGAGGGATATGGGAAGGCTATAGACAGTGGCTACAATGAAGGATGAAAAGAAATTGACTTTCACATGGGAAACATTGCTGCATTTTGGCAAAACAGTGTGAAAACCAGCTATCCAACTTTCAATAAGTATTCCCAGAGTGAGTTCTAGTTATGACATGGTCACTGTGCCACACTACCTATATATTTTTTAATCATGCCTATTTTGCACCACCCTTGTTTGCCAGTATTTATTGTAGTATTTACATTTAACATGCATAATACTGTGCTACTGTTTTTATTAGGTTTCCATTTTTTTTATCTTGTTGATTAAATTTTTGAGTGTTGTACCACAACCCTATTTTTACCATAAGCCCTATGGTTTTTATTGCAAGATTTCACATGGATGGTGATTTTTAGGAATGAATATGTTGAGTTATAGCAGACCGGATGGTAGTTTCTCCATTGCTTGCTTAAACAATTTTTGACAAGCATTATTAAGCACTTACTTTGTGCCAGAAACTCTTCTAGGTGCTAGGCATATAAAAACAGCCAAGGAAAGACTTTCTACCTCAAGTAGCTTATATTCTAATTAGGAGAGACAATACGTAAAAGGAAGGTGAAAGGGAGAAGGTAAGAATTGGACTTGGTCAGTATGTTCAATTTTGGTGCTTGACTATACTTATTTGTTACAAAGGGAGGCTTCTACTGGGGCACAGGGAAGGGTAAGTTAGTAGGTAGTGCTAGACATACAAAATAAAAGCATCAGTAAAGTATTTTAAAAGTGCATAATATAAAACAAAAAGTAGTTCAAAAAGAAACAGAAAATGGGCAAAGACATGGTAAAGAGAATCCTGGTAAGAGAAGAGGCTGTAAAGGAATGAAGACATGGCTGACCTACACACTTTCCTTTAAATGAAAGTTTTGGGAGGAAACAACTAAGCCGAAGAAGGGGTAGTAGGAGTGGAGTGAACTTCCAGAGTGAGGAGGTGAGGGGAGGAGTGGATTTATATAGTAAGAAGACTACTATGGCATAGGGAGGAAACGTCTGGTGAATCAGGAGCAGAACCTGGAGGGTCTGGTGAGTGCTACAAAGACATTCAGTTCAGGGGTCATCTTCTCCATGAATATTTTGCTATTTACCCTAATAGAAGTGTTCCTACCCTTCCCAATTTCATCTGAGTCTTTGATCTTCTCCTAAATACTTACTACATTTAGACAGTTATTTTTGTTTTATAGTTTAAATTTTCTTTTTATTATAAACTTAACAATTACCAATAAATATGAATATTTCAGCATTTGAAAAACATAAAAGAGAATTTTAAGTGGATCCATGAATTTTTACGTATATGTTAGGCGAGGGGTCAGTCTAGACAGTTATTCACCCTCCGAAGTAATTGATAAGATGTCCTCATATCTTGACCAGAGGAGAATACATCAGAGTAAGTCAATCAAGCTATCTAAGTCTTTAAACTAAGTTTTAAAAAAAAATCCTTGAAAGGCATTGGATATACCAGAGTGGGGATGTACCCAAATGATACCAACAGGAAGTATGTCCTGATTGGTTGAAGAACTTGGCTTGTAGAAAACCCAAGAAATTAAAGTGAGTAGCAAATTAAGATTGGCTGTTGTCCTCTTCACCAAAATTACCTCACTAAGTTACAGTTATGTTACAATGAATCCAACTGTTAACAATTACCAATAAATATGAACATTTTAGCATTTGAAAAACAAAAGAGAATTTTAAGTGGATCCATGAATTTTTAAAATTAAGATTAGACCAATGATTTAATGATTTAAAGTGAGTAGCAGACCAATGCTTGGAATGCTCTTATCACACATTGGGCACAAATAGTCCATATGGACATTTGGGGTGGATTCTCCAAATTTGCACATCTCAGTTTCTTTTAAGCTACTTCAGTTCTTTTCTCATAGAGCACAGCGCCTTGTTTGATGAGGGCACACCATGCTGCCCTGTACCAATGTCTCCCATGTCACACAATCAATTCTAAATTTCTTAGGAGAGACCTTGAGAGCATTCTTCTCTCACTTCTTCTGACCACCATGTGAACACTTGTGTGAGTTCTCCATAAAATAGTCGTTTAGGCAAATGTACATTTAAACCTGGACAGCCCATTGGAGTTGCACTCTCTGAAGCAGATTTTGAATGCTTGTCAGGTTAGTTCAAGTAAGGATCTCAGTGTCTGATATCTTATCCTGCTAGGTGATCTTCAGAATCTTCCTAAGACAATTCAAATAGAAGTGATACAGTTTTCTGGCATGATGCTGATATGTTGTCCAGGTTTCATAGGCATACAACAATGAGGTCAGCACAACAACTCCGTAGACCTTCAGTTTAGTAGTCAGTCTAATGTGTGTTTGTCCTTCATTGCTGAAGAAGACCATGATATCAGAGAAATAATCACATGACTTGCACTTGTCTTTGTTTTGAGTGAGGGAGGGCTGTGCAGGTCACCAGCCTCACTTCTCCTCCAGAGCCATCTGCATCCAGTGACCAGATATTCATCAGGATGACTGGAGATGACCCAGGATAAGGCAATTGGGGTTAAGTGACTTGCCCAAGGTCACATAGCTAGTGAGTGTGTCAAGTGTCTGAGGTGAGATTTGAACTCAGGTCCTCCTGACTCCTGCACTGGTACTCTATCTACTGCACCACCTAGCTGCCCTAGTCAGTCTAATATCTGTTCTCTGAAGTGAGTGGCAAGCTAAGATAAAGCATTCATGACTTCCTTCTTACTTCCTGGAAGCCCACTGCAGTTTGTCCTCAATCAAATGCATCCAAAGAGGAAGGAAGGCTCCCTTTGATTGATTAGTTTCCTTTCAAATGCATACTTAGTTCCAGCTCAGCAGCCAAGACTAGTAGACAGGAAATAGTCTTACTCCAAAGCCCACAAAGGGAATTGCATCAAGCAGAATATTTGATACTTGTTGTTTAGGAGTAGAATTTCATTGGTCAGGTCTCTCATTTCATACATTTTGGGTATTTTTAAAGTATATATTAAATTGAACATGACTGTAACAACATTGCTCATTTTATATCTTTTTCTGAACTGCTTTTTGTTTTATACTATGTACTTTTAAAATGGTTTTTTGATGCTTTTTTTTATCTCTAGCACTCCCTACTAGTTCATCCTTCCCTGTCCTTCAAATAGAAGTCTTTCTTCTATTTCTAAGAAGTGCAGTCAAGCACCATAATTCTACATATTGACCATCTCTAAAAATTTGTATTTGGTTCTTCATCTCTAGTCTATCACTTTTCTGCCAAGAAGTGAGTGGTATGATTGATTACTTGATTATTATAGTTTTGTCTCAAAGTTATTTTCTTTTACATTATTGGGATTATTTTGAAAACTAACCACTTGCCTGGTTCTGTTTATTTCACCTACATTATCAATTCATACAAGTCTTCCCAGGTCCCTCTGAATTTGTTAAAGTTGTAATTTCTTATGGCACAGTAATATTCTATTACATTCATGTACAATAATTTGTTCAGTCATTCTCCAATTAATGGGCTTTGTTCACAGTTCTTTGCTAGAACAGAAAGTGATACTATAAGTATTTTTCTGCATATTGGATTCCTCCTCTATGTTAACTTTGATTTGTATACTAGTGGTATCATTACATAATATACATAATTTGGGACTGCAATTCCAAGTTGCTCTTTCAAATTTCAGAGCTCCAACAAAAGTGCATTAGTGTGCTTGTCCTCTAGATATCTTCTCTAAAAATGGTCATTTTCCTTTTTTATCACATTTACCAATCTGATGGGCATGAGGTAGAACCTTAAGATAGTCTTAATTTCTGTAGCTCTTAATATTAGTGATTTGGGAGAAAACTTTTTTCACATGGCTGTTGATAGTTATATTTCTTCATTTGAAAATTATATGTTTATACTACAATCACTTAAGGAATTTATACATACCTCATTCCCTTATTAAATTGTATGCTTTTTGAAAGCAGGAACTGTGTCATTTTTCGCCTTTTTCTCTCTAGTACCTAGGACTGCATTTAGGAAATGCTGAAAAATATTTTTTGAATTACTTGTTGCACTGGATAGAGCATAACTTAGAGAATTGCACTGACTGTACTTTTTACATGGGGCTCTTCCCCACCCTTGCCATCTTCCTGTAAAAATTCTGTTCTAAAGACAAAAACAAAAAGCATTGTTTCTATATTTTTTTTCACCCTCTTCCTAGATTTGGGGGCTAAAAAGTTGGTAGCACCAAAAGGAAATATATTTGTTTTAGAACTGTGTCTTCCCACATGCCAATACAATGCTATATTCAATATATATTCAACCCTAGAAATTTAGTATTCTGTTATTCTTCTGTCATAAGCAACCCCATCATGTTGACTATATTGATTTTGAAGAGTTTTTAATGGTAATTTTAAAGATAGACAAGAGCTTTTCTTTTTTTTATTTGGACATGAACTTTTCCAATAAATAAATGTGTGCATGGGCAGATAAATATGTTGTAGGAGAGAAAGTGTGGTGGTATTTGTAATATGCATCTTTTAGACTAAGTTTCATCCTTTCATTACTTTGTTGAAAAATACAAAGCTGCAAAAAAAATTATCATTAAGACAATATAATCAGATAGATTCAGAACCATTTGAATGGCCATATGGTACTAGAAGGAGTAGAATTTAAGTCTTCTGTGAAGGGCCAATCCGCATCAATTAATATAGTGTATTCTCTCTTTTTTTATCCTTAAGACAAAGAAAATAGAGATAAAATGAAAATTTTTGTTTCCGAGGAACATTAAGAACATTTTTGCATCAATTGCAAGCCCTTCTAGTGTAAAAGAGTAATTATTAATGATGTAAGGTCAACATGGGCAGTTAGGTGGCTCACTGGATAGAGTGACAGGCCTAGAGTCGGGAAGACTCATCTTCCTGAGTTCATATCTGTCCTCAGACACTTACTAGCTGTGTGACCCTAGGCAAGTCATTTCACCCTGTTGGCTTCAGTATCCTCATCTGTAAAAATAAGCTGTAAAATGAAATCATTCCAGTATCTTTGTCAAGAAAACCCCCAAATGGGGCCATGAAGAGTCAGACCTTTTATGTATGAGTTGAACTAGATGATGATGGAAGTCCTTTCTCACTCTTAATTTCCATGATTTGGTGATCTCTGATGTATAAAGCCTTGTTGCTACACATTCCTTGCTTTGATTTGGCCTCCTCTTTCTTCTCTACCAAGAGACCAACAAAATTCAGCCTTACATCTATTAAGTTGAGTAAATAGTTTGGGTGCAGAAAACAATAGCAACCACCCAACATATCCTGCTCTTCAATATTGTCCATGTAGTCACTTCCTATCCTCCTTTGATCCTGACTTTGTGATCTCTGATATAGATACGTCTGAGGGACTAGAGAAGGGTTCAGAAGACATTTTTAACAGACCTTGTGGTGACACACAATTATTATCACTCAACACTTTCTTATTCTCTGTGCCCAAGACCTCAGGAATCTTAAAGTACAGCACAGCGAAACACAGATAGAGAGAGAAAATTGCCTAGGTACTTGACATCTCTGAAGTAATTCCCTGCCACAGAGAGGGCTCAACTAAGTAAATTGAATAAACTCAGTAGTTTGGGTTCTGCATTTTGTCTACTACCTACCAGATAGTCTCATTTAATACTCAGGGCTATCTTCATGCAACATCTGCTAACTAGCTCCATAACTCAGTTGCTCTGATGTCTTTAATCTGGTAACAAAATTTCCCATCTAAGAGCTTGCTTTTGCTCTCTTCTCTCTAAAAGGAGTGTGACTTTATTTCTTAGTAGAACATCTTTCGTTTCTTTTTTTTTTTTGAATAGTTTCTGTAACATAGATATTAATTGCATTTTAAATGTTTGATAGAATTCATTTATCAACCCATCTGGTCCAAGTCTGTTTTCTTTGACAACTCATTTATGACTTGCTCAATTTTGGTTTTCTGTGCTTAATTTAAGATACTATTTTTTGTTTTGGTAATTCAGATTTTTTTGGTAGGTATTAGTAAATTTTCTTTGAAAAGGAAATTCTATATTCTATATCTCACTGACATAATTGTGTATAGTGGTTTCTGGTAATTCTTTGCTATTTCCCCTCTAGTTGTTAAAGAATATCTTTTAAGTGTAATGATCATTATACCTGACATTTACATAGTACCTTCAACTCTGCAAAACATTTTATGTACATTGTCTTCTCTGACCATCACAGTAACCCTCTGAATTGGGTACTGAAATTATTAGAATCTCTGATTTTCAACTGAGGAATCTGAGATTACATGCCTTGTTCCATGGTCACATAGCAAAGGACCATTAGTGGTGAGATTCAAAATCAAGTCTTCTTGATTTCAAATCCAGTATGCTCTACACTGTCCCAAAATCTGCTTCATTGGGCTTTTGCAAAATAATGACAGTATGGCAGACTTACACAGCAGTGGGGTTGTTGCTAGAGCTAGTGTCCACTATAATATAGTATAGAATAGGTTACTCTTGCAAAAACAATTACCCAGATAGTCAAGGTCTGAAATTTTTTCACTTGCTCCTAATGTCTGTATGCTATTTTTCTCAGTTCTTTTAGAGTAGTTAATGGCAAGAAGGGTGGTTTCTATGTGCCTCAGGAGAACTATTATACCAGGGGTTCTCAAAATATGCCCTTAAGGTGATGGAAATCCTCTTACAAATTGTCTTATCAAAACTATAGCCTGAACTGTTTCAGAAAAGTCCTGTGACATAAGATAACACCCCTCTCCCCTTACAAGATATTACAAGATATACTAAGTGGTACTACCAGACACAAAATAGTGGGGAATATGCATGCTTCCATGCTTGCCTTTTTGACTTTGCCAAGAGTGGAACCCAGACTCCCTTCCACTAAAGGCACAACGGAAGAAGTAACAACAAGTTTATGTTAGAGAATTCCTTCTAGGGACCAATAAACAGTATACTGTGTCCTTCTCATGTACTTACCTTAGTTTTAATATCACTATAAACAGCCTAAACATCCTCAAAGTGATGTTCATCCTAAGTACTAACTGTTAACCTGCAACTGTCCTTCATCCTCAAATGTCCCAGATAACATTACCTTTGCTACTAATAATTGTATCTCTGACTGGCTCTGCCGCTTTCCTTGTTAATAGTGCTGACTAAGGTAATTGCCACCAATTTTCTGGGTGACTTCAGTCATTGTACTGAAAGGGTAGTCTTGTATGCCCAGGATAGCAGCCTGGATTTAAGGGCCTATCCTCCAAGAGCTTCTCTCCACTTTAGTAAAGATATTATCCAGATCTATTCACAAGGATATTGATTCTACCTTGGAATGTCCTCTAACCATTGGGATTTTGTGACTTTCTCCCTGGTAAAACTAGATTTTGGATTCTGCTCTGATAATAGAAACTTAGTAAGAGCAATAGACCTATCCCAGACAGGATTTAGCAGAGATATGCCTTGTTGGTGTCTGGTGTGGTTGAAGGTACTGTTACCACTACTACTGAGTGAGGATAATGGGCAAAGTTTAAGACAGATAATTTGAAGATTTATTATGAAGATCTTACCAATATGGACTTTCCTGTACTAAAATGATGAATTCGAGTGACAAGGAGGTGCCAGACATCACCATAGCACACAAGACACCTAAGTGGAGGAGAAACCAATAGAATGTGACTCCCCTGGCCACCTTCTCAAGGGCTGAAATGGGGAAGAAACACACAGAGAAATACCCATATAATAAAAGGCCTTCAGGGATCCCAAATAATACAGAGCCTTACTTTGGCCAAAGTTACCCTCTACAAACAACCAAATGTGTTGTTTAGTCTCCCCTATAGTGAATGATCCAGGGTAGCAGATAATTCTGTTCTTCTTCCTCCTTAAATCTTTTCACTACATGTTCATAAAATCATGTTTTTTCTTTAATTCCTTCTTACAGTTTTCTATTAATAATGTGTCCTTTCAGCCCAGCATGATTCCTAAAAAGAGGGGCCAAACCTATAGTTTCATTGATATAGTTAACTTGTAGATGATAAGGTTCCCTCTATCAACACAGGCTGATAACCTTTTTTGAGATGTAATGCACTAAACAGAGAGTGGTGTGATGTTCTTATGGGAGTGCTTCTTGTTCCCTCTCTATTCATAATGTTGGCACAGGCTCTGGTGGGACCAGGATGGCTATGTCCTGAAGAACTGAGATCTCTAACTCCCTTTCTCCTTCCTTTCCAAGATCTCCTTTTAATTGTCTCCACACCAAATTATTCAGCCACAGTCAGATGATCTGTGTCTCTGTAACTGAAGAATAGACCCTGCCATGCCTGTTGTTAACATTAACCTTAAGGAGTTGGTCATGGTCATCAGTGCCTCAACCCAGTGGTTTCATACCTGTCTTATCACCACTCTCCAAGTATTATTGGTCTCTGGATTGTCTCATCACATAGTCTTCCAGGTAGAAATTCAGCTGGGCAAATATAATTGTATCTGCCTAGAAAACTGTGTTTTTAATTTAATTCCTTCTTAGTAATGATAGGAACAGGAATAAGGACTGGACATGTGATTTCATTGATATCAGTAACACATGTATGGAAACTCCTATGAATGTATATCTTTACTATCTCTGCAACTTATGAGAGAGCTGAGAGATTAAGTGACTTGCCTAGGGTCATGTGACTAGAATATATCAAAGGTGAGATTTAATCCTAGGCCTTCCTGACTCTGGACAGCTCTCTATCCACACTGCACCAGACTACTTCTTACAATTATTCTTAGATGTCAGAACTAATTTATATATGTGAGTAATGATCTCTTTCAATGCTCTTGTAAAATTTGGAGACTGAGGTGTTTTTAAAGTTTTATTGATGTTTTGTTTTTACATTTGAAACATTAACAGATTACTCCCATTCCTTGTAACTAAGTAAAACAGATGAGTAACACTAATACCTAATCTGAAAGTACATGTGGTGTTCTACATCTGTGGCACCTCTTCCCCTACTTTTTTTTAAAAAATCAACAGAAAAATCTATTTGTTCTACCTCTTACTCCAAATCCCATTGGAAAAAATGAGAAAAGAAAAGGTAAGGCACAGCAGGGTGGGCATAGCAGGGCAAGGCAAGGTTCTTCATATACAATTCCAGATTGCTTTCCAAAATGGTTGGACCCATTCTCAAGCCAACAACAATGCATCAGTGTGACTCAAACGGAGTCTTGATTGTAACTTGATCTTTCTTATTGATATACTTATGTGTAAGACACGGTTAAATTAAGTCTTTACTTTATCCACTATACCTTGGTCTCAATAAAGAATAAACAATCCTCTGAAGAGGTCACATTATTTTAATTCAAACTTCATATTTCTATTGGGCTGGGGAAAATTACCATTTTTTACATAATTATAATTTCAAGTAACACAAATTGAATACATGTGACCGATTCACAGTATTCATTATTTATACTAACCAGTTCCTAATTGTATGTCTAGCTACAAGGGGAAGTAATTTTATGTAAGTAAAGCTTTAAGATTACCATTTAATAATTTAATATTATAATAATAATAATTTAATAGTACCATGACTATGAATGTCTGAAGCCATCAGTGTATGCATCTTTGTTAACTTTCTCTTTACTTGCTTTTTATTTTTTAGATATCAATTTTTTTTGCAGGTGAAGCAAGATGTACTCCAAGGGCGTCTGCCCTGTCCAATCAACATTGCTGCTCAACTGGGAGCATACGCTCTTCAATGTAGGTGCTCACTAGCATCTTTTCCTTTTTAATGGAAATGAAGTTGTACCTCAGAATTGTTTCAATTTTTAATTTTTTTTCCATTTTATGATAATTTTGTTTATTTATCTAATTTCTTTAGTTGTCAAACTCTGAAAAAAATTTAGTTTCATTTCTAGGACTTTTTTTAGTATTGTTTGAGCATATTTTTCTCCGTTGTCTTTCCCACTGCTCATGATACCACTGGTATTTTATAAATCTTACCTGAGACCTTTTATATAAAATTGATATTGCTAATTTAAAATGAGTTCATTAGAGTTAGAGTTTTAGAGTTAATCTAAATTATTTTTACTGAAACATAAAAGCTTAATTTCTTCTAAAATACAATGGTGCCTTATTTATTAGGCTTTGCTCGTGTATACATTTTAAAACACCTACTATGTGCCAAGTACTGTGGTAGGTATTAGGAATGCAAATTAAAAACAAAACAATCTATGCCCTCAGGGACCTTACTCTTTTGGGGAAACAATATGTACTCAGAAAAGTAAATGTTTTATCTAGATCTGTCTAGTATATATGTAAAAGTAAACCACATATACACTTACATAAGTACTTATGTTTGATACGCAGTACTTGCAAAGTCACAACATAAGCCACTAGGAGAATCAGAATAGATTTGCTATTTATGCGAGGTGGCATATGAACCAATGTTTAAGGAAGTTAGAAAAGCTAAGATGCTGAGATAAGGAGGGAGATTGTTTCAGGCACAGGAGACAATTTGGTCAAAGATACTGAGATAAGAAGTAGACTATTGTGTGCTGAGATAAAAAAGACAATTATGTTGTAATGTAAAAGGGACAGCTAGGGGGCCAGAGCCAAGATGGCAGAGTAGAAGGACAGACCTGTAGAGGCTCCCCCCTATAGCCCATAAAATACCTCTAAAAAATAACTCTAAACAAATTCTAGAACAGCAGAACTCACAAAAGAACAGAGTGAAAGAGATTTCCAGCCCAAGGCAGTCTGGAAGGCCAACAGGAAAGGTCTATCCTACTATCAAGGAGTGGAGTGCAGCCTCAGGCCACGTGGCAGGGACAGGACTGGAACAGGCATCAGGGTGCAGAATCCCTGGTAGCAGCTGCAGTTCACAGATCCCTCAATCCACAAATGCTAAAGGCAGCTTCAAGGGTCAGTGAGAAAGTGCTTTCACCTGCTTGAAAAGGGAACACGGTCTGGCCTTGGCAGCCCCAGGGTGGCAGCAGTTGCTGCAGCACACCATCCATTTTAGGAGCCCTCATCCTAAGGCCCTTGGGGGAATCATATGCGTATCTGGATCTCAGCCCTGAGTGGCAGCCCTGGGGTGAGGAGGAGTGCTGGCTGACCTGGTGGAACTGGTGGAGGCTCTGGAAAGGGAACCCTACTGGCAGATCCTGGGAAGAACAGAGTGCTTGTGGTTGCTCACAGACAAGCGTGCAGGCCAGGAGAGGAGTAAGCTCCTCTCCCTTGATTGTGCACCTTGGAGGAACTGAGAAGTTACAGGTCCTCAGAGTATACCCTCCTTTTGACAAAGGATTCAGACGTCAAGTAACTGGCTGGGAAAATGCCCAAAAAAGGGAAAAAAAATAAAACTATAGAAGGTTACTTTCTTGGTGAACAGATATTTTCTTCCATCCTTTTGGATGAGGAAGAATAATGCATACCATCAGAGGAAGACCAAAAAGTCAAGGCTTCTGCATCCAAAACCTCCAAAATAAATATGCAGTGATGTCAGGCATGGAAGAACTCTGAAAGGATTTTGAAAATCAAGTAAGAGAGGTGGAGGAAAGATTGGGAAGAGAAATGAGAGCAGTGCAAGAAAATTATGAAAAGTAAGTCAACAAGTTGGTAAAGGAGATCCCAAAAATGCTGAAGAAAATAACACCTTTAAAAATAGACTAACCCAAATGGCAAAAGAGGTCCAAAAAGCCAATGAGGAGAAAAATGCTTTAAAAAGAGGAATTGCCAGATGGAAAAGGAGGTCCAAAAGCTCACTGAAGGAAATAGTTCTTTAAAAATAGAATGGAGCAGATAGAAGCTAATGAGAAACCAAGAAATTGTAAAACAAAACCAAAAGAATGAAATAATAGAAGACAATGTGAAATATCTCACTGGAAAACAACTGAACTGGAAAATAGATAAGGGGAGAAAAATTTAAAATTATGGGACTACCAGAAAGCCATGATCAAAAAAAGAACCTAGACATCATCTTTCATGAAATTATCAAGCAAAACTGCCCTGATATTCTAGAACCAGAGGGTAAAATAAATATTGAAAGGATCCAACGATCACCTCCTGAAAGAGATACAAAAAGAAAAACTCCTAGGAATGTTGTAGCCAAATTCCAGAGAATATATTGCAAGCAGCTGGAAAGAAACACTTCGAATATTGTGGAAATACAATCAGGATAGCAGAAGACCTAGAAGCTTCTACATTAAGAGATTAAAGGACTTGGAATATGATATACCAGAAGTCAGAGGAACTAGGATTAAAACCAATCACCTACCCAGTAAAACTGAGTATAATATTTAAGGGGAAAAAATGATCATTCAATGAAATAGAGGACTTTCAAGCATTCTTGATGGAAAAACCAGAGCTGAATAGAAAATTTGACTTTCAAACACAAGAATCAAGAGAAGCATGAAAAGGTAAACAGGAAAGAGAAATCATAAGGGACTTACTAAAGTTGAACTATTTACATTCGTACATGGAAAGATCATATTTGTAACTCTTGAAACTTTTCTCAATATTTGGGTAGTGGGAGGGTATTATACACACACATACACACACAGAGCACAAGGTGAGTTGAATAGGAAGGGGTGATATCTAAAAGAATAAAATTAAGGGTTGAGAAATGAATATATCAGGAGGACAAAGGAAGAAATGGAATGGGGCAAATTATCTCTCATAAAAGAGGCAAGAAAAACTTTTTCTTTGGAGGAGAAAAGAGGGGATGTGAGAGAGAAAAAGTGACACTCATATTTGACTGAAGGAGGGAATAACATGCACACTCAATTTGGTATGAAAATCTATTTTACACTACAGGAAAATAGGGGAGAAGAGGATAAGTGGGGTCAGGGGATGATAGAAGGGAGAGCAGATGAGATGAGGGAGTAATTAGAAATAAACACTTTGGGGGATGAACAAGATCAAAAGAGAGAATAGAATAAATGGGGGGCAGAATAGGATGGAGGGAAATATAGTTAGTCTTTCACAACATGACGATTATGGAAGTCTTTTGCAAAACTATACATGTATAGCCTATATTGAATTGCTTGCCTTCTCAGTGGGGATGGGTAGGGAGGGAGTAAGAGAGACAAGTTGGAACTCAGTTTTAGGAAGGAGTGTTGAGAATTGTTTTTGCATGCAACTGGGAAATAAGAAATACCAGTAATAGGGTATAGAAATATACCCTTGCCCTGCAAGAAAAGAGAGAAGATGGAGATAAGGGAAGGGAGGAGTATGATAGAAGGGAGGGCATATTGCAGGAAGAGGTAATCATAATGAATGGGGTTTTGGGGTGGGAGGAGGAGAGAGATGGGGAGAAAATTTGGAACTCAAAATTTTGTGGAAATGAAAGTTGAAAACTAAGAATAAACATTAAAAAATTTAAGATAAAATGCAAAAAAAGAGGGGATAGCTAGGTGAAACAAATGGATAGAATGTCATGCCTAGAGTCAGGAATATCTGAGTTGAAATGAGACATTTACAATCTGTGTGACCATGGGCAAGTCACTTAACCTCTATTTACCTCGTTTTCTTTATCTGTAAAATGGTGATATTATAGCTTCTACCTCCCAGCGGTGTTGTATCAAATGAAATAATAATTATCAAGTGCATAGTACCGTGTTTGGCACATAGTATTATAGAAATATTTGGTATTTTTATTTTTCTTACATAAAGAGCATGAAGGACAGTAAAATACCTGGAAAGATGAGCAGGAGTCAGACTGTGAAAGACTGAAAGCCAAAGAAAGCAGTTTATATTGTTAAGAATGAGAAGTTATCTGAAAATTATCTAAATGAAACTAAACACTTTAAACATTGAAACTTTGTCATTTGAATTGTTTTAACTGTTTTGGATAAACATTTTTGTAACATGCTTTATACATCTTCCTGTTTCCTTAAATCACATATACTAAACGTGTTTCATCATTAATCGTTTTGTGTTATAATCACGAATGTTATTTAACATTTCCTGTGTTCTAATATTTCTTTTCTTTCCTCTTGGTAGCTGGCTCTCTTCCTCACTGTTTCATCTTGCCATTATTGTCTGCTGCTTTCTACCCCATTATTACCTCTCATTTCTGCCCTAGTTTGGGGGGCTTTTTTTGGTTGTTTGCTGCTACTACTGCTTTACTACTCTTTCTCCATTCTTTCTGCTTTCTATTTTTCTTTCTTATTGATTTTCTCCTTTTCTTTAGGCTTCTCCTCTGCTTTATAGTTGCTTAAGTAAAGGAATGCTTTTATAACTGAACTAATTAGTAGCCAGCTTCTTTTCCTTGTAATTGGTGAGCTGACTGGTTGTATTTCATTGTATGTAGTCTTCAAGTCTTTGGCTGTTTTCTTCATTGCATGTTTTTCATGTGTTTGCAGAGAATCCAGAAAATGATTTTACTGTATACTTTATCTGTTCATTAATTCTGATTGGCCTTCACCCAATTGGTTTAAATAAATGAAGTTTTAACCTAGTGGGGGAAGCACAGCTATTGATTGAAATGTGTTAATAAATTAATTTAAGGGCAAGGACTACATTTACTTAGAAAATTCCTAAAAGAATATGTGTAAACATTGAGAAGTTGATAGTGAACTTTAGATAGCATGTCTCAAAGGTAGCTCTGTTTATCAATTCTTTGATTAATGATGACTTTTTAGGTAATTTTCACTATGATCAAATATATCAATAACTGTGTAAATCACTGGAAATCTGTCATTGATTATATACATATTTACCTGTTTCTATAACTTGGGTTAATATTTGTGCTAGTCTTAACTGTTATCTTGGGAAAACAATGAACATAGTCTTTATTTGTGACATTCCACAACATTGTCAACAGTGTGTATATGTGACTCACTTATCTATAGTGAGATTTGAGATTGGAAAAGGAGAGCAAAGTGAAAATTATTATTAATTAGGAATCAGGAGGAATTCACAGAATCAAAGGGTCATAAATTTAAGGCTAATAAGGCCCTCCAAGGCTATCTAGTATAGTCTCCATATTTTACAGATGAGGAAACTGAAGTTCAGAAAAGACTTGCTCAAGTCACACCAGACGTAAGGATCAGAGTTGAGATTATGCACCTTTAGCTCCGACTTCTGGAGTCAAATGACTAAGGTTCTTATTTTCTGTTTTCCTCTTTATTCATCTCCATGAAGTTGTAAGTAGCACTGTTTTTAAACTTAGAGAATTGTCATTCAGGATGATGTTAGTGAATCCAGGTCATACATGTCCCATGCGATGATATTTATAGTCAGAGTATGCTGAGCAAGATTTTCAAAAATTTTTTTTAATATATATTATCTCTAAATTTCAGTTAATAACTTTCTTTACTGTGTGCTGAAATAACTTCAGTGCAAGTTATAATATAAATGTAAACTTTCGGGAAAGCAAGCTTTTAACCCATCTTTATTTAATCAGGAGTTTGATTATACTACATATGACATCTACCTCCAGATCTTTGTTACTTGAAAATTTTTAGTCATTTTCATATGAATTTAAAAATATAAAAAACATTTGAAAGAAATAGCTAAACAACCTGAGAAAGAACATTTTTATGTAAATTTCCAAATGGGGGTGGAGGTGGAAAATGATGTTTTTTCCCTCTATTTGTAGCTGAACTTGGAGATTATGACCCATATAAGCACACTTCAGGATATGTGTCTGAGTACCGATTTGTTCCAGATCAAAAGGAAGAACTTGAAGATGCCATAGAACGAATACACAAAACTCTAATGTAAGAAATAATGTGCAAATCTTACCGACAGCTTATAGAATAAGAAATCTGTGCGTGTGTGTGTGTGTGTATGTGTGTGTGTGTGTGTATCATGACAAATTACTCATCCTTATTTTAGATTTAAAAATTTAGAAATTCCTTTCTTTGGTTTCCTTTTTGCTTCTTTTCTTGGTATAAATGTTTGCTATCTAATTATGATCTTCCACAAATAAGTGTACTTTATATTTAGGAAGTAACAAGAAAGCCAGAAATAAGACTATACTTTCTGTATTGTCTAAGGATATTTGTCAGCAGAACAGGTACTCTGATAATATTCATGCTCTCCATTGATAGAAATTCTGAGAAAAGGCTTACAGTATTGAAGTTATAATTCAGTTACACTCATTTTAGTTAAATCCTTTCTATAGGGGATGTTTGTGGAGGAGGAGTTACATTTACTAAAACATTCTTCTTAAGCACCATTCCCTTCTAAATTTAACTTTACTCATATCAAAGAAAAAAATATTTGAAGAATTAATTTGTTAACAAAGTGTTTGCTTAAAGAATAATATTCTTTATTTTTTTTATGAGAAGTAAGAGCAAGGTACTAAATTGCAATAAGGGAAAACCACTATAACAGCATGTGTTAGAGTCTTCCACCTTGATCGGAGAGTTCATCATTTTAGGTTTTCCCTGGAGAAATGCTCAAAGAAAGTTTATTCATATATCTTGGAGAGAAAAGAGTTAGTGCATTTGAAAATAATTCTTTTTTTTGTTGTTCTTTGTCAATATTCATCAAATTTTCCATTCACCGGCTATTAATTTTTACCACATAATAATGATAAAGAACAAATATAAGATACAACTTATCCCCATTTTCCTTTTTGTATTTATATAGAATATAAAATTGTTCAATCATGAGGTAACCATGTTGAAATTTAATGCTTCTTAAGCTTTCCAAATGTGACCATGCAAAAAGGTACTTTTTATGGAAGACATAATTTTTGATTATTTATGCAAGTACCAAAAACTAAATCAGCATAAAGGAAAGTAAAAAGCCTTAACTATTTATATTTTCAATAAGCGTTGCATATCTGCCAAAGGTATACTTTGATTCTTTTCAATGATGTGCTCCAGAATTACTTTATAGATCTTCTATATCCACTAGAGTTGAGGATATGATTCATAAGAAGTCATAGGTCAGTTTGGTGAAGACTATGGATTCCTTCTTAAAATAATATTTTCAAAAACATAAAAGAAATGAATTGTATTGAAACAGTTATCAAATTTTAAGTTCACAGATCCCAGAGTAACAATCCTTTCAGAGGAAGGCTGGTAGATATACTAAAAAGAATAGAATGACCAAGTTTGGGGTTTTGGTTAGTTAAAATATAATTTGAGGTTTTTTTGGTTTTTTATTGTACCCATTTGTTGTACCTATAATTGCTTTATAGAATTCCCACCGAGGAAACTTCATCTGCCAAATACTAATACATCCCTGCCCCACAACTGGTTTTAGATGGTTGCCCATGACACTGAAACTTTAGGTAATTTGCACTGGGTTACACTGCCAGTTTGTGTCAAGGATGGGACTTGAATCCAGGCTCTCTTGACTCCAAGGCTAGTTTTTTATAGGCTATGCTGCATTACTTCTCAATTAAATAAGGGAACAAAATACATGAAGAATTTTGAGCTTATATACGCATAGAGAGTTATAATCTTAGAAGATTTAATATAGCAATATTATGAAATTACCCTTTGGTCAGAAAAGGAAGACTTAATACTTTTTTGTGTTATATATTATTGAATTCTATTTTCTCTACTTCCAGTGAAAGATTTACATTAAACTAAAGATCAGAATTCTAATCAGTTCTCTCATTATTGTTTCTTAAGGAGGAGAAGCCTTCATAAGGATTTCATTAGAGGGTTTTTTTGGTCATTTTACAAGACTATAACTTCAGAGGATGTTAATACCATTCATTTATCCTTTTGAGGGCAGAAACTCTTAGTTTTACATCTGTGACCCCAGAATCTAGCACCATGCCTGCACATGATAGGTGTTGAATGAGTTCTTGTTGAGTGGTTACTGATGGTTTGATGTTAGAGATTAAGTTTAAAAAAACTTTGGAATAAAGCAAAATTATGAAAAGTTTATTTCAAAGAATCCAATCAAATAAGACAATACTTAAATTCTTGTTTCTTGAAGGGAGAGGAAAGCTTCATTGGGATTTAAAGCTTCCTAGAAGACATTTTATAATGCATAATTTATAATAAACTTCAGACTTCTAATAGATAGCTAGACCTCCTGGGAGAAGTCAACTAGTATTTATTAAGCACTATTATATACCAGACATCATGCTAAGCACTTTTAGGATACAAAGAAAGGTGAAAACAGCCCTTGCTCTCTAATGGGAGAAACAGCATTCTATAGGCAAACAAGATGTAGAAAGGAAAAATTGAGGATAGTTTCAGAGGAAAGGAGGTAAGCGTCCCCTCACAATCCTAATGACTTTAAGAGTCATAGAGTAAATGAAATAGTACTCAGGAGCAGTTTCATTATATTTTCATGATCTTAAGAAAGAAAAGGGAAGGAAAAAGGAATATACACTAGGAGAAAAAGAGAGAAGAAGGGGATAGAAGGGAGACTCATATGTAATCAGTGTTTTCAAAAAGAAAGCTGTACAAGCCTGGAAGAAAAGGTGAGAGGAACAGACTACACATAAATCTCACTTCAATCTGAATTCCCTTAAAGAAGAAAAAGCTATTGCTGAGGTCTGTTTGGCCCCAGCTTCCCCTGCTTCTCTTAGGGCATAAAAAGTCCCAGTCACATGGAATCTGAATCCTCCTACTTCATAGATATCTAATGACCAGGCCGTGCCAGTGACTGAGTCCTTCATATCCTGCCCTGGTGAACAAACACTTTTCCACGTAAAACTGACAAAGTTAGGGGGAGGGGGATGAGGAAGATGAGTGCCACTTACTATTCTTGCTGCATACTTTCGCTATGTTAGGGCAAAGTAAACTTCCTTTTCTTAACTGTTCAAATACTTGGAAATAATTCCTTTCATTCCAATATCAGACCTAAACTAAGAGAGTGCTTGTGTTAGAACTGCCTCCAGTGGACATAATAGGTCATTCTCAAACAAAAAAACCTGAGCTATCAACTAAAAATCCAAATCACTAATGATGAGAGAAGTGAAAGTTAAAATAACTCTGAGATTCTACCCCTCAGCTATTATATTGACAAAGATGATGGAAAGGAAAATGACAGTTACTGGTGGGGCTGCTAGAGGACAAATATACTGCTGTACTCTTGGTCCAGTGAAGTCCTTCTGAAAAACAATTTTGAACTAAGCTTTAAAAGTCACTAAACTTCAAAAGTACGTACCCTTTGTCCCAGTGATATCACTACTAGATTGATATTCCAAAAAATTTTTTTTAAAAGAGGAATGTAATCCATATATACAAAAATATTTATAGTAGCTCTTTTTGTTTATAGCAAAGCACTGGAAGCAAGTAGAATGCCCATAAATTGCGAATTCTAACCAAATTTTGGAATATGAATGTAATGGAATATTATTGTGCTATAATAAATTGTGAAAGGGACAATCATAGAAAACTGGTAAGATTTGTATGAAGCTTTATGATGTGAGAGAAACCAGGAGAATAACTTATAGTAACAGCAACATGGTAGAAAAAAAAATAACTGAAAGATTTAAAAATTCTGTTCTGCTAACCGTAGCTCAAAAGAACTAGTAAATAACATAATCTAAGACATGAAAATGAATCATCTTTTCCTATAACAAAATTGCAGTGTTTTAGTTTCTTCAGCAGTGTAGTAACTGCATTAATATAAATTTATTTCTTTGCAAAATATAGGGGTCTAGTCCCTTTTGAGGCAGAAATAAAATACTTGGGAATTGCCAAATCCCTGGAAATGTATGGAGTTGATCTCCATCCTGTCTATGTGAGTATTATTTAACATTAAATATATTATCTTTTTTATTGCTCATTTATGTCTGACTCTTCGTGACCCTACTTCAGGTTTTCTTGGGAGAAATAATGGAATGGTTTACTATTTCTTTGTCCAGCTCATTTAAAAGATGAAAAACTGAGGTAAATAAGGTTAAGTGACTTGTCACACAGTATCTCAGGTCAGATTTGAACTCAGAAAGATGAATTTTCCTGACCCGGGTCCTGGTATACTATCCACTATGCCACCTAGCTGCCCCCAATATCTTTTGAAAATCACCAAGTTCACATATAGAAAACTATAATCAGACTATTAACCAACTATAGGATACTTTTATATCTCAGTTTGTCAAATGCACTTTGGAAAGGAAGATGAATTAGACTTACCCATAGAAAAAGAAATTCATTTTACATGAAAGTTTGTGATTATATTTCCATCAGTAGTAGACAATTACCTGAATACAGAATGGATAATGATTCTAAGGAGCTAGGAAAAAGTGTCCAGAAGATATAAAATTGACTATCATTGATTCTATTGGGTAGGAAATGTGAAGCTATATCAGAAAATTGATTATGTGGTAATTTTTGATTATGTGGTCACATTCACAAAGATGACTTGGTAGGAAATAAAACACCAGGAAAAGCATTTTTTGTTGTTTGGGACTATTGTTCATGTTCTCCCCGAAGTAATCCTCAATGGTCTATCCATATGGGCTAGTGACACATTAGGAGAATTCCAGTGGAGCTGTCTGGCATTCCTTAGTTCACCACATGACCAACTCATCTTCTCTTTTTGTCATATGATAGTTTGATTTATTTTTTTAATCCCATTCTATGAAGTTTCTCTTGGGAAATTTGTTGTAGCTTCTCTTAGTTCACTGGCAGAGTGGGCAGAGCCTGGGGCCTTGAATCTGGAAGCTCTGAGTTCAAATCTTGCTTCAGACACTCGTTGACTCTAGGTCTGTCACTAAACCTCTCTCAGCCTCAATTACCTCATCATTTTCAAAACAGAGATAATAACAGCATCTATCTCTCAGGGTTGGTGGGAGGATTGGTTTTTGATAATATATGTAAAGAGCTTTGCAAACTTTAATTATATATACTACTACATAAATGGTAGCTGTTATTCACATCTATCACACGCCTTTCCCTTGCCTTCTGTGTGACCCTCATGTTTTGTTCTTCAGTGAGTAGTAATTAATTTCTTGCTGTCATACAGCAATACCAATTGAATACTGGTATTGAAAATATGGGCCTTTGCTTCCAATTTTCCAAAATCAATACAATCCTCTCTCCTCTTCCTTTTCAATTCTAAGACCATATCATTATGTGTCTGTATTTTCTGTACAGTTGTAAATACTGTTGGACAAGTCTATAGGTTTTTATATACAGCTGTTTATTCAGAAATATGTTAAAATGTGTGCAATAGATAACCTACTCATGAGAAATTAATATTACTTCAATATTAAGTGTTTTCATTTATGTGAAGAATATTTTTAATTTAATTTGATAATATTTCTTAGGTGAATATTGAAGCTACACTATCACATCTTTTATAACTTCTATAGTTAATTTGGATGAGTTTTCTCTTTTAACTTTGTTCTGTTAGGTTTTGTCTAAATATAGCAGTGCTAATGATTTGTATGGATTTTACATCTTGAAAATTTGCTTATTATTAATTATTTCAATTAATTTTTACTTGACTCAAATATTTTCGGCATCTTATTGTCACTAAAGTGATAATTTTTATTTTCTTTGCTATAAGTATTCCCTCAGTTTCTTTTTTTTCTTATTCCTTTAGCTAGCATTTCTAGCACTGGGTTAATTATTAATGGGGAAGATGGGCTAATTGGCTTATTTAGAAAGCCTCTACTTTTTCTCCATTACATATAATGTTTGCTCTTAGATTGAGATAAATACTATTTGCTATACTAAAGAAAGATCCATTTATTTTCCTGTTCTTTCTGGAGTTTCTGATATAAATAGTGATGGTTTTTGTCAAAGGTATTTTCTGCATCTATTGATATAAACATAGTTTTTACTATATTCACATGGTTTATTCTATTTATATATTTCTTTATGTTGAACTAACTTTGCATTCCTAGTATCAATTCATCCTATTCATAACATAATCTTTCTAATGTGATGTTGTAACCTATTTGCTAAGACTTTATTCAAAATTTTTGCAATAATATTTTAGGAAATATAGAACATAACTCTCTTTCTCTGTTTCTCCTTAGGCCTCAAATAGTTTATTTGTATCATATAAATAAATTGAGAGATTACCATCTAGTTTTATTCTTGCAAAGAGTTTGAAATATCAGATTTGTTATTTTAATGTTTGATATAATTCAAGTATGAATTCACAAAATGCTGAAATTTTTCTCCTTGGGGAGTTCATTTGTGTCTTATTTAATTTCTTTTTCCAATATTGGGTCAGTTTCTTCTTTGGTTAATCTAGCATTTTCTAGGTTATCAATTTCATATCATAATTTGTAAAACTAGTTCCTTTTTTGTAGGTTCTGCTTTTTAATTTTTTATATCAACAGCTTGATTTTCCTCTCTTTTTTTAAAAAAATCAAGTTAGCTAATTGTTTATTTTAACAATATTTCTAAGAAAAATTGGCTCCCAGTTTTACTTATAATTTTAAAGGTCTTTCAGTTTTAACATCTATAATTTTCAAATTTTCCCTTTATTATTCTGTTCTGCATCTTCCATTTATTATTCAGGTGGTTTTGAAAATTGCCTACATAAATAATGGATTTGTTTTTTTCTCTTTTTCATTAATTAAAGCATTTATAGATTTAAATTCACCAAAAGAATGCTTTAGGTGCATCCTATAAGGTGTTTTATTATTATTGTTATTTTCTTTGGTCAAATCTCATATTGTTTCTATAACTTGTCCTGTGACCCACAAGTTTTTTAGAATTATGTAGTTTAATCTCCAAATAATTATTTTTAAGGATATTTTACTGAATATAATTTTGATTGCATTGTGAATGATGCATTTAATATTTCTGCTTTTCTACTTTTGGGGGAGGGGGAATGTAATATCCATCAAATCTTTTACTATTTTTGTTTTAGTATAATCTAGTGCCTCTGATTGAATAATGTGATTAGAGAAGATCTTTCCCATTAATGGGCCTGGGAAGATTTGTAGGACATCTTTTGTTAATGAGGTACTGGTTCTCAAGGGTTGTGGTGCCCTCTGGCTCTGAAAAATGTTTAAGTACTCTGAAGCACTCTGGCTTTGAAAACCCAGGTGTTGATGCTTCTCTCTCTAGTAACTGTATATGTGTGGTCAGGCAGTTGCATCTGTCTGTTGATTTTTGATGTATGTATTGCTTACTGTCAGACAGTTTGGAAGCACAGTCTGTTGATTTAGATTTCCCCTGAACTAAGTGAATGATACAAGTGATTGATTAAAGTGATTGTTGACCCCTCAAAAGTTGCCTTTCCTTTTAGAAATTCACATCTAAAGACCTGTGATAGCAGATCCTCCTGTGTATGTTGGGGTGCTTACTGTTACAGTGAGGGCTTTGTGGTCAAATTTTTTTTTAAGTGAAATGAGATATATACCTGAGAATGTGGAAATTCCTTTCTAATCTAATTCAGAATCACTAAGATATATCATCTCTAATTTTTGAAAGTTCTTTTTAGATCCTTTATTTTCTTCTTATTATCTTTTAGTTGCTACATTAAGGGATACATTAAGTTCACTTGACATGCTTTTACTATCTATTTTTCATAACTTTGAACTATTCCTTTACTGTATAAGATACATATATATATGATGCTATGATATATATGATGCTATATTATTTGTTACATAAATTATCTTTTCATCAATGGTGCCTTTAAGCATAATATACTCTCCCCCCTTATTTCTTTCTATCTTGTATATATTTACTATAGCCTTATCTGAATATCATGCTGCTACCTTTGCTTTTTAAAACTCAGCTGAAGCATAATAGGTTTTATTCCAGCTTCTCATTTTAACTCTCTGTGAGTCTTTGTTTCCAATGTTTCTCATAAACAACCTATTGTTGGATTCTGCTTTCTAATCCATACTACTCTCCTCTTATTTTATGGGTGAGTTCGTACCATTCACATTCACCAATACAATTGTTAAACGTTTATTTCCATAATTCTGTCCTCTTGAACTTTTTCCTCTCTTTAATTCTACTCCCCCCCCCTTTTTTTTTTAACAAATAAGAAAGAGATAGAAAGATGTTTTTCTGATACTTGGAATCTTATAGGTGGATTAGGTTGTTTCCTCTTTTATAACTCTTCTTCTTAACTTGTCCCTGATCACACGTATTTACTCTTTCTTTCTTTCTTCCTTGTAATCCCTCCTTTATATTTTTCCCTTCAACATTTGATATTACTTTGTTTATAGCTATTCCCATTCCTATCCTGCCCTGTCTCTTAGACATTTTGCTACCCATTCTCATCCTTGTTTCTTCCTATTTTCCTTTTTAATTTAATACATTTCTGTACTGAGATCTGGTGTGTGTGTGTGTGTGTGTGTGTGTGTATCTGTATCTGTGTAATTGTATTTGATCCTCATTTATCCAATTCAATTTCAATGTATGTTTCATCTTATTCTTCTCTATTATTCAGTATTATTTTCCTTATTGTAATTCCCTCTCTCCTCTTTTATATTTAACTTCTCCTAAGACAATTAAAGCAGAAGAAAATTACCTACATACCTTCTATCATTTTAATTTTTTCTCTATGACTCTTAAAATATGAGGACTCTATGAAGATAATTTTTTTAGTCCTCCTGTTAACATGCAAAGAATTTATCCCCATATATCCCATATATTTATACAAATACAATTACCTTTCAATGTTTCTCTTGGTATTTCTATTTCCAAATGTCTACTCAGTTCTGGCCTTTTCATCAGGAATTCTTTGAAATGCTCCATTCCATTAAAAGGACATTTTTTAAATATAGGATGATACTTAGTTTTGCCAGATAGATTTATCCTCAGGTGTAAACATTTATCTCTCACCTTTTTGAGTCATTCTAAGATTTTTCTCTATTTATAATGGCAATTGTGAAGTCTTTTGTAATCTTTACTGTAAATACTTGGCATTTGAACTTCTTTTTGACTACTTCTAATATATTTTTCTTTTCTTTGACCTAGAATCTCTAGAATTTGCCTATAATATTCCTGGGTGTTTTCATCTTGGCATTTCTTTCAGGAGATGACCAGTAGATTCTTTCAATTTTCATTCTAATTCTAAGAGTTCTGGGCAATTATAATTAATAACTTCCCAAAATATAGCATTAAAACATTTTTTCAAATTATAATTTTCAGATAGTACAGTAATTTTTGTTTAGTTGTGGTATTTCTTGTTTTACTGTTTTATCCTTGTTCTGTCCTGCCCATTTCTAATTTTCAGGGCATTATGTTTTTGAATGTGTTTTCCCATGGTCTTTTCTAAAATATTAATTTTCCTTGCTGTTTTTTCCTCCTTAGATTTTCCATTCTGTATGTCTTCCTTGAGATAACTCCTGTCATCTTTGTGACCAGGGCATTTTTTTCCTTTGAGGCTTTACCTGGACTTGTTGTAAGGTCATTATTTTCTTCAGGGTTCATCCCCTGAGAGTCTCCCCTAAGGTTCTTCATGTTGATTGGAGGCTTCCTTCATTCACTTATGATAAGGGGAATGGAGGAGGGAAAAATGAAAGAGCTGGAAAAGTAGCTGTACTTGGATCATGATACAAGGTGTGGGATCTGCCTGGTTCTTACAGTAAAGATTCTTGCTAGGTCCCTCCTTCAAAGAACTGTGGGGATGCTTTAATTTTTGACTTTGCCTGGGAATTCCCACTTGTCATAGACTTCTTCTTACTATAGGCCTAGGGGCCTTCTCCCTTCCTAATGAGCTCAAGGATTACACCCATACTGAGATCCTACCTCAAGACTTCAGGAATGGCTTAGGCTAGATTTTGCCCAGCTCCTTTCTTTTATACATTGGCTTGAACACTATTCCTTCCCACAACCCCAATACCCTGAAGATACTCTTTCTGCTAGAATAAGACTGGGTTGGGAGCTTTTAAGAGTGGATATTATTCTTTCTGCTAGAGTAAGTCTGGGTTGGGAGCTTTTAAGAGTGGGTCAGCTTCAGATTCTGTTTTCTGGAGTGTTGGAATTAACCCCCACAGAATACCCCCAGGTTGCTCCTTCCTAAGCCAAGCTGAGTCAGCCAGCCATGATTTAAGTGAATCTTGAGCTGGGATCCCCATACTGGACAGCCTAAAACACTCCAAAGTAACTTCACCCTGTAGCTACACAGTCTTCTGAGCTTAAGAAGTACAGTTGTCAGGGTAAGAGTACAGTGACTGCCTTTGAAACTCCAGGTGTGGCTGCCTGTGTTCTTTTTCTCTGAGCTTGACTCTTTACCTGCCCTGGCTTGTCTATCCCAGGATTTCAATAGGACTCCAGGGAGTCCTTCTGTAGATTCCTGGGTTGGGTGGGGGAATTTAGAGGTGATTATTTCCTATGAAGTCTGAAAGATGGGCTATTTACAGGGGACTTAAGATCCTCTACACCCTAGCATGCTGACAGCTCACATTGCCTCTATAATCTAGTTTTGACTGGGCCCTCTCTGTCCTAACAGATTCCCTCTCACTCCCCACTTGCATAACTTGACTACTGTTCTCAAGCCTCCTCAATCCCTCTTTCCTGCCTCTCAGATGATGATATTACCTCTAACTTAATTGAAAACATTGAAGACATTCAACAAGAGATACCTCTATTGCTCTCTTCATCACCTCCAAAATCCTAACATCTTTCTTCACTCTCTTCTCCTTTCCCTTGTGTATCTTTCACTAGATTCCTTCTTCTACTCACACAGCTACTGCTTTCTGTCTTCATCTTTCTCATATTGCAGTAGCCTCCTAAATGGGCTTCCTACCTCAAACTTTTACCCCTCTCCAGTCTATTCTTTGCACTGCTGCTAAATTGATTTTCCATAATTGTAGATCTCAACATGTTATCCTCCTACTCAACCAACTACTCCATTAGGATGTAAGTTCCTTGCAAGTAGTAATTATTTCATTCATTATATTTGTATCCCCAGTACTTAGCACAGTGCCTGGCGCAGTTGCTTAATAAATACTGGTTGATTGATCCTGGTTGGGCATTAGGTAGGAAGAAGAGAGATTGATTAGAACCGTCTAATAGGTGCGGCTATTCAGAACCTCTGGGATATGTGTATTTATGTCTAAATGTGTGTAAGAAGAGGATATGGTTGAAACCCTAGGCTTCACAATTGGCTAATAAATTTTAAAGTTGACGAGGCTTCTAGGGCTGTATCCCAAAGAGATCATACAAATGGGAAAAGGACCCACATGTACAAAAATATTTCTAGCAGCTCTTTTTGTGTTGGCAAAGAACTGAAAATAGAGGGAATGCCCATCAATTGGGGAGTGGCTGAGCAAGCTGTGGTACATGCATGTAATACTATTGTACTATAAGAAATGATGAGCAGGCAGACTTCAGGAAAACCTGAAAAGACTTATATGAATTATGCTGAGTGAAATGAGCAGAAACAAAAGAATGATGTACACAGTTACAGCCACATTGTGTGATGACTAACTTTGATAGACTTGACTCTTCTCAGCAAGGTAAGGTTCCAAGACAACTCCAAAAGGCTCATGAAGGAAAATGTTATCCACATCCAAAGAAAGAATTACAGAGTCTGAAGGCAGATCAAAGCATACGATTTACTCTCTTTTTTGTTTTCTTTCTTCTTTCTCATAGTTCATTCCATTGGTTATAATTCTTTACATGACTAATGTGAAAATATGTTTAATATGAATGTATATGTAGAGCCTATATCTATCAGCACCCCATCTTGGGGAGGGGGAAGGAAGGGGAGAAAATTTAAAACTCAAAAGCTTGTGGAACTGAATTTTATAAACTAAAAATAAATAAATTTTTTAAAAAGGAAAAAGTTGGATGGGAAAACTAGATTTAGACAATATGGAAACTTGTCAAGATTATATGTCTAGTTTTCCTATATTGGAGTCACAAATATAATTAAAGTTTAGAAGTTTATGCTCTGCTTTTTATAGGTTATGAAGTTTTCCTTCCTAATTAAACATTATCTGTTTTTATTGTATGGTCATCTTTAGAACACTTGAGTGGTTCTTTCCTAACAGCAGAGAAATGCACAGTAGTAAATGAGTAACTTTTTTTTCAGGGAGAAGGCAAGTCTGAATATTTCTTAGGTTTAACTCCTGTGGGTGTGGTTGTCTACAAGAATAAGAAACTAGTAGGGAAATATTTCTGGTATGTATGACTTTATAATTTAATCTATAATCATGTCTGTCTACTACATATCATGTATTTCTGATGGGAATACTAGAAAATAAGCAGGTCCAAGGAGTAGCTAATAAATGTCCTCATAAGCAAATTGACAAGTCGAGATAGGTACGTTTTGTTTTCTAATACCTTAGTTTTTAAACCAAAAGGTTCACTTAAAAATTACCTTTTTCCAACACAGAGAATGAACAGTTTTCTGGCAAGAATATCCTGGAAGGTACTCTTGTTTATGGCTTCCTGGTCTGACCTTCCAAAATCCACATTTGGGGACACAGCACTACGCAAAAACTATAGATCTGAATTGGTTATAGGATGAAGGAGAATGAAAAATCTGTAGCATCTGCATTATGCCTGCTGCTAATTATGGAACTGAATTTCAGAGTCCTTATAGGTTTCAAGTTGCTGGGGGTGGGGTTCTTACAGGACCCACTTAGTGGAGAACCTCAACAACATTATCCATAGAAAGGAAAAAATAAAGGATCAAACATAGAATCATGGGCCTATGGGCTTTACAGTCTGAGAGAAGAAACCCATCAAACAAAAGAAATACAGAATCCTCCATGCATTCAATGCAAGCTTCATCAAGTTTTAGTCTTTGTATACTTCACTAAACTTCTGTAACTTTAGTTTAAAAAAACCCAACAATACTAAACTAAAAAAAAAACCTTCTGCTTTCTTTAGGCCACGAATTACAAAAGTTCACTTTAAAGAGACACAGTTTGAACTCAGAGTGCTCGGAAAAGATGTAAGTTTATGACTAATACTGGGGGGGGGGGGGTCATCTGCTGGGATCCAGTTTAAAATGCACTGTTAAATGAACCTACTTTTTCTTAGCTGGGGTGGACAAAAATGTATAAAGCTTGCCAGCTATCTTCTTTAAGCAGAGAAATAGGAATAGAGCAGAATGTACAGGAAATTATAACGCAAAATGGTTTTTCTCATTCTAGCAAGGAAAAAACCTTTCTATTATAAAGCAGTGGAGGGGTTAATTATCTGTAGTACTTGTAGTATTTGTTCTTGATTTGGAGATACTGAATATCGGGACCGAGATGTATGTAGAATACAAAGGAGAACTAATTTTACTCTAAAGTATATTAATCAACATAGAAGAGATGTCATATTTTTTATATTTTGAGGGCTAGGTGAGAAGTTTTAGAAATCTAAAAAAGCACATACGGTTATAGTGGGGAAATGCTTGTATTTGCTCTTACTCCTAGTGAAGTCTTTCTAGACTATTCTTGTAATGGACACCTTGTTTGCCAGAATCTTAAAGTTTCATGCCTTGACAGGTAGGTAGTTTTAAGGAAACTGGGCAAAAGAATGCAGGGGTGTGAGAGCTTCCTTTAATCATCAGCTGAAAATAATGCTCCCTTGAAGTGCTGTTACAGTAATCTGTGTTTATGAGATGCATGAAAAAAAATCTGGTGTGAAGGTCTATCCATCTGTATTTGTTTTGCATTTTTATGATTTTATGTTTATTTGATGTTTAATGCAATGCAGATTCTAAGGAAATAGATGGGGCAATTTATTTTCTGTTGAAATGTTCACTGTAACAAATAAGCATTACCATTCATATAGGAATCAGTGTATATTTTCCTTTTACCTAACTGATGACTTGATACCAATTTTTCTCCATCTCAAAAAGCTGTTCCGTATAAGAAATGCTTTTTAAAAAGCCAAGAAAACATCAGTAAAATCAATTAATACATTAAGAAAAAATCTGTTATATGCAACATTCTACACACATGAATCTCCTTTCTCCACGTAACTATTGAGGATCAACCTATCTTCTTATTTCTCTTCATTGAAGTCATCTATTCTTTATGAATTTACAGCATTCATCATTGATTGTTCTGTGGTCATTTTGTCTGTATTCATAGATGCACCTTTGTTGTATGTTGTTTCTCCAGATCTGCTTATGTTACTTTGTATCAGTTTATCACTATGTATCAGTTTAATCTTTCTATGCTTCATTGTATTCCTCATGCTTCCAGTCTTACACACTAATACTTCATTTCATTCATTACCACAACTTATTTGTCTAGTCCTCCAATCAATGGGCATGATATTGTTTCCATTTTGTCTCCTAGTACAAAAACTGCTGCTATAAAATATTTTGACGTACATATTGAATTTATTATTTTCTTTGTCACTTACTAGAAGCATATATCTGGCAGTATAGAGTGAATTAATTGAATGATTGAGCTATTTAATTTACTTAATATCAGATTGTTTTCCAGAATGCTTGTATCAATAGATATTACTTTGTAAAGAGTAGCAAAATCTTTTAGACAAACTGATAATAAAAGGTAAAAAAAAATCAATAAAGTAAACAATATTGAAATCACTACAAAACTAGAAGAAATAAAGGGAATTAGAAGAAGCTACTATGCTCAATAATATACTACTACAACAGTATGCCTTAAAAAATATAGTGCCAGGGGTGTGGAGCCAAGATGGCGGAGTAGAAAGACTCACGTATGCTAGCTCCAAACTCACAGCCCATATATTTCCTGCGAGAAGAACTCCTCACAAATTCTGGAGCACTGCAAGGCATGCAGAAACACAGTGGAAAAGATTTCCGTTCCAGAGAGCCCTGGAGAGCCATCCCCAGGGGTCCATCGCGCTCCGGACAGCGGAGTCCACCCCTGTGCTGCCCTGGCCACACGGCCCCAGAGGAGCAGATCTAAGCAGACTTCAGGGACAGAACCTCCGGGGGCCAGGAAGGTCCCTTCACCCACAGGCGCTACAGGTCAGTGAGAGAGACATCTGAGCTGGCCGAGAGGGGAGCGGGGTGTCTCCGTGGCTCGGTCCCCCTTGGGAGGAAGCGGCAGAGGGAGCGGCAGAAGCAGCGGCAGAGGCAGCGGCAGGAGCAGCAAGCAGAAGTTCAGGGCTATTACCGAAGGTCTCTGCATAAACCCTCTGAGGGAACTGAGCCTGGGAGATGGCCCTGCCCCCACTCGCCCCATTATGGAAGGTCTCTGCATAAAGCCCCTGAGGGAACTGAGCCTGGGAGGCGGCCCTGCCCCCACCCCAGCACCAGAACTTAAGCTCACATTGAATAGCAGCCACGCCTGCTGCTGAAAGCCCTGAGGCTGGGGAGCAGCATTTGAATCTCAGATCCCAAGCACTAGCTGGGCAGATCTAGGCGGGGGTGGACAGGAATCTCAGAACTCAAGTAACTGTCTTGGAAAATGCCCAGAAAATGGAATAAAAATAAGACTATAGAAAGCTACTTTGATGGGGTACAGATGTTCCCGCCTTTAAATTCTGATGATGAGAAACAATTCTTACCATCAGGGAAAGACGTGGTGGTCGGGGCCTCTGTATCCCAGACATCGGAAGTGGATGTCCAGTGGGCTCAGGACATGGAAGAGCTCAAAAAGGATTTTGAAAATCAAATTAGACAGGTGGAGGAAAAACTGGGAAGAGAAATGAGATGCGAGAAAAGCATGAAAAATAGGTCAATACCTTGGTAAAGGAGACCCAGGGTGGAGTCAAGATGGTGGGGGTGGAGTCAAGATGGCGGAGTAGAAAGACTCACGTGTGCTAGCTACGAACCCACAGCCCATGGATTTCCTGTAGGAAGAACTCCCCACAGGTTCTGGATCACTGCAGGGCATGCAGAAACACAGTGGAAGGGATTTCCGTCCCAGAGAGCCCTGGAGAGCCATCCCCAGAGTCCATCGTGCCCCGGAAAGTGGAGCCCACCCCAGCGCTGCCCTGGCCGCATGGCCGAGAGGAGCAGATCCGAGCAGGCTTCAGGGACGGAATCTCTGGTGGCCGGGAAGGTCCCTACACCCACAGACACTACAGGATAGTGAGAGAGACGTCTGGGCTGGCCAAGAGGGGAGCGGGGTGTCTCTGTGCTCGGGCCCCCTGGGGAGGAAGCAGCAGAGGCGGGGGCAGCGGTGGCAGCCCGGGATACCCCGAGCAGCAGGCAGGATCTTCATTACTGAAAGTCTCTGCATAAACCACCTGAGAGAGCTGACCCTGGGAGGCGGCCCTGCCCCGACCCAAGCACCAGAACTTAAGCTCACGTTGAATAGCAGCCACAGCCGCCTCGGAAAGCTCATTTGAATCTCAGACCCCAAGCACTAGCTGGGCGGATCTAGGCGGGGGTGGACAGGAATCTCAGAAGTCAAGTAACTGGCTGGGAAAATGCCCAGAAAAGGGAAGAAAAATAAGACTATAGAGAGCTTCTTTGAGCAGGTGCAAATATTCCCGCCATTCAATTCTGATGACGAGGAAATATTCTTACCATCAGGGAAAGACGTGGAGGTCGGGGCCTCTGTATCCCAGACATCCCAGGGGGATGTCGGGTGGGCTTAGGTCGTGGGAGAGCTCAAAAAGGATTTTGAAAAGCAAGTTAGACAAGTGGAGGAAAAACTGGGAAGAGAAATGAGAGAGATGCAAGAAAAGTATGAAAAAAGGGTCAATACCTTGGTAAAGGAGACCCAAAAAAATACTGAAGAAAATAACACCTTGGAAAATAGGCTCACTAAATTGGCAAAAGAGGTTCAAAAAGCCAATGAGGAGAAGAATGCATTCAAAAGCAGAATTAGCCAAATGGAAAAAGAGGTTCAAAAGCTCACTGAAGAGAAGAGTTCTCTCAACATTAGAATGGAATAGATGGAGTCTAATGACTTTCTGAGAAACCAAGAAATCACAAAACAAAACCAAAAGAATGAAAAAATGGAAGAGAATGTGAAATATCTCATGGGAAAAACAACTGACCTGGAAAATAGATCCAGGAGAGACAATTTAAAAATTATGGGACTACCTGAAAGTCATGATCCAAAAAAGAGCCTAGACATCCTCTTCCATGAAATTATCGAGGAAAACTGCCCTGACATTCTACAACCAGAGGACAAAATAAGTATTGAAAGAATCCATCGATCACCGCCTGAAAGAGATCCAAAAAGAGAAACTCCTAGGAACATTGTGGCCAAATTCCAGAACTCCCAGGTCAAGGAGAAAATCTTGCAAGCAGCAAGAAAGAAACAATTCCAGTATTGTGGAAATACAATCAGGATAACACAAGATTGAAGGGCATGGAATAGGACATTCCAGAAGTCAAAGGAACTAGGACTCAAACCAAGAATCACCTACCCAGCAAGACTGAGTATAATACTTCAGGGGAAAATATGGCTTTCAATGAAACAGAGGACTTTCAAAGATTCTTGATGAAAAGACCAGAGCTGAAAAGAAAATTTGACTTTCAAACACAAGAATGAAAAAAGCATGAAAAAATAAACAGTAAAGAGGAAGTCATAAGGGACTTACCAAAAGTGGACTGTTTACATTCCTACATGGAAAGACAATATTTGTAACTCTTAAAACTTTTCAGTATCTGGGTAGTTGGTGGGACCACACACACACACACATACACACACATGTACATGCGTGCACGCACACACACATACACACATGCTCACACATACAGAGACAGAGAGCACAGAGTGAATTGAATAGAATGGGACCATATCTTAAAAGAAATTAAGGTAAATGGTGAGAGAGAAAGGTAGTGGGAGGAGAGAGGGTGAAATGGAATGGGGTAAATTATATCTCATTCAAGAGGCAAGCAGGAGACTTTTTAGTCGAGGGAAA
Organism: Bettongia penicillata ogilbyi; assembly: GCA_023548195.1. Lineage (NCBI taxonomy): Eukaryota > Metazoa > Chordata > Mammalia > Diprotodontia > Potoroidae > Bettongia > Bettongia penicillata. The sequence goes on along the minus strand of JAJHZJ010000545.1, from coordinate 2,357,320 downwards.
AAGAGGAGAGCTGAGAAAAAAACAAGAAGTTTACCCTCATCACATTTGACTAAAGGAAGGAATAAAATGCACACTCATTTTGGTATGAAAACCTATCTTACCATACAGGAAAGTGGGGGAGAAGGAGATAAGCAAAGGGGGGAGGGCGATGATGGAAGGGAGGGTAATGGAGGAGGGAGCAATTTGAAGTCAACCCTCGGGGAGGGACAGGATCAAAAGACAGAATAGAAACAATGGGCAGGATAGGATGGAGGGAAATACAGTTAGTCTTACACAACACTACTATTATGGAAGTCATTTGCAAAACTACACAGATAGGGCCTATATTGAATTGCCTGCCTTCCCAAAGGTTGAATGGGTGGGGAGGGAGGGATGGGGAGAATTTGGAACTCAAAGTTTAGGAACAGCTGTTGAGTATTGTTCTTGCTACTAGGAAATGAGAAATACAGTTAATGGGGAATAGAAAGTCATCTGGGCCTACAGGACAAAAGAGAAGATGGGGACAAGAGAAGGGGAGGGATGATAGAAGAGAGGGCAGATTGGTGATAGGGAAAATTAGATTGCTTGGTGTATTGGGGTGGGGGGGGGATAAAAGGGGAGAAAATTTGGAACCCAAAATTTTGTGAAAATGAATGTAAAAAGTTAAATAAAAAAAAAGAAAATGAATGTAAAAAGTTAAATAAATTTTTCATTTAAATAAAATAAATAAATAAAATAAAAAAAATATAATGCCAAACCAACAGATCATCAAATATGGATCATAAATAATCCAATCTAAGAAAAAGAAATTGAATTAACTATAAAAGAACTACCAAAGAAAAATCTCAGGCCAGATTTATTTACATGACCATGATGTCAGATTTTTAAAGAATAGTTAATGTCTACTCTACACAAATTATTCTCAAAAATTCCTATCCCATACTTAATGACTCCTCTGCAATCTGATAATCCTTTGGGGAAAAAACTAGTTATTCTAGACTGAAAGTACCAACAGTTTTCTAAAGCTAAGGAAGGAGAAGCGAGTTTGTAATTTTGTACTATAACCCTCTCCATTTCCAATGAAAATATAAATTAGTTGTGAAAGCTAGTTACACATCATCATAAATTCTCTGTTTACAGAACTATATAAGAGAACATCTAGCAGTAGCCATTTGAGAGATGCTGGATCCAATCCTCATAAAATGGAAAAACCAGTACTGTAATGTGGCAAAGAGTCTCTAAATTAAAACCGTAAAATGGAGAAATAAAGAAAAAGATAGACTGACTTCTTCACCCCAGTCCACTCCAAGTAGCACACCCAAGCAAAAAACACAGATCAACTATGCTCAAAATTGAGAACATCTTTTAAAAAACATGTCTAGAGCCTGGTTTACTCATGGATCATATATCCTGAGTGGGCCCAGGTATCAACAGCATGGATTGTGAAAGTAGGATTAGAAAAACCACCTCTTCTGATAAACAGGCCCTTTTTGGACCAAGAACTCCAATAGGGGAGAATAGTTGAAGGAAATAAGCATTTATAGTGCCTAGTTTGTGTCAACCAGTGTGCTTAAGTGCTTTACAAATATTATTTCATTTTATCCTCACAACTACCCTTCTGGCTAGGTATGATTATCTCTACTTCACAGTTGAGAAAACAGGTAGAGATTAAATAATTTGCCTAGTATCATACAACTGGGTAAGTATCTGAGGCTGGATTTGAACTTCCTGACTCCAAGCCTAGCACTCTAACCCCACTGCACCTCAGTTCCAGTGTATAATACTGCAGAGGTACTCTACAGTCATGTCTCCTGTGCCTAGAATTCTGCCTTTCATCTCTGCCTCCCAGCAACCTTCAAGTCCCAGCTAAAGTCTCACCTCCTACCAGAAACCTTTCCTAATTCCTTTTAAGGTTAGTGCTTGCCCTCTGGTACTCATCTCCAATTTATTATAGCTGTTTTGATGTTGTCTCTCCCATTATATTATGACTGTGAGCTACTTGAGAGCAGGAATTGTCTTTTGTCTTTCTTTCTTCCCACAACACATAGATTTTTTTCTTTAAAAAAATTTGTATTTTATTTTCACCCAACTACATGTAAAAATAATTTTTAACACTAGCTTCATTTTTCTCCTTCATTGAGAAGGCAAGCAATTTCATATAGGTTCACAGAGGTTACATAAGTGCAATCATACAAAATATGCTTCCATGTTAGTCATGTTTGAAAGAAAATACAAGATTTAAAATAAAAATCAAGAAAGTGAAGAAAAAGTATGCTTCAGTCTGCATTCCGACTCCATCAGCTCTTTTTCTGGAAATGGATATTTTTCATCATAAATCCTTCAGAATTGTCTTGGATCATAGTATTGCTGAGAATAGTTTTATATCATTCATAGTTGGCCAACGTAAAATGTTGCTGTTACTATGTACAATGTTCTTCTCAGTTTATGTAAATCTTTGCAGGTTTTCTGAGAGCATCCTGGTCATCATTTATTATAGCACAATAGTGTTCCATCACAATCATATATAACTTGTTCAGCCATGCCCCAATTGATGGCAATACCCTCCATTTCCAATTCTTTGCCACCACATAAAGAACCACTAGAATTATTTTTATACATAAACGTCTTTTCCTTATTTTTTTTTAAATTTCTTTAGGATACAGACCTAGAAGTACTATTGCTAGGTCATTTGCATGGTTTTATGGCTGTTTGGGCATAATTCCAAATTGCCCTATAGAAGGTTTGAATCAATATTCACCAACATTGTATTAGTGTCACAATTTTTCCCCATCTCCTCCAATATTTGTCATTTTCCTTTTCTGTCGTATTAACCAATCTGATAGAGTGGGGTCATAGCTCTTGCATTTTAATTTGCATGTCTCTACTCAATAGTGATTTAGAGCATTTTTTCATATGACTAGATAGCTTTGATTACTTCACCTGAAAACTGCCTGTTCGTATCTTTGACTATTTGTCAGTTGAGAAATGGCTCTTATTTCTATAAATCTGATTTCTCTTTATATTTGAGAAGTGAGATCTTTATCAGAGAAATTTGATGTAATTTTTTTTTGCAATTATGATTACTATTTATGTATTTCTCTCTATCCTATTTTCTACTGTTTATTCTACTCTGTCTCACCCTGTCCATTCTTAAAAGTATCTTACTTCTGATTTTTACCACCCCTGATCAGGCTTCCCTTTTATCAGCCTCACCCCACCTCATTCCTTTCAATGAGAGTAAGGGTCAAGTGATGCCCACTGCCTCCCCCTACTCTTTTGTGCCTCTTTTATATCAGATAATCTACCCCACTCTATCTCTCCCTTTCCCCTTCTCCCAGTGCATTCTTCTTTCTCATCTCTTAATCCTATTTTTTAAGATAATCTTCCCATCATATTTAACTCATACCCATTCCCTCTGTCAGTGTATACCTAGGTGTCATCTTCCCATTCAAGAATGTAAACAGTTTAAACTTACTGAATCACTCATGATTTCTCTTTCGTATTTTCCTTTTTATCATTTTCTTGAGTTTTGTATTTGAAAATCAAGTTTTCTATTCAGCTCTGATATTTTCATCAGGAATGCTTGAAAATCATCTATTTTGTTGAATGTCTTTTTTTCTCCTGAAGGATTTTACAGTTTTTCTGGGTGGGTGATTCTTGGTTGTAGCCCTAGGTCTTTTGTCCTCTGAAAAATCATATTCCTAGCACTACAAACCTGTAATGTAGACCCTGCTAAATCTTGTATTATTCTAGCTATGGCTCCATGATAGTTGAATTGTTTCTTTTTGACTGCTTGCCATATTTTCTCCTTGATCTGTGATCCCTGGAATTTGGATTTAATATTCCTAGGAATATTCATTGTGGGATCTCTTTCAGGAGATAATCACTAGATTCTTTCCGTTTTTATTTTACCTTGTGTTTCTAGAATATCAGGGCAGTTTTTTTTGAAAGATGATGTCTAGGCTCTTTTTTTGATCATGGCTTTCAGTTAATCCAATAATTTTTAGATTATTTCTCATCAATCAGTTTTCCAGACCAGTATAAAAGCAAGCACCCTGACATACACAGGAGGGCCTCCTATCATAGGTTCTTTGATCTGCTTTTTTAAAAGGAAAGCAACTTTTGAGGGGTCAGTAATCATAACCAAGCACATTTATCATTCTCTTAGTTCAGGGGAAAAAGTCAGCACCCTGAACTTCAGAGAAAATACAGGGAAATCTAAACCAGCAGACAGGGCTTCCAGCTTGTCTAACAGATCAATAGACAGATAACAGTCTGACCATGTATGCATAGTTACCAGAGAGAGAAGCATCAACATCTGGGTTTTCAAAACCAGGGGCTGCTTAGCAGCTTCCCAGAGTCTTATCTGGCCAAACATTTCCAATGAGTAACCCCTGAAGTAAAACCTCACTCAGAGTATTTGTACATTTTTCAGAGTCAGAGGGCATCACAACCCTTGAAAACAAAATAACAAAAGGTGTGGGTCTTCCTACAAATCCTTCCAGACCCATTAATGGGTGGGGAAGATCTTCTTTAATCAAATTATTTAATCAGAGGCACTTGATTATACTCAAACAAAAATGGCAAAAGATCCCAGTTTTCTTACCATTACAGTCATTTGTTTTTTCCAGTAAGTTTTCATTTTCTTCTATTATTTTCACTATTTTGATTTTGTTTTATTGTTTCTTTCTGTCTCATAAAGTCATTAGCTTCCACTTACTCAATTCTAATTTTTAATGAATTATTTCTTTGGTGAGCTTTTGTATCTCCTTTTCCAATTGGCCAATTCTACTTTTTAAGAAGTTGTTCTTTTCAGTAAATTTTTGTGATTCCTTTACCAAGTGTTCACTCTTTTTTCATGATTTTCTTACATCATTCTCATTTCTTTTCCAAATTTTTCTTCTACCTCTCTTGATTTTTGAAGTCCTTTTATGGTTCTTCTATGGCCAGTGACCAATTCATATTTTTTCTTAGAGGCTTTGGTTATAAGAGTGTTAACTTGCTTGTCTTCTTTTGAATTTGTGTCTTGCTCTTCCTTTTCACCATAGTTAACTTTCTATGGTCAGGTTCTTTTTTTGTTGTTTGCTCATTTTTCCAGTCTATTTCTTGACTTTTAATTTGATGTTAAAGTGGGCTCTGCTCCTGGAGTGAAGGAGGAACTCTGCCCCAAGCTTCACATTTTTTGTGTAATTGTTTTCAGAGATAGTTCTGGGGACTTGTAAATTCTCAGTTCTACTAAGATGGTATGATCTAGGAAGAGATATGTTTACTACCCTCCTGGCCTATGCTCTGTTCTATGGACAACCACAAGCACTCTTTTCTCCTCTGGAACTGTGAGCAGAGTCCCAATTCCCATGTGGCTTCAAGCTCAGTTCCAGGGCAGTGCCAGGAGGACCACCAGACATCAAAGTATGAGCAATATAATAGAGTCCTAGCCCTGGTGCCAGCAAAGGAACTCTTGTAATTTCACCAGTTGTTTAGCCACTTTGCCATCTGTGGGCTGAGAGGTCAGAAACTGCCACTGCATTCAGTTGTCCCTCAAGACTTACTGCTGGTTTCTTGAGGTGCTGTGACCTGCATTGGACTTCATTTCACTCTCACCCTGATGCAACATAGCTTTCCTGCTGAATTTTTAAGTTATCTTGGACTGGAAAATTGTCTTACCCTGTCTTTTTGTGGGCTCTGCTGATCCGGAGTTAAAGATTTTCTATAAATGTTTCAAGGTTCAGTCACTATCCTTCCAGATATACAATATAACTCACAAGAACTATGAATGGGTAATGTCTGTCCTATGTCAAGCACCAGGTGAATGGAAAGCAGGGAAAGTGTGTACATGATATCCACTACATAACAATAGATCACCAGAGAGAGCCCATATAAAACAAGAGCTCTAGAACCTTGAGGGCAACAAATGTCCCTCAGTTTAAAGTTATGGGCCCATGGAGGGTATCTTCATTTCTATCACTAGAAGTTCACTCTTAGGTGGCTTGACTGCTTCTGTGTCCTCTGCAAATCTGGCATCCTGGATTCACAGTGATCAGTAAAAAGAAGTCATTAAGGCAGAGCCAAGTTGGTGGAGCAAAGGCACAGGTTAATCCGAACTATTCCCCAAAGCTCCTCCAAAATTGTTTTGTGTAACTTAACAATCAACTAAAGCCAAGTACCAATAAAGTGAAATAGGTCATAGAAAGGAACATAGTGAAACCTAAATAGACAGGTTTGAATGCTTAGCCCAGATAAATAATTGTTTGGTTGTTAAGTAAAGAATATTCATCCATTCCCCAATTTAGTTGCTGAAGCTAAGGATTCTTGCCAAGGAACTCTGCTAATCTAGAGTCAAGGCATTGACCTTGCCCTGGAAAGATGAGCAATAATTTAAGGGGAGAATCTTGGAATTAGGTATAGCTGTGGTCTGAACTTCTACTTATATAGAAGATATTTTAGTAAAAGTTCCAGGAGATATGATCTGCTCTCCTATGCTAGAGGCTACCAGAAGTATGCTTTTCCTTTTGGAACCTACACACTTAAAAGGCTAAATGCCACACTTGGATGGTATCTTTGGTGACTTTGAAAATGGTGATTTTGAAATTGGTGACTTAGAAGATGGTGAACTATCATTGCCTTGAGTGTTGCAAAAATGGAAACCCACCACAGGAGAAATTCTCATTCTTCTTTTAGGAAAAAAATAGCACATAAAGGCCACAAACACTAAAAGAAATTTATTTCATTAAATTCTTGAAAGAAAGAGGAGCCTGTGCAGTGTTTTGTGCTGGAAAGGAACAAGTGAAGTAACTTATTTTTTTAAATGTTTAGGAATTGAAGTGAAATTCAGTATGTAGTCTTTGGGCCTATGTGACATGAGGCAAATCAGCATCTTCCCATGAACTGTAACCTTCTCTTCTCCCACCCCTTGCCTTGATACTCTTGGCAGTGTCTTAAATCCTTTCTTACTAGGAAAAGAAAAATTTCCAGGGGAAATCAAAGCTTTTTGTATTTGAACACTTTAAAAAAAATTGTCCCCTTAAAAATTTACTCAAAAACTCACACAAAGAAAAGTGAAAAGAGAAATAACAGAAATAATTATTTTATTACCCATTTTTCTATTGAATACAGTGATTCCTAGAAGCTTCTTTCATCTCTATTTTCATACTCCAGTTGTTGATTTTTCTACCTGATCCTAAGATGTTGTTTCTCTGTAAGAAACATGGTACACAACAAGACTTGTCTATTGTTTATGTATTTTCTTTTTAATGTGTCTTACCTTCTTCTAAGAAAATAAGCCCCTGTATATTTTCTGAGGAGTAAGGGGGAAAAGGTTAGGAAAGAAATATCTACAAATATCATGTAATTGTGTAGACCTTTGACAAATAACTTTGCCTTTCTGGGCATCAATTTTCTTAGCAACATGATGAGGACTAAACTAGATGGTTTTTAGGTTTCCTTCTTGCTCTCAGTCTAAGATTCTATGACTATGGTGATGAGAAATTTTCATTTTTTCCCCTTAATTGATACCACAAAATTTTATCAGCATAAACATCACATGTAGTTAAATTAAATTCACTTTCACATTCACAATTACCATTCTTTATCTCGCCAAAGAATGGGCTAGTAAATAGTGGTTCTTTTTTTTAGCTTTGGAAACTCATCAAGACTTTTAAAGCATAGTAGAGGCAGCAATACTTACAAGTATTCCTTATTTATTTGAGGATTTTGTAACAAAGGAGAATTTTCTGTAGAATTAAAACTTTGTACCTTAAGTAATTCTTGTTGTCTTTTATTTCAGTGTAATGAAACCTCATTCTTTTTTGAAGCCCCAAGTAAAAGTACTTGCAAACATCTCTGGAAGGGTTGTGTTGAGCATCACACATTCTTTAGGTAAAGTATAAAAGTTTTATTCATTTTGATAATCTAATCAAAGGAATGTTTTCAAGAAAATATCCTAATTTCAAAGAAGGTTCATAATTATTTCTCAAAAATCTTTAGTCATTTCCTTGCTGTCTTTTAAACATACCTATATACAAACACAAAATGCACATACAAGCATACATATGTATATAAAAACCTAATTATAATGCATTTATATTTTGGAGAAGTGGTTGGTAATATAATCTAAATTACATAATATCATACTCTAAAACTTTCATAACTGTTAATATTTAACCATGCCCAGCACTGTCTGGGAGCACTTTTATGGATCAAATACTTAAAAGAATATTGCACACAAGTGAGACTTTTTAAAAAGGAAAAAGAAAATTAACCCTTGTAATCTGAATTAGGAATTTGATGTCATACATAACTAGGAATTTAAAAGAAATAGGTTAAAGTGCTCAGGTAATAACAGTCTTTTAAGGGCACTCCAGCATGAGATTTGTGTCCCATTTTATACACAAATAAAATTTGATTATCCAGTGTAAAATACAAATGTGGTTAACTGCTATTGGTCAAAGATCAAGAAATTTTGAGAAAGCTAAATTCCAGGAGAATCTTAAAACTGATATTAAAGATGCTTTAAAATGCTTATACATTCATGTTATATTTACTTATGCAGCTCAAGCTGAGAAAATAGCACTATTCATCTAACCATTCTAATAAAATGCAATCCTATAAATATCTTGATACAATGACATAAAAATGTATATATTTATGTAGCATTATTTTGATTTTTTTTTTCAAATCACTTAGAGTACCAGAGAATGAATCAAATTCTTTGTCCAGAAAACTCAGCAAGTTTGGTTCCATGAGTTATAAACACAGATACAGGTAAATGTTTGATACATATATGTATATTACATAGATAGTAATGTATATCAAGTGTATATGTTATTTATATATGTATATGAATAAATACATGTGTATGTCAGCATCTATACGTAGATCTGTACTTGCATATTCAAGAACTAATTGAAATATAATTTTTATTTGATACTATATAGTTTTCATATATATCTGTCTGTAGATGTGCAGAATACTTTTACCTGCTTCTATATAAATTTAGAGTACCTTCAAGCAACTCCAGTTAACTTATCTAATAAATACATGGTTTGCTTTCTGGAAATCCAGCTTCCCAGGCTGGGAGTTCCATATGCTGACAAAATCATTCGTGCTTCCAGGATTGAAATTTGAAGATAAATAGGAAAATGCATACACATATCTTAGTAGAATGTTTCCTCTTAATACTGTAGGGACAGCCTCTAGATTTTGCCTTGGGAAATCCACAGGGTCAAAATCTCTTCTAAGAATAAGGAGTTAACCTGTTATTATGTCAAGGAACTGTGGTTAAGTTGAGGGCCCCAGGCCCATTCTATTATGATACTTTTAAATCTATAAAATAAAATACACAGGTTTAAAAAGGAAACCACTTACTATAGTCATCAAAGTATTTTTTCAAAAAACAAGTTCATAGAGATTTCCAAGAGCTAAGATGGTAAAATAAGCCAGAAATTGCCTGACCTCTCCCATATTCATCCCCAAGTAACTATAAAATAGTGACTCAAAACAAATTCTGTCACAGCAGAACCAACAAAAAGATGGGGTGAAACAATTTTCTAACCCAAGACAACTTGGAAGGTCTGTAGAACAGGTCTTATTCACCAAAGTAAAAGATGAACATAGTCCAGGGCAGACAGTGTCCTGACAAAGCAGCAGTCCACCCTGCCTCAGCAAGCCTGCATGAGGCTCTGAGCTCTGTTGCAGCAGGAGGCTAACAGTCAGGACTTCCCCCCTCCACTTCCCATGGCCATGATGCAGTCCCAGACCCCCTTACGGAGTTCACCATAACACCAAGTGAGCAATCAGGACCCTGCAGTCCCAGTACAGCTCCAGGAAAGCAGCTGGGGCCTTTAGCCACCAACAACAAAGCTCACCATAGTGCCTCTTCCACCACAGGAGCAGAGCACAACTTTAAAAGTAACAAAAGAAACTGAAAAAGATAAATCAAAACAAGAAAAGAACCTGACCACACAAAGCGATTATGGTGACAGGGAAGATCAAGACACAAACTCAAAGTACAACAATGTCAAAACATGTACATGCAGAGCTTCAAAGAAAAATGTGAATTGGTCTCAGAGACAAAAAGTAATTCCTGAAAACTCATAAAGGGTTTGAAAATCAAATAGGAGAAGTAGAAGTAAAATTGGAAAAAAAGAAATGAGTGATACAATAGAATCATGAAAAAAGAGTAAACAGCTCAATAAAGGAAGCATAAAAAATGGGAAAAAGTGTAAAAAATTTACTGAAGAAAAAACTCTACAAAGTAGAATTGGTCAACATGAAGAACCAAACAAAATTAAAAGAATAAAAAAATACAAGAAAATGTGAGATATTTCATTGGAAAACAACTGACCTGGCAAATAGACCAAGGAGAGATCATTTAAGGGCTATTGGACTACCTGAAAGCTGTGATCTAAAAAAGGACCTGTATAGCATCTTTTAAGAAATTATCAAAGAAAACTGCCTTGATATTAAGTGAGTTATTGGAAGAAATAGATAGTAAAAGTACACTAGTGGAGAACCTCAATTTTCCCCTCTCAGAATTAGATAAATCTATGCACAAAATAAGTAAGAAAGAAGTTAAAGAGGTAAATAGAATTCTAGAAGAGTAAGATATGATAGACCTCTGGAGAAAACTGAATGGGAATAGAAAGGAATATAGCTTCTTTTCAGTGGTACATGGCACCTACACAAAAACTGGTTGTGAATTAGAGCATGAATGTAAAAAGGTGGAAATATTAATTGTATCCTTTTCAGATAATAAAGGAATAAAAATTACATTCAGTAAAGGGCAATAGAACAATAGGTTAAGAATTAATGGGAAACTATATAATTAATCCTAAAGAATTAATCCTAAAGATCAAAGAACAAATCATAGAATCAACAATTTCATTTCATTAAAGAGAACGACAACATACCAGAATTTGTGGGATGCAGCCAAAACAGTACTTAGGGGAAAGTTTATTTCTCTAAACTCTTACATCCATAAAATAGAGAAAGAGCAGATCAATGGATTGGGCAAGTAACTAAAAAACTAGAAAAATAACCACCAAAGTAAAATTAATAAAATTGAAAGAAAGAAAATTATTGAACTAATAAATAAAACTAGGAGCTGGTTTTATGGGGGAAAACAATGAGATGGATAAACCGTTGGTTAATTTGATTTTTTTAAGAAAATGAAATTTGCATCAAAAATGAAAAGGGTGAATTCATCAATAAAGAAGAAATTAAAGCAATTATTAGGAAATATTTTGTATTGCTATATGCCAATAAATCCAACAATCTTTTTTTAATTAATAAATTTATTTATTTAACTTTTTACATTCATTTTTACAAAATTTTGGGTTCCACATTGTCTCCCCATTTAAAACCAACAATCTAAGCAAAATATATGAATATTTACAAAACTATAAATGGCACAGATTGGCAGGAAAGATAACAATATCTAAAAAAACTCAAAAACCTAAAATCTTGGAAAAATAAATTGAACAAGCCATCAATAGACTCCCAAATAAAAACTCCCAGGGCCAGATGTTTTAAGAACATCTACCAGATGTTTAAAGAATAATTAATTCCAATACTATATAAACTGTTTGGAAAAATAGATGAATATATTTGATAGATTCCTATCAAATTCCTTTTATGATGGTACTAACACTACAAAAGTGACAGCTATGATAGATTTAGCTCTTCTCAGCAATACAGTGATCCCAGACAATTCTAAAAGATTCCTGGTAGAAACTGCTATTCACAGAGAAAGAACTGTGGAGTCTGAATGTAGATTTATGCATACTATTTTCACCTTTTCCACATATGGGTTTTCTCTTTTGTTTCTTCTTTCACAACATGACTAATATGGAAATATGATTAATATTATACATGTGTAACCTATATCAGATTGATTGCCATCTTAGGGTTGAGGGAGGGGAAAAAGGGAGAGAAAAATTTGGAACTCAAAATCTTATGAAAAATCAATGTTGAAAACTATCTTTACATGTAATTGGAAAAAATATTATTTACAAAAATAAAAATGACAGTTCTGTCCAAAGTTATTTATTCAGTGCCATACCAATCAAATTAATAAAAATTATTTTACACATGAAAAAAATAATGACAAAGTTCATATGAAACAACAAAAGGTCAAGAAACAAAGGAATTTATGGAACAACAAAAGATCAAGAAACAAGGGAATTCATGAAACAAATGCAAAGGAAGGTAGTCTAGTCACACCAAATCTCAAACTATGTTATAGAGTGGCAATCATCAAAACTATCTAGCACTCTCTAAGAACTAGAATTTTAAATCAGTGGGATAGATTAGATACAGATGATGCAGTAGTAAATGACCATAGTAACATAGCTTTTAACCTAAAGACCCCAGCTTCCAGGATAAGAACTCACTAGTTGACAAAAACAGCTGAGAAAAGTAGAAAATAATATGGCAGAAGCTAGATGTAAACCAATATTTTAGACCTTATACCAAGAAAAAGTCAAAATGGGTACAGGATTTAGACATACAGGGCAATATCATAATCAGATTAGGAGAGCAGGGAATATTTTATCTGTCAGACATATGAGGAAGGGAAAAACTTAAAAATAAGCAAGAGATAAGAGAACATTAAGAAATGTAAAATATAAAATGATTATGTTGAGTTAAAAATTCTTTGACAAAGAGAATCAGTGCAACCAATGTTAGAAGGAAAATAGAAAACTGGGAAACAATTTTTGCAGAGAGTATCTCTGAAAAATGAGTATCTCATTTCTCAAACACATAACTCAGTTAAATTTATAACAATATAAGCCATTCTCCATTTGATAAATGGTCAAAGGCTATGAACAGGCAGTTTTCAGATGAAGAAATTAAAGCTATCTATAGTCACATGAAAAAATGCTCTAAATCACTATTGAGTAGAGAAATGCAAATTAAGATAACTCTGAGGTACCACCCCATACCTTTCAGATTGACTAATATGACGGGAAAGGAAAATGATAAATATGGGCAAAGATGTGGGGAAATTGAGACACTCATGTGCTGTTGGTGGAGTTGTGAACTGATATAATCATTTGGAAATCAATTTGGAACTATTCCCAAAAGGCTATAAAACTGTCCCTGCCCTTTGATCCAGAAGTACAAATACTAAGTCAGTGTCCCAAAGAGATCATAAAAGGGTAAAAGGAACTACATATACAAAAATATTTATAGCAGCTTTTGCTGTGATGGCAAAGAATTGGAAATGGAGGTTGTGCCCGTTAGTTGCTGAATGGCTAAATCAACTGTGGTACAGGAATGTAATGGATTACTGTTTGTTACGAGAAATGGTAAAGAGGCAGATTTCAGAAAAATCCAGAAATATTTGTATGAAATGATGCAAAATTAAGTGAGCAGAACCAGGAGAACATTGTGTTCAGCAACACTGTATGATGTTTAACTATGAATGACTTAGTTCTTCTCAGCGATACAAGACAATTCCAAAGGACTCATGGTAAAAAATGCTATACACATTCAGAGAAAGAACTGATGGAGTCTGAATGCTGATCAAAGCATACTGTTTTCATTTTATTCCTTTCATGGTTTTTTTCTCTAGTTTTTCTTGACTCATGATTTTTCTTCTAGTCTATTTTTCTTTCATGAATATGACTAATATGGAAATATCTGTTACATGATTGCACATATATAACCTATATCAAATTACTTACTCTCTTAGAAAGGAGTCGGGTGAGAGGATGGAGAAAATTTGGAATTCAGGTTTTCTTTAAAAAATGTAAAAAAGGGGCCTTTAGATGTAATTAGAAAAAAATAAAATAATATTTTAAAACAAAAAGTTCACAGACTTCTCTTTGTAGTAAAAACACATGATCCAAAAGTCATGCCTAGCTTGTTCCTATATCCAGTGAAAGGTTTCTAGAGAAATGCCATTAAAACCAAATAACTATCCTTCCCTAAGCTTTACCCATTTAATCTTCAGTTATTATTTCCTTTAAAGTAAAAAAAAAAAAAAAAAGTGAAAAAAATTTCAAAAAACACTGTAGGGAACTATCACCTACAGTTCTTCTTCCCAATAGGTAATGTTTCTTCTACATTATTTTTTCCTTCTTTTTCCCCTTCAACCTGTTCAGAAGAATAAAGGGTAATTGAATAATAATACATAAAAGAATAACTGAGATGGAAGTTTAATCTTAATTTGTCCAGGACCAAACGGCCAACAAGAATCTGTGGCCGGATTTGAAGGTGGTGCAGTAGATAGAGTGCTGGACCTGGAGTCAGGAGGAACTAAGTTCAGATTTGACTCTACACACAGTGGCTGTACAGACCTGGGCAATTTACTTTGCCACTTTCTGTCTGAATTTCCTCATCTTCAAAATGGGAATTTTAGTAATAGAACTTCCCTTTGAGGGTTGTTGTAAGGATTAAATGATAGATTATTTGCAAAGCACTTGGTAAACCTTAATGCACTAAATAAATGCTACCTGCTAAAATGATTAATTTTTTTTGGAACTTTGGTGAAAAAACTTAAAGCATTTAATTATTTGTTGAAATTAGGTGAGAAGATCAATTTCATTTGCTACTTTTACTCTTCACTAAAGGAATTGTTCCAAGTAGGTTCCAGAGCCACTTCTTTTGCTCTCCCTAGGCTCAATACCAAACCAGATCAGGTTGGCATAAGGCCAAAACAAAAGTGCATTGGATAAAACAGTTGGGAATGTTTTGCAACTTGTAAGTGAAAACAAAAATGAGTTAAAAGCCTCACAGGGGAAAAGTCAAATAGACTCAATTCTTTTTTTTTTTTTTTTTTTTTGAGCTGTAGAACTGGAATTAAAACTCCACCTCTCCTGAAATAAATCTTCACTCAGTGATGCTTTCTAACATTTAATAAACCTCTCTGCCTGCCTGAAGCCCTTCACTGTACCAAGTTTAAATCCCTCTGGAATTTAAGCCTGCTTCTTGTACTGTCCTAGTGAAGTAAAATAACAGTTGCCACTTCCATATAGTTTCATGTAAGCATCTAAGTATAGCTAAGTCAGCCTTCATCCCTCTGTTCTTTAGACTCCACAAATGTTTTGAGTGTAACTTTGCTTTTAAAATACTTTTTAATTTTCTTATATTCATCAAAATGTCACATTTTTTTTTAAATGGCAGGACAGCTTTACAAATGAGCCGAGATCTTTCTGTTACTCTCCCCCGACCCAATCAGAAAGTGGAAAGAAGTCGGAGTAAAACATACCCTAAGACAACAGCACAAATACAGCCATCAGGTGAGACTCAAGTGCCCCAAAGGACTTTATATACCCCAGTGTTGACTCTTAGATAACTGTTCTTCCTGATATTCTTGTTGTAGATCTGTAATTATCATGCGGTCATTATTCTCAGAACATTTCTTACACAACTACTTTCTTCTCTTTGCTTCCTCCCTCCCCTCTTTTTAATGATTGAAGTGGCCAAGAGAAGGTTCCCTTAGTAGGTGACCTCCAGTTTATGTCAACTGACAGCAATTCAAACAAACTAAAACTACAAAAAAGCAACATTATTTTTGCTAATTCTAAGCTAAAAAAGCAAAAATGGAAAACCACCTGTGCAATTTATTTGAACCTGTAACTGAATCAATATAAGGTAAGAAGACTAGCATTGATGTAAGATCTTACTATTTTAGAGTCTTATTAATGGGTGTGCTGGGGCTGAGTTGAACTGGCTTTGAAGAACAAATTTGTTAAATATTCATTGTAAGCGTTTTTATCCCAGAAATCCAAAATTCTACAAATGAGTGCTTGATTTATTGTTCTGTTGATTGTCTAGAATTGATAAAGTATCCTTGGCCATACTTCACATTTTTTTAAACTACTGAACAAGAACAAAACTGGATTAGCAAAACATCCTGTGAACATACATTTATATTATTTCTTAAAATGAACAAAAGTCAAGAAGTCAAGATTCTTCAACCTGTTGTACTATGCCTTTCTTTTTATTCATTTATTTATTTAACTTTTTACATTCATTTTCACAAAATTTTGGGTTCCAAATTTTCTCCCCATTTGTCCCCTCCCCCAACCCCAATACACCAAGCATTCTAATTTTCCCTATCACCAATCTGCCCTCTCTTCTATCATCCCTCCCTTCTCTTGTCCCCATCTTCTCTTTTGTCCTGTAGGGCCAGATGACTTTCTATTCCCCATTGACTGTATTTCTTATTTCCTGGTAGCAACAACAATACTCGACAGTTGTTCCTAAAACTTTGAGTTCCAAATTCTCCCCATCCCTTCCTCCCCACCCATTCCCTTTGGGAAGGCAGGCAATTCAATATAAGCCATATCTGTGTAGTTTTGCAAATGACTTCGATAGTAGTCGTGTTGTGTAAGACTAATTGTATTTCCCTCCATCCTATCCTGCCCCCATTGTTTCTATTCTGTCTTTTGATCCTGTCCCTCCCCAAGAGTATTGACTTCAAATTGCTCCCTCCTCCCATTGCCCTCCCTTCCATCATCCCCCCTACCCTGCTTATGTCCTTCTCCCCCACTTTCTTGTGTTGTAAGATAGGTTTTCATACCAAAATAAGTGTGCATTTTATTCCTTCCTTTAGTCGAATGTGATGAGGGTAAACTTCATGTTTTTTTCTCAGCTCTCCTCTTTTTCCCTCCACTAAAAAGTCTCCTGCTTGCCTCTTGAATGAGAGATAATTTACCCCATTCCATTTCACCCTCTCTCCTCCCACTACATTTCTCTCTCACCATTTACCTTAATTTTTAAATATGGTCCCATCCTATTCAATTCACTCTGTGCTCTCTGTCTCTGTATGTGCATGCATGTGTGTTTCTGTGTGCGCGTGCACACGTGCACATGTGTGTGTGTATGTGTGTAATTCTACCAACTACCCAGATACTGAAAAGTTTTAAGAATTACAAATATTGTCTTTCCATGTAGGAATGTAAACACTTCACCTTTGGTAAGTCCCTTATGACTCCGCTTTACTGTTTACTTTTTCATGCTTCTTCTCATTCTTGTGTTTGAAAGTCAGATTGTCTTTTCAGCTCTGGTCTTTTCATCAAGAATGCTTGAAAGTCCTCTGTTTCATTGAAAGACCATATTTTCCCCTGAAATATTATACTCAGTTTTGCTGGGTAGGTGATTCTTGGTTTGAGTCCTAGTTCCTTTGACTTCTGGAATATCCTATTCCACGCCCTTTGATCCCTTAATGTAGAAGCTGCTAGATCTTGAGTTATCCTGATTTTATTTCCACAATACTGGAATTGTTTCTTTCTAGCTGCTTGCAATATTTTCTCCTTGACCTGGGAATTCTGGAATTTGGCCACAGTGTTCCTAGGAGTTTCTCTTTTTGGATCTCTTTCAGGCGGTGATCGATGGATTCCTTCAATACTTATTTTGCCCTCTGGTTCTAGAATATCAGGGCAGTTTTCCTTGATAATTTCATGGAAGATGATGTCTAGGCTCTTTTTTTGATCATGACTTTCAGGTAGTCCCATAATTTTTAAATTGTCTCTCCTGGATCTATTTTCCAGGTCAGTTGTTTTTCCCATGAGATATTTCACATTCTCTTCCATTTTTTTCATTCTTTTGGTTTTGTTTTGTGATTTCTTGGTTTCTCAGAAAGTCATTAGCCTCCATCTGTTCCATTCTAATCTTGAGAGAACTATTTTCTTCAGTGAGCTTTTGAACCTCTTTTTCCATTTGGCTAATTCTGCTTTTGAAAGCATTCTTCTCCACATTTGCTTTTTGAACCTCTTTTGCCAATTGAGTGAGCCTATTTTTCAAGGTGTTATTTTCTTCAGTATTTTTTTGGGTCTCCTTTACCCAGGTATTGACCTGTTTTTCATGCTTTTCTTGCATCTCTCTCATTTCTCTTCCCAGTTTTTCCTCCACCTGTCTAACTTGCTTTTCAAAATCCTTTTTGAGCTCTTCCAAGGCCTGAGCCCACCGGACATCCACCTGGGGTGTCTGGGATACAGAGGCCCCGACCTCCACGTCTTTCCCTGATGGTAAGAATTGTTCCTCGTCATCAGAATTGAAAGGCAGGAACATCTGTCCCCGAATAAAGTAGCTTTCTATAGTCTTATTTTTCTTCCCTTTTCTGGGCATTTTCCCAGCCAGTTACTTGACTTCTGAGATTCCTGTCCACCCCCACCTAGGTTTGCCCAGCTAGTGCTTGGGGTCTGAGATTCAAATGGGCTTTCCGAGGCGGCTGTGCCTGCTATTCAATGTGAGCTTAAGTTCTGGTGCTCAGGTGGAGGCAGGGCCGCCTCCCAGGCTCAGTTCCCTCAGGGGCTTTATGCAGAGACCTTCAGTAATGGCCCTGAGCTTCTGCCTGCTTGGGGAGTCCCGGGCCACCACTGCCTCTGCTGCTTCCTCCGCCGCTGCCTCCCAAGGGGGCCCGAGTCACAGAGACACCCTGCTCACCTCTCGGCCAGCCTAGACATCTCTCTCACTGACCTGTAGCGCCTGTGGGTGGAGGGACCTTCGTGGCCGCCGGAGATTCCATCCCTGAAGCCTGCTCAGATCTGCTCCTCTGGGGCCGTGTGGCCAGGGCAGCACAGGGCTGGGCTCCGCATCCGGAGCATGACAGACCCCTGGGGATGGCTTTCCAGGGCTCTCTGGAACAGAAATCTCTTCCACTGTGTTTCTGCATGGCTTGCAGTGCTCTAGAATTTGTGGGGAGTTCTTTTTACAGAAAATTTCTGGGCTGTGGATTTGGAGCTAGCATACGTGAGTCTTTCTACTCTGCCATCTTAGCTCCTCCCTGTACTATGCCTTTCTCACAAAGATAGATGCCTTCCAGAAATTTTCTGATGTCATTGGGTTTATTTTTTTGTTCTTTTTGTTTTTATCATTTCCTTCAAGAACTGACTTTTCCTTTGGGGCTTAAGAAATGGCACAATCAGTACTTGGACTTGTGAATACTCTCCAGATATATTTTTTCCCAAGTTTCTGATTTGAACAAGTGAGGCATTCTCTTGAATAACAACTTCAGTGACTTGTCTTGATGAGGACATGAGGATACACAGCCCTCATCTCGTACAGAAAACTAAAGGTGATCTCTTGGGTCTTGTTTCAAACATAACCATAGACTGAAAACTGTTGCAAATTCTTTTCTAATTTTCCCACCACTTGTCAACCTGGAGCTTCTTTCTCTTCTTTTCAAGGAGACTGAGCTCAACATTGTGATATGGTTGAAATACCTTCACAGGATTCCTTTGGGGCCCTTCCTATTAACAGCCTTGACCTTCAGAGAGATGTCAACAGTCTGGTTGCTTAGAAAGGTCTTCATTCTCACTATGGATGGGCCAAAGAGCAAGTTAAGACTATTAAGAGCATTTTACATAAAAATCTCAATAGACGATTTTCTTTTAAGAAAACACTACAAAAAAGACTTGATATGCTGATTTCTACCATGGGAATTTGAGCAAATTTCTATCACCTACCTTACAAAGATGCTTCTAAGGAAACCAACATGGAGCTACAGACAAATTTCCAAAGTGCCTTCAGTTTTTTAAAAATATTTTCCTTATTTTGGGTTTTTGCAAGCATTTATTTTCTCATTGGAGTACCACATCAATGCTACAACATAGAGATAAGGTTATGTGACTTGCTGGAAAGTGTCAGAGGCAGGATTTTCTTGATTGCAGATCTCTTTCCAGTATACCACACTACCTTCCCACGTCAGTTCTTTATGAATGACTTCTGTCAAACAATTCAGATTGTCTTATAAGTGCAAGCCTTGTGTCTTACTTCCCCAACTCCATTTTTGCCAGGAGAAATCACTAAGGGACTAGGATTATCTGGTATAGCTCTTGAACACCATCTAGTGTATTTTCCCCAATATTAATTGACTAGTTACCATTTATTATATATCAGTTAACCCCTTAATATCAATTAGCTTTTATAAAAGAGTATTTAGTGAGAAATATGCAAAGGATCAAAGTAAAACAACCTTCCATACTGGGAACATATCTCTACACACTTCAGTTCCTGGGGTGAGTGAACTCAGACTTAAACTGGTTGCTACAAAACATTCCCTTTGATTTTTCAGGACTTTGATTTCACAGTGTTTTAAGTTGGGGATTGATTTCACTGGGTTGGTTTGGCTGGGTCTTGCAGATCTTTAAGCCTCAGAGTTTGTTTCATACCAGACTCAGTTGCTACTACTACCAGCTCCAGTTGCAGAAGGGACCTTTTATGGGCTTCCCACTTTTCAAAGCTCACAAGATTGTCATTTGATCCATTTCATCTCTAATACATCTAAGATCAGGAAAGAATAAACAAAAATAGATTGAACAAACAGCAAGAATATGTTCACACCCACATGGGAGTCAGGTGATGGAACCTGATGCTGCTACTTCATCCCCAGCCAGAAGTCAGAAGCATTTCTTCATTTGAAAGGGGGTAAGGGGGGGAAAAAGTTTACTTGATAATTTTGATATATGTTTGAAAGGAATAGCAAGTTGTGCATAGTAGATTGGCTGTTTCATCTACAATAATCTTTTCTATTGTACTATTTTATGGAAATGCTTATTTTATTTTGTAAATTAAAAATAAAATTTTTAAAAATGCTGCTATTAAAAAATTAGCTCTTTTTGGGAAATAGAGTTTTCATTAGCAAAGGTTGCTTCCACATTTTCAAGCTTTAAACTGTTTTAACCATGGAATTTTAGAGAAAGACTTGCTATAGATTTGAATACGATAATACAATTCATTTGGCATTTTACCATTGTTGAAACTGTTAAGTAGAAAACTTGGCTACCAAAAATATTAGCTACCTCAAACAAAAAGTTGTTCTTTTTAAGGAGTGTTTTGAATGGTAGAAAGTTACTGAGGTACTCTGAATGTTGCTGTTATCGCCTGATATATAGTCTGATGAGATTACTGGCCTTCTAAAGAGGCAGAATTTTAAAGTGTTAAAACTTTTTTTAAAAAAGCAGAAGGAACTGGGTGGTCTTTGCTATAATTACATTGAACAGGGGACATTATTATTTCCATTTTAGAGATAAGGAAACCTGAGATTAAAAGACATTAAGTTATTTTATCCAAAGTAGTACAGCTGATAATTGGTATAGCTGAGAAAAAGAATTGGGTTTTCTGATAGAATTCATTGTTTATTTTTCTGTATCACAATGCCTCTAGTATCACTACTAAAATAATCTATTTTATATGAGAGGCAGTATGGCTTAGTGGACAGTTAGCCTTTGCCTATCTGACCCCGAGCACTTTACTAATCAGTGACATAGACAACTTTCTAATACTACAAGTTCTTGAGTTGATGTAGTTTCAGAAGACCCTACAGGAGTTTACATTTTAATACATAAAAGAGTGCTGAAAAGCAAGAGAGGAGTAGGAAGGGAATTCACAACCGAAGATGATTGGGCCAAAGGCACCCACAAAAGGCAAAAGCTAATATCAGAGCTAAGAAACCAAGGGGTCAAGTCCCAAGTTTCCATTTCAGGTAGAGATGGTCAGAAAGTACCTGGGGAGAATCACTAAGGCCAGGGCTCCACCAAGATAAGGAGAAAACTCACCTATCATGACTACATAATTTTTTTCTTGTTAAAACTTAAGTGATAATAGTATAGTATAGACTATATAGTATATAGTATAGAAGGGAAATTTTTTTTTGTATTATCTTCTTTTCTTAACTATATTATTTATCATGTAGTATCATGCCTAACATTGCCTCTTAAACTTTGATCTCAGGACCCCTTTACACTCTTAAAAAATGTCAGTTATCCCTACACCTAAAGGGTTTTTTTTTATATGGGTTAAGTCAGTATTTAAAATATTAGAAATTTTAAAATCTTATTGTGAAAATAGTTCTGATATAAACTCCAAGTCTTTTGAACCATCACAGGTTCCTGGACCACATTTTGAGAACCTGTTATAGAGGATGCCTCCTCCAAAGTTAAAAATACTGAACAGAATGAGTTCATTCCTTACTCTGCCCTAATTCTGTTAGTTGAAAAACCTTTATCTCAACCTCTCAATCACGCATATCAAAAACTAGATTGAACAAGTATATTTTACATTTCTACTTAAAAGCCTCAGAGCTCAAGCCTGAGCATACTGTTTAAGGAAGCACATTCCTGAGTGAAAGCTCACAGCCCACAGTTCCGGTCTCCTTACCTACTGTTGTTCAACTCTGGGCAAATAGCCAAGACATTCCAGCAAAACCTAAGTGCTATGACAGACCTGAGAGTAAAGAAGGAAAAGAAAATAGAAAGAAAATCAGAATGTAGTGAAAAAAGAACACTGGTCTTGAAATCAGGATATGCTCTTACAAGTCAGAGGATCAGAGATGGAATTCTGACCTTAATACCTGTTTGACCTTGAGCAAGTAATTGCTGTTGTTGAGCTAGGTGATTTCTAGGGTCCCTTTGAGCTCATTCTGATAAAAATAATCAGTTAGAAAATGCAGAATATCATCCATTAAAGATTAATAATGTAGCAAATAAAATAATTTCAAGAGACAAAGTTTTGGGGTAAATTATAATCAATTTTGTTAATCACAGACAGCATATGATTGACAAAAAAGTATTTCTTGTCCTCTCATTGGTGAAAGAGCAAGCCTGGCCACTTTTTGAGGTTTATATGCCTTTGGACAAGAGATGTTCCATTAGAGAGCAATACGCTCTGATTGGTTAATGATTAATGAAAAGTGAACTTTACAAAGAGAAGTGAGTTTACACCAATGAAGGGCTGAGAGTGACACATTACTCTTGGACAAAGAGACTATCCCTATACCCAGACCACCCCCAGCCTTATCTAGACAAAAGGCTCTATCTCCACCTGAGCTTGATTGAGTGGAATTCACTTTAGACTAGAGATTCCAGAGATTCTTTGTAAGGTTGGGTGGAGTCAGATAGAGGAGAAGGTTAGCTCAACCTTCAGAGACTGAGGTCTTGAAATGAGAATAATAGAAAAAAGGGGAACTCTGAATCTCCCCAACTAATCATTTCTCAATGGTTTTCATTGACTCAACCAGAAACTTCTGCAGACTGAAGCCTTTACTTACGTTAGCTAAAGTATTACTATATTTTAATTTAGCTTTGTTTTATTTCTCCCTTTTTACATTCATTGTAGTCATGAATCATTTTCCTAGCAATGTTTACTTCACTTTGAATAAATTGATGTGCTTTCCAATGTTTCTACATATTTATATCTTTTATCGTACTGGGTCCATTACATTCATTTTTAGTCCTTGCTGCTAAAATTGCCACCTACTTAAATTTATACTTTCAATGTTTTGTTATATACAAGATCATTTCCTTCCCTTAATGTCCTTTTATTTATGATCTTAGAAAAGGAATTTTTCTGATAAAGGGTACTGTCACTTTCTTGTCATTGTTCTAAATTGATTTTCAAAATGGTTAAAGATTTAATTGCTCCACTAGAAGCTTGTCCCAGTGCCTTCAATCTCTAGCCTTTGCAACAGATCCTTAATAGATATAGTTAAGATTTTCCCCACCAGCTCTTCTACTTTCTACCATCAGTCACTTCCTTCTTATTCTAGAACTAAGTTTCCTAGTACTTTTCAACTTTATGCCATCAAGTTATATTTACTGGCTTTGTATCACTTCTATACCTTTCTTCTGTTGAGAATTCTCCCCCAATCGGTTATCTGATTCTTATTTTTTTGTACTGTAGCCTTCAATATTTAGATAGTGTATTTGCATATTCATCCTTTAACTTACTGTGACAAATGGAGAAAGAGTAAGACAAATTATATGGAAGGGATGTCAGTGACAGGGTCCTGGGATTCTTCAATCCACATGAGGCTGGAGGTAATTCTTTGAGGCAGTGGTTATTTGGCTAACTGAGAAGATGGCTTTATTACCCGCCTTTCCATCAGATAGAGCTATTATTTTCTTAAAAATCTCAAATTTCAAAGATTATTTTAATATGTTTCATTAATAGAAAGTATGACATTTTTACAATATGAACATCTGCCATATATTTCAGATAGAAATCAGTTTTTCTTATGAAATAATGAAAAGCATAATTGATATTTATTTATTGTAAATTGTTGGGCATGCATTATATCCTTGCTCCCTTAAAGACAATTTTCTATGATTCATACCATTTAATACCTCTTCTTTGAGGTTCATATAATCCAATTCACATCTGCCACCTAATCAATATCCTAGAAGCTGCTGTCTAGATACCCAAGTGGTTCACTTCCCTTTAGTCATGAATTCAACAAAAGGCTCACACAGTTTTCCTCTACTCCAAAACTCCTACCCTTACTCCAGCCCTCATAATACAGAATTTCTACATATATTTTGATATTCCATCAAACACCCTAAGCATCTATTTTTTTCCATGCCCCCATTTCCTATGACCTCAACCATTAGCCATCAACTACAAATACATGAACTCTTCCTTGAGGAACTCTCAAATTCTCTTTAAGGATAAACTTCCCACCTCTCCCTCTCTTCTGATATGAAACACTGTATTTGATCAGTGACATGATATCTTAACCTCTTTTCTACCATAGACCATTGCACCTATGCAATGGGCAAACTCTCTCCTAACCCTGAAGGCTTGGTAAACCAGTTTAACTTTACATTGTCCTTTTCTAGAGTTTCTACCTCTTAATATCTCCTATCGTGTCATTTATGCCAGCCACAACCTTGGACAACTCTCATATATGCATTTCCTTCACTTCTACAAATACGTCTGAGTGTACTTACAGAATATTATGCTACATAGTCTATTTCATAAGTAAGTCACATACTATTTACTGTTGAGGATTTTCCAAACTTTTTCATCTGTCTTCAACCATTCTATGGCTCCAGTAACTACCACCACAATTGAGAAAATGAGGCCATTCATTGAGTTCTCTTCTCACTTCCTCCTTATACCAGATACTGATATTTTCTCTTTTACCATTGTCTCAAATCAAGTGGCTCTTCTTTTAAAAGCAAATACAAAGCAAACTTGTACAAAAGATCAGCTACTATGCTGTAAAGCCTAGGAAATAGCCTCAGTCATTTCCACATTCATCCCCATGTATCTTCTATCTTCAAAAAATTCCTCACTTAAAACATCCATGCTTGGTAACTACCACCCCATAACTTGCTTCTTTGGGAAATAAACTTCTAAACAAGGCTATGTAAAATAGGTGCCTTTGCTTGTCTCTTAAACTTCAAAAGAATTACCACTAATTTCTTAATTGTTCTTCTAAACTTACCAGAAAATTAATTCCTACATTTCCCTAGAATGTCTCACTGCAGTGCCATTTACTAGGTGGGCTTCTTTAAAGTTATATTTGTTACACTGAAAATGCAATATGAACTCAGTTACAAAATAATTTAGTACTTTTAGCCAATCTCCAAAGAATTCTTTTCCCAAAGTTATTAGTGCACTTGCTATTAAATCAACTTCTTGTTTTAACGAAAAAGTTATGAAGTGAGGCATTTGTTCCTGTACTATTACCTGAACTCTTGAATTCTCTGTGAAAATAAATCATGGAGGCAAGTTTTCTCTTGACTCAGCAAATACTTTTTTGTAAGCATTTCATCTCTACCACACCTTCAAAGATGTTTTCATCTTTATTTCTTGATGTTGAACTTCAATTTTACTGGTGACATTAGGATATGTTTTCCAACAATTCCCTTAGAGTTCCTTTTTCAGGAAGATTTTCATGGACAGAGGGTATTTATCAACTGTCATATTTATTTTGGGAACATATAGCATCAGAATATTTTCTACCTCTTTTCTTTGTCAGACTCAGGATACACTTGTATTTTGCTTGGAATCAAACTGAGATTTGCTTCTTTTTCAGCCTAGCAGTGTCACAAGCAAAGCAATATAAAACCAAAACAATTTTTAAGTTTCCCAAAAGTAACTTTTTAAAACCTAATTCTTTTAAGCTCAACTTTTAGAACTATAAATAAATCCTTACAAACTTTATAAAGCAGTTATGTGACTAAGGAAAAGCAATACTTTATAGAAGTTCAAATGATTATTTATAAAGCAATTTTAATTTCATAGTATTTTTTTTTTACCTTGACAAAAAAAAATAATAAAGCCAGATGTTTATGGCACAAGGAGGCAGTTTTGACTGAGACCTTTTTTGTTTCCTGAATGGAATTTACAATAAGCAAAGCTAGTCAGAGTTTGTCTAAAAAGAGCTTTCCATTCTTAGGGATGTACATTGTTCAAGACTTCTCTGACTATTCCCAGTACATTATACTGTAGGACAAAATTACCATAAAATGTGGGCAAAATGAGATACAGTGGAAAGAGTGCTTGCTGGATGAAGGTTAATAAACTGAAAATGTTTATTTTTTCCTGGGCCTTATTTACTAATATACGAGCAAAGGGGATGAGTGATGGGGAAAGAAAAGGAAACAAGCTTGTATATAGCACCTATAGCGCCAAACTTAACTTTCATTTAATCCTTACCACCCTACAAAAAGGTACTTTTATTTCCCTCATTTGGTTGGACCAGCTCACAATGTACCAAGTGCATTTATGTCCATATTTTTCCACATCCCATGCAGCACTTGTCATTTTACTTTTCTGTCATGTCAGCCAATCTGATAGATGTAAGGGACTACCTCAGAACTATTTTAATTTGCAATTCTCTAATCATTGATGATTAAGAGCATTTTTTCATGTGACTATTGGATTTCTTGAATTTCTTCTGAAAAATTCCTGTTCCTACACTTTGATGATTTATCAACTGGGGAATGATTCTTGAATTTTTATAAACTTCTCAATTCCCTATCTCAGTGAAGACAAACTGTCTGTAAAAAACTTTCCTTATTTCCTGCTTTCCTTCTAATTTTGTCTGCATTACTTAATATAATCAAAATCATACATTTTTATCCCTGGTTTGGGAAGTACAGCGCTGTATTTGTTTCATAAAAGGAATTAGGAGACCTTACACTATTTCCTATAAATTGTTCTTTAAATGTTCGGTAGAATTCACTTGTGAATCCATCTGAAGCTGGGACATTTTTTCCTTAGGGAATTCATTAAGTTGTTCAATTTTTTTAAGTTGGAGCTATTTATGTATTGTTCCCTCCTCCTTTAATCTAGGTAGCTTATGTTATATCATTTTACTTAGAATGTCAGACAGCATACAGTTGGTCAAAATATTTTCTAATAATTGCTTTAATTTCCTCTTCATTGGTGATGAATTAACCCCTTTTTATTTTTGATGCTGGAAATTTGGTTTTCCTTTTTTCATCAAATTAACCAATGGTTTACTTTTTTATATTTTTTTCCCCATAAAATCAGCTTAGTTTTTTTAACTTTCAGTTTTATTAATTGGGGTTTTTTAATTTATTGCTTTTTAAGTTACATGCCCAGTTCATTTATTTGTTCTGCCTTATTGATGTTTGACTTTAGCGATAGCAATTTTCCACTAAGGGCTGCTTTGGCTGCATCTCACAGATTGTAATATGTTGTCTCATTTCCATATTTTTAAGGAAATTGTTCCTATGATTTGTTGTTTAAATCACTTTAGGATTAGATTATTTAGTTTCCAGTTAATTTTAAATCTATCTTTCCATGGCCCTTTATTACATGCAATTTTTGTTGTATCATGATGTAAAAAGGATGTATTTACTACTTCTGCCTTTCTGCATTTGATTGTGAGATTTTTGTGCCCTAATACATGGTCAGTTTTTGTGTAGGTGCTATATACCACTGAGAAAAAGGAATAATCCTTTCTATCCCCATTCAATTTTTTTTTTCCAGAGTTCTATCATAACTACCTTTTCTAAAATTCCATTCACCTCCTTAACTTCTTTCTTGTTTATTTGATGGTTAGATTTATCTATTTCTGAGAGGGGAAAGTTGAGGTCCCCCACTAGTGTAGTTTTAATATCTATTTCTTCCTGTAATTCACTTAACTTCTCCTTTTGAAATTGAATGCTATGCCATTTGGTGCATATATGTTTAGCATTGATGTTATTTCTTTATCTATGGTACCTTTTATCAAGATGTAGTTTCCTTCTTTGTTTCTTTTAAGACATCTAATTTTGCTTTTGCTTTGTCTGAGATCACGATTGCTACCCCTGCTTTTTTTAAATTTCAGCTAACGCATAACAGTGTGCTCCAATCCCTTACTTTTACTCCGTGTATGTCTCTCTGTTTCAAATGTGTTTCTTGTAAAGACTTGTAGGATTCTGATTTTTAATCCATTCTGCTATATGCTTCTGTTTTATGGGTGAGTTCATCCCATCTATGTTCATAGTTAATGATTACTATGTATTTCCCTCCATCCTATTTTTCCTCTTGTTTATCCTTCTTTCTGCTTTCACCCTTTCCTTCACCAATATTTTGCTTTTGACCACATCCTCCTTCAGTCTACCCTTATTTTTATCACATACACCCCTTTCTTGCCCCTCTCCCCTCCCTAATCTCCTGTAGGGCAGAGTGTTGTTCCATCTTTGAGTCAAATCTGATGAGGGTAAGGTTCAGGAGATGCTCACACCCCGCTCCTGTCTTCTTCTCCACTATACTAGATCCTTTGTGCCTCTTCATGACATACTATTTACCCCATTCTAGCTCTCCCTTCCCTCCCTCTCAGCGCAATTCTCTTTCTTATCCTTTAATTTTTTTAAATTATCCTATCATATTCCACTCACACCTGTGCACTCTCTCCTTCTAACAGCTCTAATAGTGATAGTTCTTAAGAGTTACAGGTATATAACCAGTTTAACCTCTTTGAATAATTTGTGTTTTCTTTCCTATTTTATCTTTTTTTTTATTAGAAAGTTGAATTTTCTGTTTAGTCTTGGTCTTTTCATGAGGAGTGTTTGAGAATCCTCTATTTAATTAAATATCCATTTTTTCCCCAAACTTTTGCTGGGTAGTTGATTCTTGGTTGTATTCCTAGTTCTTTTGCCTTCAGAATAAACATGATTCAAGATCCCTCAGGTTCTCTCATTGTAGAAGTGAGGTCTGTGAAATTCTGACATATTTCCTGAAGATTTAATTATTTTTTCTTGTTGCTTGCAGTATTTTCTCCTTACTGAGAGTTTGGAATTTGGCATAATATTCCTGGAGATTTCATTTTGATCTTTTCAGGAGGTGAGATTGGTGGATTTTTATTTCTATTTTACCTTTCTTTTCTAGGATATCAGGACATTTTCCTTTATAATTTCTTGTAATATTGTCCATTCAGTCTTTATTAATCTTTCAGTAGTCCAAAATTTTATCTTTCTCTTGTCTATCTGTCTCCATCAGTTGTCTTTTCATGGGATATTTCAGTTTTCTTCTATTTGTTTTTTCATTATTTTTATTTTGTTTGATTCTTGATGTCTCATGGAGTCATTAGCTTCCATTTCATAATTACAATTTTTAATTATTTTCTTCTGTGTGCTTTTGTACCTTTACCATTTGGCCAATTCTTCTGAAGAAGTTTTCTTCAATGAATATTAATATGATCATTTTTTCTATTTTTGTGCTTCCTTTACTAAGATGTTGACTCTTTTTTCATGATTCTCTTGCACAACTCTCATTTCTTTTCCTAGTTTTTCTTTTACCTCTCTTACTTGATTTTAAAAACCTTTTTGAGCTTTTCCGTGAGTTTTTTTTGGGGAGCGGTCTGAGACCAATTTATATTTCTCTGAGGCTTCGCATATAGGTGTTTTGAAGTAGACCCTTTTCAATTTGTGTTTTATTTCTGTTGCTCATTTCCAGTCTATTTTGTGATTTTTAAAGTTGAGCTCTGCTCTTGGGATACTTGGAGCTCTGTCCCAAGCTTCATGTCCTCAGGGTCCAGGGGCATGACCATTGGCCTTCTGTGTCAAGATATAGGCCTACTGTCTGGGATATGCTGCTATGGGAGCTAGAAGCTTCAACTGGCAGGCTGGCCTGCTGTGCAAGGGTTGAGGTTGCTGACCTATGCAGATATTCCAGCTGGCTTGGCCAGATACTGCCTGTCCTGGGCTTGGCTCTCCTTTAACCCCAGTGATACTGACTTATCCTTTGTTTTAAATATGGTGTCATTTAGGTTGCTTTTGCATAACATCACCCCTTTGGTGCTAATAATACTCATGGTACATGACCATAATGTAGCCTATCTGAGTGACTGGGAGTTTGGGGAGTTGTTTCAGGATATGGAAGGTACACAATGGGATGCAATATAAGCAAAGACAGAAGAGCAGGCCTATAATTAAGAAAAATAGGAGGTCCATGAATAGGCCTTTTCAACCAGGAAAAATCAGGATGCCAGTAAGTTAACCACCCCCAAAATATAGAGAGTTGATGTTTCCCTTTCTGAACTCCTCTCCACGCTTTATGGCCATGAATGTGATTTGCATCCCCTGTAACTCTTGTGCTGCACCATTTTTGCCCTACAAGGGCATACACAGACCCCTTTTCAGGCAGAAAGAAGACTAGTGCTCAAAACTTTTGAGTGCTACATATGGCCCTTAAAGAGTATAACTCAGCACTGAGCTCTTCATTGGCTCCCATAGTTTTGTTGACAGAAGATTGTAGAAACTTATTCATAGAATTTAGCATGGATACTGCATCAATAAAAGAAAACAGACCAGGTTTTCACCCAGCTGGATTGTGGGTATCTACAGGGAATGATGGTGGCCCAGGTCACACCTTCCCTGGGAACTTTCTGTCCAGTTGGAAGGGAGCCAAGGGTAGGTTTTAAGGTCACAAAGTAGAAATCTTGTGATGCCAACTGGAAGAAGCCAGTGAACTTTAGGTTAGTTCTTCTTAATCCTATACTTATAT
Organism: Bettongia penicillata ogilbyi; assembly: GCA_023548195.1. Taxonomy (NCBI): domain Eukaryota; kingdom Metazoa; phylum Chordata; class Mammalia; order Diprotodontia; family Potoroidae; genus Bettongia; species Bettongia penicillata. The sequence goes on along the minus strand of JAJHZJ010000545.1, from coordinate 2,326,648 downwards.
GTCCCCCAATAGAGATTGTAACATTAGACCTTTCAGACAACATATAGTCAGTCACCTTGCACATCCAGGTGTTGTTTTGCTTGCTTAGAGGAGATGTGCCTAAGTAGAAGTAGGGGTTGGGGATCCCACTGAAAGGTTAAAGATTTTGGTAAATTGCAGGTGAGGTCCTAATTATGAGAGAAATAAACAAGCTGCCAAGGACCATTGATTGGTGTCCAAGTGCTTTCTCAGCTTAACTGGATGCAGGGGTTAATCATGGATTGCTTCCTTGGCTGGGTTGAGGTCAATCACAGAAGCCTTCAAATGAGTTGATCTATGTAAGTTCTCTGGCAACAGACAGGTCTACAGGACCAGGATAGGTCCATTCCAGGAGGGCTGGAGACTAGATGCTTTCCTGAAGTTGTGAATCCTAAGTAATCTCCTAACTCAAAAGGACAAATTCCTTCCAGACTTGTGAAAGAACTAGACAGAAAAATCAGGCTTTTGTCCCCAAGATTAGATCAAGGTCCTATTTCCTACCATTTCTAAGGTGGAACACTGGAAATGTACCTGAGGTCATTTTAACTATGTTTCCCAGCATAGCTGTCCCCAAAAGGTCTTAACTTCCCTATTTAGCTGTGCAACTCCCTCAGATGATCATTAGTGACAAGGGATGTGCAGGCTAAGGGGTTACTATAAACTAGCTGCAGAGTTGCTTGCTTATTCTGTGGTAAAGGGTGGCCCTTGGTTGTAGTCAGTAGTACATGGGAGGCTAAATCTTGATCAGGTACCTTGCTACTATGGCTTATTGTCACTGGATCTGCCTCAGCCCAAGGGTTCAATCAGTCTCTTCATTGCCAAAACATCTATAGACCATGGACTTTGGCAACTCTATTAAAGTCAGTCTGCAGATTTCAAATGTTAGGAATTCCCACAATCTCTCCTTTTCTGATGATTCTGTTTGACAAAACGGCTTGCGACCACATGGTAGGAGCTTGCATAAACAACGAACTGGTAAGGGGTGGTGGTGGGAGGCACCATAACCAGTACCATGTATCTGTTCCTACAAATAATGTCTCATGTTGATTCATTGAAAATTGCATTATCTTTAAAGAAAATGGAGTTTTGTAAGGATTTCTTTGGGTTGGGGTAGGTGTAATTGTTGAATTTAAAGGTTTTAATTGTTTTCTGTTATATTCTTAATTCCAGAGGACTATATAATTGTTCCAGTGACCGTAATAAATCACCAAAGTTCCCTTATTCACGGAGACGAAACCCATCTGGCAGTAGTGACCATGAGCCTGGACAGCCAATTAGGAGAAGGTAAGTAAACCACATGGAGCAGTAAACTTTTGACTCATAATCCCTGGTCTTTTTTTTTTCACATTTGTCCATATAGTTATACCCTTTTACATATCCATCCACAAATTTTTCTCCCCATGTTTTGAGCTTCCTGCTTTGCTGCACAAAACACCAGGCATTACCTTGGTAAGCCAACCAAATACTTCAGAGAATAACTCCATAAGAAACACTGACAAGAAATAGGCTTTCATACCAATTAACCTAAATATTTCTCTAAGAGGCATTAATCCCTTCCAAAAATTACAACTAGACTCTGAAATACTGAAATATTAACAATGTAGCAATGAGGCTCTAATAAGTTGACTTTTGAAGCAGTATTGATATATTCTAGTTGTGGAATCAAACACATAACTGTGTGAAAGAAAATAGATAGTGGTTATAATTTATATAGCACGTTAAGTTTTACAAAGTGATTTGCAAATTTCAAATACCCTCCCAACAGCTATGAAGGTGCTATTCTTACCCCCATTTTACAGATGAGAAAACTGAGCCTGAGAGGCTAGGGTTATACATCTGGTTTAAATGTGAGTGCAAATTTTAACTCAAGTCTTCCTGACCATCCAGTGCTCTATCCCCTATACCACCTAGATGCCTTTATACAAATTAGGAAACTGTCTAAATCTCAAATTTACTTGATGTGTATAGCATTCCCTAACCAGAATTGTGTGGCATCTGCTGACTTATCTTGAATTACAGATCTGGAGCTCCTTTTTTTACACCTGCCACCTCCTATGACTAAGGTCCTTAACCTTCTATTTCCCAATTCTTTTTTTCCTGCAAAATTAATAACAAGCAAAGACTATTAATAGTCTTATAGGAAAGGGTTCATAAAATTCCTTTTTTTATGAATGTTAATTATTTTAAAAGTGAATAAATCTAGACATCTGAAAGGAGCATTATTAGGGAATAATTCTGAGCTGTACACTGAAACTGTATTAATCAGTCACAGAAATAAAAATAAGTATCTGAAGAGGGTTAATGGGTCTTTCATTTAGGGTCTGGGAATTTGGAATGAGCCAAATGACCCCAAAAATAGCACATACTTTGAGATTAAAAATGGTTTTGTTTTGCTTTCTGTGGGCCGCATAGTTATTTGGCATCAGGAATTGTAGTAAGGGGTTACAAAATCCTTCCTAGTAGTGTGGCATAATTCAGTTTATCAGGACAAGAAAATTTATGCCTAATAATATAGAAGATCTTATTTTCTCTGTCCTTTTAAATTATCTTGCCAATTAGCATGTGTTTTTATTCAGTCTTGAAGACTGTTCATAGCTGTTTTTTATGGGGTTTTTTTGCAAAGCTACTGGAGTGGTTTTCCATTTCCTCTCTAGTGTGTCTATTTTACAGTTGAGGAAACTGAGACAGACAAAGGTTAAATGACTTGCCGAGGGTCACAGGCCTAGTAAATGTCTTGAGGCTGGTTTTGAACTCAGATGTCCTGACTTAAGGCACAGCACTCTATACCACCTAAGTGATCCCAGTATATTTTAACAACAAGGTGCTAAAAATAAAATAAAAATGTCAAATAGTCATAAGCCCAAAAAAACCTCTTGGAAATATTTAAAGAGAAATTCAAAACTCAAATAAAAAAGATTGAGGAAAAATTAGGAAAAAAATAAAAGCCATCCAAGAAAATTATGAAAAGAAAATTAATAATTAATAAAAAGAGGTCCAAAATCTTCAGGAGGAAAATAACTCCTTGAAAACTAAAATTGAGCAAGTAGAATTGAATGATGTTATATGACACCAAGATATAATAAAAATAGAATAATAGAAGAGAATCTGAAATATCTCATTAGAAAGACAACTGATTTGGAGACAGATAGACAAGAGACAAGATAAGAATTGTTGGACTACCTGAAAGTTATGATGTAAAAAAAAGAATCTGGGCACAATATTACAAGAAATTATTAAGGAAAATTGCCCTGAAGTTCTAGAATAAAAAGGTAAAGTAGAAATAGAAAAAAAATCCACCAATCTCCACCTGAAAAAGATACAAGGATGAAAACTTACAGGAATGTCATAGTCAAATTTCAAAACTCCTAGATTAAGGAGAAAATACTGCAAGCAACAAGAAAAAAATAATTTAAATGCTTCAGAAATATTGTCAGGATTTCACACGACCTAGCAACTTCTACAATAAAGAACCATAGGTCTTAGAACATTTTATTCTGAAGAGCAAAAGAGCTGGTATTGTGTCTAAGAATAACTTACCTAGTAAAGTTGAGTATAATACTGAATGAAAAAAAGGACATTTGATGAACTGACTTTCAAGTGTTTATAACAAAAAGATCAGAACTCAATGAGAAATTCATTATTAAAGATCCAGAAAAAATATAAGGAAAACATTAAAGATGAATTATAAGGCACTCATTAAGATCAAACTGTTTCCTTGTTATATGTGAAAATGTTATCAGTATTCTTAACACTGTAACTGAAGAAGTTTGAAAGAAAGTTGTATATGATGGGGTGATTTTAAAAACAAAATTGGGTAGGGAAAGGTAAAAAGGAGCAATTATCTCATTAAAATGGGCTGTGAAAGGAAAAGCTAATACAGAGGAAATAAGTGGGGTGGAGGACTGGTAATGTTTGAAACTTACTGTCATCTGAGTTTAAGAGGAAACAAAGTATACATCTGAAAGGTATAGAAGTCTTCTGAGAGATGAGAAAACTGGGGAACAGAGTAGGGTGAGGGACTTTTAGAAGGGTATACAGATTAATATTAGGAGAGTGGGGGAAGAAGATAAGGGACTATTAGGTAAAATAAGGGGTGGGTAAGAGGAGAAGATAAGGTAACAGGGATATGAGTGTGTTGAAGAACAAATTATAGATACAATAATATCATTAAGAAAAAATGATATAACTTTATTACATATTTAAAATAGCAAGTCGTAAATAATAGATTTTCAGTTTTGTGTGCAATCATCTTTTTTATTCTACTTATTATGGAAATAGTTGCTTTAATCCATAAATTAAAAATAAAATAAATACATGTTTAAAAAAAGACAGTGCAATTATTGCTATATATTGTCTAAAACCCTGATTCTTTTCCTACTCTCAACAGGATTTGCCCTTGGTCACTCTTCCTATATAAATTGATTAATTCTGACATTGACAAACAGGATTTGTCATAAATTTGGGTGAATCCAAGGGACTTGCAGCAGCTAGGTAGCAGCCTCAGGCACTTACTAGCTGTGTGAACCTGGACAAGTCACTTAACCCTATTTGCCTCAGTTTCCTCAGCTGTAAAATGAGCTGGAAAAGGAAATGGCAAACCACTCCAGTATCTTTGTCAACAAAACCCCAAATGGAATCACAAAGAGTCAGACGTGACTGAAGGACTGAATGATTTTTAGGCTTAATTGTCACACAGTGATGGGAGAGACTTAGGGCAAGTTTTAAAAAGTCATCTCTTTTGTTAATGGTAATTTCTGGTTCATTTTTTTCTTTGCTAGGTAATCAAAATCTACTTTAAGTTTCTTATTTTTTTCTCCCTCAGGAAAGCACGTAACAGTGGTGAAGACTCAGATCCAAAGCAAAGGAGAAGGTAAATCAAATAGAGGGTGGATAGAGATTGTGTAAACTACTAGACAGTTTTTCATCTTGAGTAGAAATAGTAATTATAATATAGTAATTTTCAGGTTAGAACATGTAGGATTAATATCTATGCTTAAAATGTTTAAATAAAAATTATTTAACATTATTTTTTAATATTTAAACTATTAAGCTATGTTTACCTTTGCTTTTAAATTTTTCTCTTAAAAATTTTCTATTTCCTAAGCTTTTGAAAATGTGCTTAGTTTTTCCTCTTCTATTTTGTTGAAGAGTTTTTAGTAATTCTGTTTTTAATTCTCCTTTGCTCCATAATGGGATTTATAGATTCACCTTATCAGACCTATTGGGGATATCTATGTTCTTGCTCTTAAAATATGGCAGCAAACTAAATCTTCTAACTTCCTCTTCTTTCCAAGTATGCCTGACTTTAATTGAAGAAATATTAACCTAGGAATGACAGTTAAAGCTATTGATTTTTTATTATATTGTATTGTATTGTAAAATAGTGCCTCAGAGGCATCACTAAGGGAGGCATCATTTAAGAGTCTTTTTTCTTCCTAAATAATATTTGTCCTAATTTTTCTTGGTATGTTTTCTGCAGGTCCCGCTCACGCTGTAACACAAGTAGTGGTAGTGAATCTGAAAATTCTAATAGAGAATATCAGAAAAAGAGAAACAGGTAATGTTTGATCACTGTAGTTAACTGAAATTCTGAAACTGATTGGAAATTATACTTCTCCTATACATTTAAATCCAACATTCCACATAGCAAGGAGGGACCTGCTGTTGTAATGGAAAGAATACAAATGGCATGCTGACCCACCCATCTACTCAAAACACCCATGCCATTATATGTATGCTTAGCTCTCTCCTGTATAGCTACTACTGGAGGCTCAGAACTGTGCTAGTCAGCTCTCACATCTGCCAGAACTTGTCACTGTCTACCTACAGTTGCTCCATAGGAATTGATCAAGACCCAGTGCATGTTCAAAATCACGAGCTAGGTGAATGCTAGGGGTACCTGCCTCCACTTGCCTTAATTCTTGTTCCCCTCTCAGAGACAACTTTAAAACTTCCAGGGATCTCCAGCCAGAGGATCAAAACACTCCTTTATAATTTACTCAGAGATTCACACTTGAAAACACACAATCACAGTATCATGTCCATGACTCAAACCTAACATTTGCTTTTCAACAGTTATACACTCAAACTACTCAATTGATGTAAAGCTTCCTACCTTTTTACTTCAATTACCAGTCTCAGATGACTCTCCAAACTATTTTTATAAGACTTTTGCTAAAGGTGGAGGAGAAATCAATTTCTATAGACAGCTCTAAGCCCTCTTTTAAATGGTACACGGCGTCTCCCTTTTCAGTCTAATTCAAGAGACTAGAGTTATAGTTCCTTCTCAAAGTTTCCTTCCACCTATAAAAATCTTCCCTGTAAATGGAATATATTGTCATGGTCCATAGATTATCGTTTTCCTTAAATGGATTTTAAAACATCGTAGAGCTGGATCGTCAATCAAATCTTCCTAAGGACATCTTATCCTGAATTCAGCATGTGTCGTGTTTTTAGGCCTGAAGTTTCAGAAAGTGGTTGAATTATTGTTTATATGTCTGATATTATCAGTATGGATTTTTTTCCATGGATAAAGATCTCAATTTTCCCATGTTTTAGTAAATGGTTTCATGATGACTATGGTCAAAATTGTTCATCATTTGATTGTTCAGTTGCTTTTAGTTACATTTGACTCTTTTAAGATCCTACTTTGGGTTTTCTTGGCAAAGATACTAAAGTGATCTGCCATTTCTTCATCTCATTTTATAGATGAGCAAACTGAGGCAAACAGGGCTAAATGATTTATCCAGGGTTGCACAGCTATTAAGTCTGAGGCCATATTTGAATTCATGAACGTGAGATTTGAGGTGCTTTATCCACTGCACCACCTAGCTGCCCCCCTAAGTAGAATAAGTCAAATTAGACCAAAGAAGCTCATAGTTTGAGAGCCATGGGAAAAAATGTAATACACAGGACATGGATTGGCATTGGTTTAAACAATTACTTACTGATTTGTGTTAAGGGAGTCCAGCAGCAAGTGAAGATAAGCTTTGGAAACACCTTGACCAAGGCAAGACAATTGCAAAGGGATGGCAAGGTTAGTGGGAGTGATTGCAGTTTTTGAGTCAAATTCTCCCCACCAGTGACCAGACAATGGCCAACTATAGGTCCCAATTCCCACAACTATAGGTCAGAAGATCTAGACTCCTCATTTAAGCCAGTAGTGATGCCCCCAGAATAGCAGGGAATGACAGACAACTATCTGTGAAGGAGCTGGGAGACAACTAGACAGCACAAAAAGTGGCTAAGGACCCTCAAAGAAACTCCATCTAAAGGTAACTTAGTGGGGACTTTTCACAAAGGAAAAAAAAGGTGTCCAGTCATAAGAAGCTATGAGTTACCCCTTTGCCATAGGTACTAAGCCTATACCTGCTTTCCCCTGAGAGTGATTAGCTCTGTTACTTAGTGTTTTAATTAAACATGTTTGGTAAATATCCCTAACATATAAAAGCTAATACTGTGCCTGGCTGATAAATGACACAAGGAATGTCCAGTAGACAACTTAAACTCATTGTCTTTCCCCCTCATCTCTCCACCTCCTCTACCTTCTCTATTACTTTTGAGGGTGGCAATACGATCCTTCCTAGTCCTTCAAGCTCACAGCCTATGAGTCATCCTCTCCTCACTACCTCTCACTCTCCATATCCCTGCTGTTGCCAAGGCCTATCAGTTTCACCTTTGCACTCTCTCAAATATCCCCCCTTTTCTCTTCCGACATTGGCACCCCTCTAGTGGCAGGTCCTCATTGTCTCAAGTATTAACTATAACCTAATTTCCTACCTGTCTTCTTGCACTTTGCTCCCCTGACACCAGGCTCTGGACCTTCTTGTTGTCCCCACCTGGAACTCTCTCCTTCCTCTGATCCAACTTCTCATTTCCTTTTCAGTGCCAACTAAAAGTCTGCCATCTACAGAAAGCCTTCCCCAAATACTCTTTAATTCCCGTGCCTTCCCTCTTTTACTCATTTTCTGATTATCCTGTATAGATCTGGCTCTGTGTTTGTTTGAATGTTGTCTCCCTTCCCCCTCCCTCACTGTATTGCAAGTTCCTTGAGAGTTGAGGCTATCTTTTACCTCTTTTTCTATGCCTAGTGCTTAGCATAGTGCCTGGCATATGGTATGCCCTTAATAGATGTTTACTGATAGATTGTTCTTGAGCAGTAGTTCTAGAAAACTATACCCAACCCCTCAGGATTTTACTTCTAGAAGCATAAGTGGAGAAATGGTCAAATTGCCTTCTGAGGACCCAACTGGGCACCCACAAGTACAAATGGTTACATGTTAGAAATTAGAAAACTGAGACCCTAGAGTCAACCCTAAGGTGAGCTACACTAAATCCTCTCTCAGATTGAGCCCTTCCATGCTTCTGCTCAAATGGCTCTTCTTTTAACTTTTCTCCCTAATTCTCCCAAATTCAGTTTCTCTCATTCTTCACAAGCCCTTGAACCCCTTCTGCAAATGTCTTTTGAATTTGATGTCAATCATTAATTCAGTCAAAAAAGCATGAAGTACTTTATGTCAGGTTCTGTGCTGAGCACTGGAGATGTCAAGTCTAAAAATAGTCCCTATCCAAGGAGTTCATTTAAGAAAAACATGTAAATAGGAAGATTTAAGATAGGTAATATCTTTTGAATACACCCCCTTCTCTATTCTGACACTGCCACCACTCTAGGAAACGGCCTAAATGCACTCTTAGATTATTGTAATAGAGTGGGACAATTTAAACCATATTGAAAGCCCTGAAAGAGTCAGTACTTTGCCTGTCCCTTTTAGTCATGTTCTCTATTTTAAATGCCTCGTTTAGGATCATCATTTTTACTTAGCCTTTTGTTATTGCTTTCACTATAGTAGAATTTCTAAGGTTATTAATACATTATAGTTATCAGGAGTCCTTTATACTTTTTTACTTAAAAAACATTTCGTGGTCAATCACATTAATGATTGACAGCCTTAACTGTCTCTCAAATTTAAGTTCACTAATCGATTAAAATTAAAGCTTTTGCATCTATCATATCTATCATATCACCCTTTTAAGAATCTATTTTATTATCATATCATTTAAAAATATGTGATACTGTATTGATAAAATTTTATATGTAAGTATATAAAATGAAACCAATAATCAGGGAGAAGGCAAGTCTAAGAGTTATCTAGGCACTTTGATTAGTAAGTTGAAATGAGTGAATTTCAGAATAAAAATCAAATCAATACAGTCCTTTACACTTTCATCTCATTATGGTGGGCAGTTAGGTGGCACAGTAGATAGGGTGCTAGACCTTGAGTCAGGAGTTCAAATTCAGCCTAAGATATTTAAAATAGCTGTCTGATCCTGAGCAAGTCACTTAACTTCTGCTTGCCTCGGTTTCCTCAGTGAGGACCCTGGAAAAGAAAGTGGCAAACCATGCCAGTATCTGTGCCAAGAAAACCCCAAATGGGGTCTTAAAGAGTCAGACATGACTGAATAACAATTTTAAAGTACCAAGATTTACTTACCAAACTTATGAAATTATCCTGCCATAGTCAGAGAAATGTGCTATGAAAAGAAGATAAGTTATATGGTTTTTAAAATATCAAAAACAGACTGTTCAGATTGACCTGTATGTGGGGGTGGGGTTCCCCTGAACCTCCATTAGTTTTGGTTTGATATAAAGTATAAGGAAATAGATACCTTTTGGAGTAATAACCACATGGTATCATGACTAGGCTCAGAATCAACCTGGTGAGAAACCTTCCTGTTCAGAAAGTAATTAGCACAGTAGGGAAACAGAGTTAAGAGGATGCTGCCATTATCTTTTAATAGCCACCTTTTTCAACTTTCCCAATCATTTAAATCCACCAGCGTTTTCCAGAAGACAAGTCTCTAAGCACTTCTTGGCATTTCCATTGAATAGTGAAAATATTAGGCTTTTCTTTTGGTCTGTCATTTTGATAGCTACCAGAAATGAAGATTTTCTACTAACCCAACCTGCGTGAAAAAAATCACTAGTTCTATATTCCTTAATTAAATCCTAACTGAAACTTTCAAAGTATACAGGTATTTTCTCATCTTGACAAACTTGACAAATTTCCAATTCCTTTAGGTGACAGCTTCTAATTTACCTAGACAAATATGTTCTAATCATTCACACCAGACATACCAAGGGAAAGGGGAAACATTCTCTTTGAAAACATTCTCTTCCTGATTTAAATGAGGCTCTTCGTTTTCAAGCTGGAAGAAAGTTTTCAGAACTTCAAACCACTTGCCTTATTTGAAAGATAAAGCTTTAGTAATGTTGTATCAGCAATTGTTTTAAGAACTGAGCATTTTCTGTCACTTCAGAGAGAAAGAAATGATAGGACTGTATTTGTGTGAGAAGTTAAATGATGGAGAACTGTTAACCCCAAGCACCTACTAAATATTTAATCCTTTATTTTAAAAAAATTCCTCTCATCTGTCTTAATTCTCCCAACTTGGCCAGAATTGGAAATTCAAAGAAAATCAGCCAACACTTAAGTCCCTTAACTAGTGCTAAACTGCTAAGCTCTATGGAAACTAAAAGAAAAAGACAGTTTCTGCCCTTAGGAAACTTACTTATAATCTAATCTAAAAGGCCACAACTTTGAAATTGAACATAGGAGCTTAATGAAAGTTTCAATAGAAGTCACTTTTTACTGGAAAGGAGGTTTTTAAGAACAAAACTGGCTCCTTTAGACAAGCTATTCCAGAGATTCATTTTCCAATTTTCAAACAAACTGCAATGACTTGGTATCACAACAGATTAAATCCCATAACCATCACTGACCACTCTGTCTACTCCATTTTTGTCAAAATTCTGTCATTTGGTAGGGAGGTAGAGGATCCCATTAAATGTTACTTTAGTCAGGATTGAGGCTTATGTGTCAGTTTTGTCTTTACCATAGCTTAGAAAGCAAACAAAAAATTTAAACTATAAGGGTGACAAGATAATACATCAAGACTGACCATTAGACAAGCCTCTTGCCTATGGAAAAATAAGTGAAGGGGCAATGGGCTCAGAAAAATCCTAGTCCTATTCAAGTATTGACCAAGAAATAGAAAAGACTTTCCCACTGAAATAGGTTTCCTCAGAGACAAGATATAAGAAAAGACAATAATGAAACATAAAACACCAGCTTCTGTTGTTTTATTAACTTAGACTACTCAAGTGTTGGACTACCGCTTTATTGGTTCTCTAGAAGTTCCCAAATTGGAAAAACACCTTTTCTGTGCATATTAGAAGTTCTTAAAAAATGAGATTCTGATATAGTGCGAGCCAGCAGTTGACAGAGTAATTGCAGGAATTTCCAGGGTATTTGCCAACTAATGCATGAATAAATAAGGACAAATTACAAAGAGATAAGGACCCAGAAGTCTCCTTATCAAATTAAAAGAGTGACACCTCATCAGCAGTTGACAGACATGCGTCTCAATATTTCACAGATGGCATATACATATATATGTACACGTGTGTGTATGTATGTGTGTATGTATGTATTCATGTGTGTGTGTAGTCTCTCCTCCTAAGTTTTGGCTGAGATCAAATAGGTTAAGTAGACAGAAAAAGATACATTTTTAGCAAAAGAAAAAGGAGGCTTAAAGTGTTACAAAGTTCATTAGCTTAGCCATTTACACCAGGCAAAATAAGAGAATACCTTCTTTATGAGTCAGTTAATTAATATTTAAGCTCCTAAGTGTGCTTTATTAGATAGAATAAAGAAAAGTGAGTTTCTGAGTTCTTTTGTAACTGTCAAGTGACTGGGGAAGTGAAGTACTGAAAGAAACTTCCTGCACATTCAGTACTTTATATAATAATGCCAAATATAGCACAAAATTGTTCTCGCAGATTGATATCTATAATTTAGATATATCTCATTCTGCATCTCAATTCCATCACTCCTTTGTCAGGAGAGGGATAGCATGCTTCATCACTGATACTCTACAATCATAATTGGTCACTGTTGATAAGAGTACTTAAATCTTTGAAATTTATTTGTCTTTATGATGTTTTTTATGTAAGTTGTCATCCTAGTTCTGCTCACTTCACTCTGTATCAATTCATACAAATCTACTCAGGTTTCTAAAGGTTTCCCTTTAGTCATTTCTTATCATGCAAAAAATTCTATTACATTCACATATCATTATTTGCTCAACCAATCTCTAATTGAAGGGCACTTCTTTTGTTTCCATTCTTTTCTGTAAGAAAAAGCTGCAATAAATTATTTTTTGTACAGGTAGAATTTTCCCTCTTTCTTTGGGGAATATCATGGGGTCAAAGGACATACACAGTTTAGAGACTTTTGAGGTATATTTTCAAATTGCTTTCCAGAATTACTATACCAATTCACAGTTCCACCAACAGTGTATCAGTGTGCCTGTCTTTCCAAAACCTCTCAAAATTGTCATTTTCCTTTCCTATCATCTTTGCCAGTCTGATTGGTATAAAAGAAGCCTCAGAATTGTTTTAATTTTCATTTCTCTTACTAGTAATTTGGAGAATTTTTTTCTTGTTGTTATTGATGGCTTAGATTTCTTCCCTGTAGAAATTCTTCTTATCCATTTGTCTATTGGGAAATGGCTTTTATTCTCATATACTTGAATCAATTCCTTATATATCAGAGAAATTTTGTGGAAAGGTTTTTTTTTCTCAGTTTACAGTTTTCCTTTTCATTTTGGCTATGCTGATTCTGCTTATGCAAAAATCTTTTCAATTTTACGTCTAAATTGTAATAAATGAACATTTCTATCCTCTATCTGGGCATGAACTCTTTCTCTATCCATAGTTGTAAAAGGGACTTTCTTTCTTCATCCTCTAATTGTTCAGGGAGGACTCACATTTCTGGTGGAAGGGCTTGCCAAGCTGTTTTCAGGGATGCTCATCTATGTTTGGTGTCACCAATTCTTACCTGTGGTTCTAAGAAACTGTAGCAAGCACAGTGGTCACACCAGTAAGCCATCTTGATAGACATCCTAAATCAGGTTGAAGGTAAATGGCTTCAGACCTGTTGGTAATGTAGGAAGACATCTACCCCAAGCACGTGAAGACGTTTCCCAGGTGAAATGGTCACATGAGAACAATTTGTTCCTCACATGGACATGAAGGCAGCTGGAGCAGGCAATGTGGAGTGCTTAGAGCTTGGTCAGGCATCGAAGACTACATCTTGGATCATCAACAGTTGTCTTGACTTTCATCCTTCCACTGGACCTTAATGACTCAGGAAGAATGAGTGACTTTGTGCAGCTGTGCCCCATTTAAATCCAGTTCATACAGGGGTCAAGCTATCACCCTGTGTTGTCACTGGTCTTCCAAAACAAAGGAGGAACAGTAATAATTACAACAACTTGTATGATGTTACCTTATATAGCTAGATCATATAAATAGACCAGGGGTAGGGAACCTTCAGCCTCAAGGTCACATGTGGCTCTCTAGGTCCTCCAAGTGCAGCCCTTTGAACTAGATCCCTTTGGAGGTTATTGTAAGAGATGACTTGAGATCTTGGTTTAAACCTAATTTCTACCAGACTGTTTTCAAATTTTCCCAACAGTTTTTGTTAACTATTAAGTTCATACCCCAATAGTTATGGTCTTTGAGTTTAATAAAATACTGCTACCATCTTCATTTACTTCTGTTGTACCTTGTGCACTTAATCTGTTAAGTCATGGATTGATTTTTCTGTTTTTTAACCAGTACCACGTAGATTTGGTGGTACTGCTAGGCCTCCTTCCTTCCAACTTATTTCATTATTTCCCTTAAGAATCTTGTCCTTCTGTTTCTTCAGGTGAATTTTGTTTTTTTCTTCCAACTCTCTAAAGTAATCCTTTAGTAGCTTGGTTTGTATCACATTGAATCTGGAAATTAATTTATATAGTATTATCCTTTTCATTATATTGACATAGCTCAATCTTGAGCAGTTAATATCTCTCCATTTATTTAGAGCTGTCTTTTTCTGAAAAGTATTTTGTATTTGTGTTCATAGTAGTTCTTGTATGTGTCTTGGTAGACAGATTGATAAATATATTAGTCAATAAACATTTATTAAACACCTGCTTAACATAGTGCCAGGCACTATGTTAAACACTGGAGGGTACAAAGCAAGGTAAAAGACAATCCTTGCTCTCAAGGAATTAACAGTGTAGTGGAAAGACAACATTCAAACAAACTATATGAAGAATAAACTTGTAATAATCAACAGAGAGAAGGCACTATAATTAAAAGGAGTTGGGAAAGTCTTCTCGTAGAAGGTAGGATTTTAGCTGAAACTTACAGGAGGCCAGGAGATATAAATGAGTATAAAGAGCATTGCAGAGATGAGGGAAAGTGATCAGTGAAAATGCTGAGAATGCGGAGACATGTTCTCTTATGTGAGAAATAGCAAGACCAGCGTTACTGGATCACAGAGGACCTGGGGATCCTGGGGCAGAGTTTAGGTAGAAGAAGATTGGAAAGGTGTGGAGGGGCAGGCAATGAAGAGCTTTGAATGCCAAAAAAATTTGATGGAGTGACATCTTTCTCTATTTTGGAGGAATAATAATAGATGTACTTAATTTATAGATGGATAGCTCTTTAAATGCTTTGTAGTTCCTTTGGGGTGTTAATTTATGACTTTAAAAAGACAGATTTAACCTAAGAAACTCTTACAATATTTGTTGGGTGCTTCTCAGAGTTTGACAAGAGCTGACATAACCCTGGGCTATGTTTAGAAAAAGGGATATATGCAATCCCCAACTATTAGACGTTGCTTAGTGGCTTAAATTCTGTAAAGAACTTGGAAAGGGCCACGGCTGCTTGGATTTTTTAAAAATTAAAATATTTTATTTATTTTCAGTGTTTGACAATCACTTCCATATATATTAGATTTTTTTTTCCTTCCATCCCCCTCATTCCTCCCTCCCTGCTCACTCCCTCCCTGAGATGACTTACAGTCTTATATAGGTTCTACACTTATTTTCCTCTTAAATACATGTTGCATGGAAGAATTAAAATGAATAGGAGAAACCATAAAATAAAACAAAAAGAAAAGAAAATAATCTGTAGCTGTCTGCAATTCAATTCTAGTTCTTTCTCTGGATGTGGAAAGCGTTTTACCTCAAGAGTCCACTGGAAATTATATAAGTTCATGCATTTCAATGAAGTACTAAGTCTACCAGAAAAATTCCTCGCATACTGTGGTAGTTACTGTGTACAAAGTTCTCCTGGTTCTGTTCCTTTCACTCAGCATCAGTTCATATAAATCTTTTCAGGCTTTTCAGAAGTCTTCCTGTTCATCATTTCTCATAGCACAATAGTATTCCATTACATTCATATACCACAACTTGTTCATTCATTCCCCAATTGATGGGCATCCCCTTGATTTCTAGTTTTTGGCCACCACAAAGAGAGTTGCTATAAATACTTTTGTACATGTGAGACCTTTTCCCATTTCCCACAGCTGCTTGTTAAAGGACCTGTGGTGCAGTGTGGGGAAAAAGCAGCCTAAGAGATGATTAATCACCAACACCTCCAGGTAGCTTTGTGGATTGGTAGATAGGTATTTCAGCTGGGACTCAACCCTAGGAATACTGGTAGTCTGAATTCCTTAAGTTCCTTTTTCCAGAGATGGTATGGGATTCCATGAGAGGGTGTATTCTCCCTTGTGTAAGGGAGATTTTTTTTACCCTTTCCAGGAATTCTACTTAAGAGCTTTTGCTTTGAGTTAATGTATCCTCTTGTTTAGTCTGGTCCAAGAGGAACATCTGTGAGGGCTCCTGAGGTGTTAGAGGAGATGATGACCTAGGACAAGTCAAGTCAGCAAGCATTTATCAAGTGCCTACTATATGCTAGGAAGGCCAAAACAATTCTGGGCTCACAGTCCAATGAAGAATACAGCATACAAACAACTGCCTACAAACAAGATACAGGTGTATAGATAAATATATACACATATACATACATTTATATTAAATTGAAGATAATTTTAGAGGGAAGGCCCTAAGTTTAAAGGAAATTGGGAAAGACTTCTTGCAAAAGGTGGGACTTGATCTGAGACCTGAAGAAAGCTAGGGAAGCCAGGAGGGAGAGATGAAGAGGGAGAGATTTCCAGATATAAAGGGCAGCCAGTGAAAATGCACAGAATCGAGAAATGAACTTGTGTGCATTGTCCTACATTAAAATGTGTGATTTTCAGAAGTCCACATTTGTTAGGATCTTGGCTACCTACATGTAAGAGATCAAAACATGAAAATAAATGGGCATTTGCTGACATACATATCTGAAGGCCTTGTAAAATCTGAAAATATATAGAAAAGAAAAAACCCATCACAGCTATTGTGAAATGAAAACAAGTTATTTTTAACACAAGTTTTTGCTAGAACATATCTTGCTTGCAAAAATTTCTTTCTGTTCTTTAGGCATCCTTCTGGAGCTATATCTAAAGAGCAATTTAAAAATGCTCTTTAGCATTTGTCTGTCACATGTCTATAATCTACATTTATTTAGACATCAATATGGTTAATCCCCAGGAGGGAGTGGGGACACTGGGTTGCCTAAGTATGGGCAAATCAGCCCAGGTTAGAAATGGAGCCTATCAAAGTTCCTTTGTCATTCTATAGATGGATTAGGTGAGATGAGAAGACCCACTCCTCCTCAAAAAAAAAAAAAAAATGAAGTTGAAAATGCAAGGAAATTTACATAATGCCTTTTTACTATGTAAAGGCAAAGGAATATCTGAAGGAGACAGTGCGTGGCTTCTATAAAAGAAAATAAGAATGATTTATTGATAGTAGAGACAGGTAGTTATATAAAATAAATGAATGAGAGAGTGGGTTTTTTGTTTGTTTTTTAGTATAATTTCTCCTAACCTAACAACCTCAAAAAAAAAAAAGAAAAGAAAATATATGCCACATATAGTAATCAAAGATGAATAAAGTAAAAATCTTATGAAATAACATTGTAGAACTAAAATACTTAAAGCTCCCACTCAGCTTTGCCTACCTCACAGGGTGGTATATGTCAGGATCTTGTTTTGGTGAGCCCTATCCCATAATCCCCCAAGTCTTTGACTTGGTCTGAACCACCTACAGCTGGCAAGAAGTAGAAAATATTGATCCTGCCTAGACACACCGAGGCAAGTAGTGTCCTAGGAGAGAGCATGGAAGACTGAGTAGGCATAGAGAAATGAGCTTCTGTACCTAAGGTAAAGGGAACTAGAAACCTGACTGTAGTCAGTTTATGCTGGGCATTGTCCCAGCTGGCACACCATATCACCCAACTAGAGGGAGCTGCCGTGGTTCAGGAAAAAAGATAGAAAATGCAGCACTAGAAGGAAGAGGAACCCAAATAATGAGGAATGAAGCCAGAGACAATGGAATGGGAATCTATGAAAAAGTACCAAAGAACAAAAAATCCAGTTGAGAGTTAGTGGGTATAATAACCCTAGCTCCCAAGTAGGTAAATCAACAGTGACACTCCTAAATACAGAGATCAAAATGAGGAAGAACTTTTTAAAAGCCCAAACACTAAGAGTTTTACCATAAAGGAATGTGAAACAAAAACTCTCAATGATAAAGAAAATTCTCTATATATTCTCTAAGGATCATGGAATAGCAGCAAGAAACTCCAGAATGGTTGGAAAGTATAATAAAACTTTCATAGGAAGGTGTCAGGATAGAAATGAGCTCAGCAATCAAAGGTCTCAAACCAGTTATGGTCCCTTGGGCAGTTTATTTAACTTTGCTGTATTTCTACTATCTTCTCTCATATTTGTCACCTATCTTATATAAATTTTATGATGTTTAAGTGCAATTATGTAGGTTTGCAGAAGGAAGTTATAGAGTATTTTTATTTATGAGGCTACTGTGCTTTCTATTTTACTTTCATCTTAGTGCATTTCTCTAGATCTTATGAAAAACACTCATCTTTGGTTCAAAGAGTATTTGAATTCAAAATTTTAATTTCAAAATGGAACCATTTTTTAAAGAAGTTTATACATACCCACATATACACACATAGTCATGTACATTTTGCCTTAGAAAACTGGAAACAGATAAAACTCTAAGAATATCATGCATATCTGTACATACAGACATTACATGCACCTCAGAGTCTTATTAATGACTTTTCTTTTTTTTGTACATGAGCCATTGCCTCACATCTCTCCCTTAGAATTCTTTTTAAAAAGAAAAAATAGTTAATCAAAGCTAGTCAACAGCATATGTATGATACATATATTTGAATATACATACATATATTTACATCAATTTTCCAGGATGACAAGTGCTGGAATTTCCTCCTTATGCCACAACTTTAAAAGCAGGAATCTAAAAATAAGCCACCAGGCTCCAGGGATGTTAACTTCAGATGAATGTTTTTCTTCCAGGTTAAGGCAAGAGAATGGCATGATTGATTCAATGCCTCAGTGGGAAACAGCATTGAGGCATCAAAAGGAAAAAAATGAAGCCAACCCCAATAACCGTCGATCCAGACACAGATCACGCTCGTATGTGAAATGTTCTAGCTCTTCATGTTAAAAAATGAAAATTGAAAAAGTGTATTATTACATGTTGAACCAATCAGGCTGCTCCATTTCTTTTGCATATGTGTAGTTTTCATACTGGATCAATTCAAACTAATTTATTCCACTGTTTTTCTACTTTTATATATTTATTTGCCTTGGTTTCTGATAGTCACTCTCAGAGTTGGAGAATAGCTAAAACAAACTATCCTCCAGAAAAGAGGAAGACAAAAGAAGATGCTCAACTAAAAAAAAAAAAAAGTGTTTCAATGGAAATATTCCATTAGAATTTAGAATTTAGGATTCCATTAGAGTTTAGAATCAGAAGATCTGTGTTCAAATTCTCGATCTTCATTTACTACTTGTATAACTTAGGGCAAGCCTCTCTGAGTCTCAGTTTCCTCATCTGTTGAATAAGGGGGGTGGATTAGAGAATGCCTGAGATTCTTTCCAACACAGATCTTACGACCTTTTGGTCAAGAAAGGCTATAGGCTTGCTAAACCATACAGTTTGTCACCAGAATTTTTAATGTGTTGTTCCAGACTGAACCAGATGCAAATCTAGTTAAATCCAATTAACATTAACTTAAATGATTTAAATTAACATTAGTAAGCAGGAGTCAATAAATGACAGGGTCAACCAATCCTTGGTTGGTCGTGGCATTGCTAAGTGATGCCGCGGGTGAACACAATTATCCCCTTTCAACAGTGAGATTTCCAATTGCTGAAATTAATTTTCTTTGAACTGATAAAGGAATAGTTTAACTCCTCTCTTGTCCTTTATCTAATTTACATGCCATCTGGGTTTAGAGGCTCACCAAGCATAGTTCTTTGAAATGAATTTAAATTCACCACTTATTCTTTTATGTCCCTAGAATAAATGGTAGGATATCTGGAATTACTTTTGCCAAGTAGGAAAGGGGGGGTGACCCAGATAGCAAAAGAGGTGGCCAGCTGTAGGAAAGTGAATGCTGGGCAGGTAATCAAGAGCCTTGGGCAGAAAGATGTCAGGAGAAAAACTGAGAGGGCTGGACAATATTAAAGAAGCCTAAGTGAAGCTATTACCCTGCATGTCTTTGTAACAGACAGACTTCAGTATAGTTAAATTAGTGGCCAACTGAAGATATGCCATTATTTTCAAAGGGACATTCCTATACTGAGGATTTTCATAATATAAGAATTACTTAATAACATAAGAATTAAGTAACTTGCACTGTGTGAGTTTTGTTTTGTTTTTTACTGAATAAAGTTTTTAGCTCTAAAATCAAACACCACAAAGCAGAAGTGGATGCATGCTTCGATTGTTTTTGACTCCAGAGTAAGAGATTTCTTTATTCAAGTGTGAAAGGATCCCCTTTGAAGTCACCCACAAACAAGAAATCAAGAAAACTTTGAAGGTCCAAAGCTCATGTTTGCAAGGAACTTAGTAGAGATAATATTTTGGTTAACGTATTCTCCTTTCCTAACATGTTTAAAAAGCTTTAAAATCCAGTTAAATTTCAACTTCTAATTCATGTAAGTACATGGAAATGTTAAAAAGAAAAGAAAGCAAAAATAGAAGAACAAGAAAGTCAAATATAATAGCTTGGGGTAAGATAAAGCTATGTAATAAAATGTAACTTAATACATGGAATAAAAATCTTAATGATATTTATCTTATAGCTCAAGTGCGTAGTAGTGCAAGCAGAAAACTAGTGCATTCCTTATTAACCCAGAGCACAATTTAGATTTATTTAAAAGCATGTGTGCACATACACACACATACACACACACACACACACATATGCAAAAAAAATCTGGGAATTGAAAGGAATTGGTATTTGCTTCTTTAGCTTAGGAACTATCCTTTGTCCTGGAATAGTGGACACTCCAAACACAATTTGAACTGGAATATGAGCAACATAAAAGCTTAATAGTTAGAGATAAAATTACTGATTCACTTCAAAAATATCAAAGTGATTCTTAATTGATTAGTCTTCAGTTGTGGGAATGAAAATTAATTACTTTGGGGTTATTAGTTATATTAATTTTGAATCATCTCATAGAACCATAGGTTAAAACTAGGAAAGAATTTTCTGATCATTTAGTCTGTTTAAAGGTGAAGAAACTGAGATCTCGAGATGCTTCTTAATGACTCACTAAAAGTCTACCTAATTTTTATATTAATAGAAACAATGGTGAGGATTCAAGACCACTCCATCTCACTCTCCTATGATCCAAACCACAGTCCAATGAGTCCAGTGATAGTTGGATAATCACAAATATCAGATATCCAGACACTTTTGAAAATTTATAGCAGTTAACAGATAATAATCTTTGCTTCTATCTTTTTTTATCAGATCTTTGATGTCCAGTGCAAACTTTAAACTCTCTTTTTCTGAAGATGGGATAGCTTAGTTGAGTATTAATAAAGGCATATAAGCCAGCAGTGTAAATTAATAGCTACCAGGAAGAGGGAGCTGGGAAAACTACCAAGATGGCAGACAGATGACACTGAACATTCTGCTGAGCTCTCTCATCTCTAAGTTAACAGCAGTTTTCCAATCTCTACTAGCCAGGTGGAACCATCTCTAATTTAGAACAACCTCTGCCTGTGCAGAATTGTAGCATAAAAGTTACCTTGCCAGAAGTAAGCTCCCTACGCAGACAGTGTCATGTGTTCTGCTATCTTGGGAGTTGCACTAACTCGTTTTCCCTTATACCTGTTATTTTACATTAGGTAAAAACAGTTCATGTTGTACCACAGGGTCCACAAAACCAAAATGGTATCTTACTCATTTTACTTCAACTTACAAGTGTTGAGAAGAAAGGAAAAGAAAAGTCATTAGCCTTCTTTTTTCTTTTAGGAAACTAGAAAGAATAAGTCACTTCAGGAAATGCAGTTGTCCTTAAGTAGACTCAAAATACATCCTTAGCATGGACTGCTCATTTGTCGTTCATTTGGGGCCCTAATTTTTGTTTTATTTTGCAGTAATAACTCTTATAGTTAAAATGTTTGTAATCTTTACATAAAGTTCATCAATTCCCCCAAACCTTAGCACCTGCTGTTTTTGCAGTTAAAGGTCTGTACTGACAGTGGGCCAAGTGAAATGCGAGGCTTGTTCGGTTGATTCCTGATTTCTCTGATTACAGGAGAAGCCCAGATATCCAAGCAAAGGAAGAGCTGTGGAAACATATTCAGTGAGTATTGTAACAAAGGTTATCAGACCTGAGTGTTGTTTATAAAGTTTATAGAAGAAAGTCTAGCCAACACTCGGAAAATCCCTGTTGGTGCGCTCCTTATTGTTATTACGGGGATGTGCTAATAAAACAGCCAAAATATGTCATATGCTATTGTGGCTGATATGAGATAGCCCCTAACCACCAGAAAGCCCTGGAACTTTCCAGTCCAGGGTTATGTAACTTGTAAGAGGATGTAAGAGGCCAACCACATCCAAATAAGCGCTGACGAAAACTGTGCATGAGAGAGGCAGACAAGAAACAGAGACAGTCTTGGAGAAAGACAAAGACAGACAAAGACGGTGTTCAGGAAAGATAATCTTCCCCTTTCTTTCTCCTAGAACAAATCTTTGAATTTGAATTAGCATTCATCTATTTTTACATTTGATATTGGAATATGTTTTAACACAGGATAGAAGTGAGCCAATAATGATTAATGCTTTGAGACAATTGCATCATCATAAACTTAGCTCTCTTGCCTATTTCCCTTCCAGGAAAGAACTTGTGGATCCTTCTGGATTGTCAGAGGAACAACTAAAAGATATTCCTTATACCAAAATAGAGTGAGTTTATCCTTGAAATTTATCAAAAGTTTGAGGAATATTTAGTCTTCTAAAGCATTACCCATTGTCTCGTAATTGTTCTAGGGAAAATGAAACTTTAGTCACTTCTGTGAATTTTGTCTTTAACTTGCACTTTAAAGATGAAGGTGATTTTGAGAACTTCCCTTAAAACCAGTAATTCTTGTTTGCCAGGGACATGAATCACTATCTGCTTCTATCAATTGCTTGTTTTCTTTCTTAGGAACAGCTATGTCTTTAAAGACTATAGTGAATTTTTATTACATGGATATTTTATTACATGGATTACAAGGATGCCCAGTAAGATACCCATGTTTCAACATACCAAGCTTACTTCTAGAAGCCTCTTGGGATCCTCTCTATTCAGACATTGTGCAGTGGCAGCATATATTGACTGTCCCTCAAATACCCTAACTACTCAGTTTCTAACTCACTTCCTATGAGCTGCTCCTCCATCCCACCTCAGCCATGCAAAACAATGGTTATATCTTTGATCTTGCCATCATCCATAAATGTACCACCTCTGTATTTAAGAATTCTGAAAGATCCTTGTCCAACCATAATTTGTTGACTTTTAACCTCTCCCTTTTCCTTCCCTTTATAAAATCCTATTCTTTATCTGCACCATGACCTCCAGTCCATTAATCTCTCATTTTCCTCCTAGGCCATCTTCCCTGTACTAGATACTCTCTCCTCTTCTCCCTATCTTGACCCATGATGAATCAATTCAAGTCTACACTGTCCTCCTCTGTTGAATCCTTTACCCCTTTATCATGTCACTGATTATACCCAGGCAAGCCTCAGCCTTGAATCATTCCCACAGTTTGCCACCTTTGTTCCTACACATATGCTTCAAAACAAACATGGATAAAGTCATGCAACTGTTCTGTGTCCATTGTTACGCAAGTTCAACCAGCTCTCACTGCTGCTAGGCACTCCTACTATAGTTCCCTTAACAATTCACTATCCCACTCTCCACAGCAGCTCTTCCAAATTTTTTCATCCCTCTTACATCATCCTATGACTCCATCCCACCCCCCTTTCAGCTGAAAATCTTGACTCATATTTTGCAGAAAAAATTGAGGCCATTCACTATGAATTCCATCTTCTCTTTTCCTTATCTCTTATCATTCAGATACCTTCTGCCACTATCTCCTCCATTACCTCTGTGTCATGTAATAAAATGACCTTACTCCTTACCAAGAGAAACCCCTCTACTTCAAGTGATCCTATTCCATCCTATCGCCTACAACAGATTGCCTCCTCTGTCATCTTTACTCACTTATTTCCAATGCCTGCCTGTGTATTGGTTCCTTCCTTACTGCCCACAAACATGCCCGTAACCCATCCTGAAAAACACTGACTTAATCCTTCCACTCTGACTAAAATTCGTTCTATGCTCCTTCTTTTGTACCTACCTTCTGGAAAAGGCCATATACAGTAGGTGCCTACACTTTCTCCCCTCTTACCCTCTTTTTAACCCCTTACAATCTGGCTTCAGATCTTATCATTCCACCCAGACTGCCCTCTCCGAAGTTACCAGTGATGTCTTAGTTGCCAAATCCAATGGTCTTTTCTCAAACCTCAAACTCCTTGTGCCCTTTGACACTGTTGATCATCCTCTCCTCCTTGATAGTTTTCCTCTCTTTCAGGATAAGGATACCACTCTCTCTCGATTCTTTTCCTCCCTGTCTGACAGTCTTTCTCTCTCTGCTTTGCTGGATCCTTTTCTAGATCATGTCCTCTAACCATACGTATCCCTCATGGTTCTGTCTTACGTCCTCTTCTCTTCTCCCTTTACGCTACTTCAGCTGGTGATCTCCTTAGCTCCAGTAATTACTGTCTCTATGCTGATGATTCTCAGATCTACCTATTCTACTCTAATTTCTCTGCTAACCTCCAGTTGTGCATCTTCAGCTGCCTTTCGGGTATCTCAACCTTGCTGTCCCATAGCTATCTTAAACACAATGTCCAAAAACTCATTATCTTTTCCCCTAAGCCCCTATTACTATAGAAGGCAACACCTTCTGACCAGTCCCTAAGGCTTGCAACTTAGGAAGCATCCTAGAGTCCTCACTATCTCTGACACTGCCCCTGTACCAGGTTGTTGTCACAGCTAGTCAATTTTAACTTTGCAGTATCTCTCAATACACCCCCTCCTTTTCTCTTCTGATATTTTCATCATTCCAGTACAAGCTCCCATCATCTCACACCTGGATCATTCCTGCTGGTGACCTGGCTTAAGTTACTCCCCATTCCAAACAATCCTCCATTCAGCCACTAAAGTAAAGTACAAGTCCAACCATGTTCAACCTCCTACTCATTAACTCCAGTGACTCTCTGTTATTTCCAACATCAAATATAAAATGCTCCTTTTGGCCTTTAAAGACCTTCATAACCTAGCATCCTCTTGCCTTTCCAGTCTTCTTATACCTTACACCCTGACAGATGTTCTTCAATCCAATGACACTGGACTCCTAGCTGTTCCACAAACAAGTCACTGTATTTCTCTACTTGGAGTATTTTCTGGCTTTCCCTATTCCTGGAGTATTTTCTCTCCTTTGCTCTGACAACTGACCTCCCTGGCTTCCTTTAAATTCCTTTTAAAATCCCATCTTTTACTGAGAGTCTCTCCCAATCCCTCTTAATTCCAGGGTCTTGCCTCTGTTAATTATTTCCTATTTATCCTGTATATAGTATATAGTTTGCTTTGTACCTATGTTTCCATGTTGCCTCCTCCATTAGATTGTAAGTTCTTTGAGGACAGGGACTCTTTGCATACCCAGCTCTTCAAACCGTGCTGGGCATACTGTAGGCACTTAATAATGCTTACTGATTGGTGCTTTGACTTTTTGATTGATTGAGGCCAGATATGAATTCAGGTCTTCTTGATTCTAGGTCCAGGGTTCTATCAACTGCACTACCTAGCTGCCATATACCACACTTTTTCAGTCATTCCTTAACTAATAGATACCCTCTTAGGTAAACTTTCATATGCCTCTCCAAGTGTATAGTCAAAATAGGCACCTAAAGAGTATAAAATTGAAGAGTGATTGCTGCCTATGTACTCATTTGGCATATTTGATTTAGCACATTCTCCCCCAAATTTTCTTTTTCCTCCTAAATTTCCAACATTATCTGAATTATGGATAATATATAATTAAGGTTTAAATCCTGTCTTTGCCACTTACTAGCTATGTGACCTTGGGCAAGTCACTTTACCTTTCTGGACCTCAGGGTGTTTGACTAAACAGTCTCTAAGATTCTTTCTTTCCAACTCTAGATCCTAGGATCCTCCCTCCACCCCTAACACTGCCTACCCCATTCCCTCTGTTATCTCTTGAGAATATCAGACCCCAAAAAGTGAATATGAGGGACTTCTACTTATATTCACTTCTGAGCACCAACTTTTCCCTCACTTCCTCACAAACTATATTTTTTCTTTTATTATTATTTCCTTCATGAAACTCTTTGCTTGGATAATTAGAAATGAATCTTTTTCCTATCAAGCAATGAAAATTGGCAAGACCTTTATTGGCTAAATTTCTTTTTTGTCTGGCTAATTAGCAGGTAAGTCTGTTGTCTCTGATCTGAGTGTCATCCTGGTCTATGTTGTAGATGCATTCTTGAAATTTTATTTTTAATTGATGCCCTTTATTTTTATTTTACATTAATTTCCAAACAGATCCCTCTCTTCTACTCAAAAACCTTCCCTGTAACACAGATTTTAAAAGAAAAAAGCTCAAAAATCAACTAACACATAGATTATCTGATATAGTTCCCCAACTGCAAGGCAGGGAAGAAGGTGCATTTTCTCAGTTCTTCTCTGGCTCAGTCACTGTAATTACATGGCTTTCAGTTTCAATTTCTTCTCTCCATTTACGTTGTTGTCATTGTTTTTCCAGTTCTGCTTACTTCACTCTGCATCCATTTATATAAATAGTCCTATGTTTCTTCGAATCCTTTATATTCCACATTTCTTATGATGCACTGAATCTATATATGCATATAAATTTTAAAGATTATATAAATTACACATTATATCATTTATATTATATAAATCTGTAAAGATTTCATGTTTCATCCATATGTGTCTGTAAAAATGCTTCTTTTAAAATATTTATTTATTTTTAGTTTTCAACATGCATTTCCACAAGATTTTGAGTTCCAAATTTTCTCACCATCTCTCCCCTCTCCCCACCCCAACACCATGCATTCTGATTACCCATTCCCTTGATCTGTCCTTTCTTCTATCACACTCCCTCCCTTCCCTTATCCCCATCTTCTCTCTTTTATTGTAGGGCAAGAGAGATATCTATACCCCATTACCTATATTTCTTATTTCCCAGTTTCATACAAAACCAGTTCTCAACATTCATTCCTAAAGCTTTGAGTTCCAACTTCTCTCCCTTTCTCCATCCCCATACATCCCCACTGTGAAGGCAAGCAGTTCAGTATAGGCTATACATGTGTAGTTATGCAAAAGACTTCCATAATAGTCATGTTGTGAAAGACTAACTATATTTCCCTCCATCCTGTCCTGTCCCCCATTTATTCTATTCTCTCTTTTGTCCTTGTCCCTCCCCAAAATTGTTTACTTCTAATTACTCTCTCCTCCCATTAGCCTTCCCTTCAATCATCCCTCCCACAGTCCACTTCTCCCCTTCTTTTCTTTTATTTACACTACTTTCCTGTAGTGTTAAGATAGATTTTCATACCAAATTGAGTGTGTGTATTATTCTCTCTTTAAGCCAAATGTGATGAGAGTAAGCTTCACTTTTTCCCCTCTCACCTCCCTATTTTCCCCTCCATTGAAAAAGTCTTTTACTTGCCTCTTTTATGAGAGATAATTTTCCCCATTCCATTTCTCCCTTTTTCCTCCCAATATATTCCTCTCTCACCTCTTAATTTTATTTTTTTACATATCATCCCTTCCTATTCAACTCACCCTGCGCCCTCTGTCTATATATATGTAATCCCTCCAACTACCCAAATACTAGAAAAGTTTCAAGAGTTAAAATGTTATCTTTCCATGTAGGAATGTAAACAGTTCAACTTTAGTAAGTCCCTTATGATTTCTCTTTCCTGTTTACCTTTTCATGCTTCTCTTGATTCTTGTGTTTGAAAGTCAGATTTTCTGTTCATCAGGAATGCTTGAAAGTCCTCTATTTCATTGAATGATCACTTTTTTTCCCTGAAATATTATACTCAGTTTTACTGGGTAGATGATTCTTAGTTTTAATCCTAGTTCCTTTGACTTCTGGAATATCATATTCCAAGACCTGCAATCCCTTAATGTAGAAGCTGCTAGATCTTGTGTTATCCTGATTGTATTTCCAAAATACTGGAATTGTTTCTTTCTAGCTGCTTGCAATATTTTCTCTTGACCTGGGAACTCTGGAATTTGGGTACAATATTCCTAGGAGTTTTTCTTTTCAGATCTCTTTCAGGAGGTGATTGGTGGATTCTTTCAATATTTATTTTGCCCTCTGGTTCTAGAATATCAGGGCAGTTTTCCTTGATAATTTCATGAAAGATGATGTCTAGGCTCTTTTTTCATCATGGCTTTCAGGTAGCCCCATAATTTTTAAATTGTTTCTCCTGGGTCTATTTTCCAGGTCATTTTTTTTTTGTCCAATGAGATATTTCACATTATCTTCTATTTTTTCATTCTTTTGGTTTTGTTTTATAATTTCTTGGTTTTTCATAAAGTCATTAGCTTCCATCTGCTCCATTCTAATTTTTAAAGAACTATTTTCTTCAGTAGTTTTTGAACCTCTTTTTCCATTTGGCTAATTCTGCATTTTAAAGCATTTTTCTCCTCATTGTCTTTTTGGACCTCTTTTGCATTTGAGTTAGTCTATTTTTAAAGGTGTTATCTTCTTCAGCATTTTTGGGGGTCTCCTTTAGCATGATGTTGACTTGCTTTTCTTGATTTTCTTGCATCACTCTCATTTCTCTTGCCAATTTTTCACCCACCTCTCTTACTTGATTTTCAAAATCCTTTTTGAGCTTTTCTATGACCTGAGACCATTGCAAATTTATTTTGGAGGTTTTGGATGAAGAAGCCTTGATTTTGATGTTTTCCTCTAATGGTATACTTTGTTCTTCCTCATCAGAAAGGATGAAGGAAAATACTTGTTCACCAAGAAAGTAGCTTCTTATAGTCTTATTTTTTTCCACCCTTTTTTGGGCATTTTCCCAGCCATTTACTTGACTTTTGAGTCCTTTGTCAAGTAGAGAATATACTCTAGGGACTTGTGAGTTCTCAGTTCCTCCAAGGTGGCACAATCAGGGGAGAGGAGTTTACTTCTCTCCCAGCCTGCACTCTTGTCTGGGAGCAACCACAAGCTTTTCTGCCCAGGATCTGTAAGTAGGGTTCCTTCTCCACAATGGCCTCCAATTCTAACATGCCAGTGCTCTTCCTCACTCCAGGGCTGCAACTCAGGGCTGAGATTCAGATCAGCAGCTTGATTCCCCCAGGGTCTTTAGGCCGAGGGCTCCAAAAATGGATGCTGCAGTTATCTGGGCCTCTGTCTAAGGCAGGATCCTACTCCCTTCTCATCCAGGTGAAAGAGCTTTCTCACTGACCTTTAAAGCTTTCTCTGGAGTTTGCTGGTTGAGGAATCTGGGAACTGCAGCTGCTACTCAGAATTCTGTGCCCTGAAGCCTGCTCCAGTCCTGACCCTGCTGTGCCATGGTCAAGGCTGGACTGCACTTCATGCGCTGGGCTCTGCTCTGAGCCTGATGAGATAGGCCTTTCCTGTCAGCCTTCCAAACTGCCTTGGGCTGGAAATCTCTTTCACTCTATCATTTTGTGGCTTCTGCTGCTCTAGAATTTGTTTAGAGTCATTTTCGCAGATACTTTATGTGCTTTGAGGGGAGGGCTACAGCAGACTCATTCTTATACTCTGCCATTTTGGCTCTGCCTCCAAGAATACTTCTTTATAATTAACATTTGAAACCTAAATACTTTTTAAAAGATAGAAAATATCAGTGCTTTAAAATTCTCAAAGTTACACTCCTTTGAAAATCAGAAGAGAAATATCAGTTGTAAAGTCATAAAAATTCTTTCTGGCATCTGTCTAGTTGTTTATTTTCATGAATTCATATTGCTTTTTCAGGACTCAAGGTGACCCAGTTCGTATTAGGCATTCTCACTCTCCTCGAAGTTACCGCCAGTACCGCAGATCCCAATGTTCAGATGGAGAGAGATCAGTTCTGTCTGAAGTGAAGTAAGTGTGTTGGTCTGATCACAGTCATACTGTCATGAGCCCATCTGGGCTCAATGTTGGGTGGATTTTAGTAGTCCATTAGTTTGCAAAGTCTTTAGAAGATTATGGAACCAGACCCTGAGTCAGAGACATCTCTGGGGGTAGGAGTGAACTATAAGCCTATGCCATCCTATAATGAATGCCTTTACCAGTTTGAGAGAAGTGGTTTTGATTTCACACTTAAAACATATCCATAATCCAGCCATTCATATTTATCAGTGAATAGACAAACTAATAAACAAACTTTGAAGTGGGTCTAAAGATTTTAATAAGAATTAAATACACTGTGAGGCAGAACAGCTTAGTAGAAAGAACTGTGATAATTGTGTTGTTCCCTACTCAAATTAATCCACATTTACTCAATTTATTGTGATTTTATGGGTATTAGTGATAATGAATTAAGCAGAAGAGAATTGAATGTTATAAATGTTAATGCTGTTAGGATAAGAGTTATGTATGGTAGGACTAAATAACCTCTTATGTATTAATAATATCATTGTAGGCAATAGGATAAAATTATATGACTATTATAGAGCAGAACATTACATTTGACCCTCATATTTGTCTTAGCAGCATCAACACCCATTACCCCTATGAATCATTGCCATTGCTCCTTTCACCTACCACTTAATTCCTAGGATGCCATTGACCAAAACACAGGTCATTTGATTTTCTATGAGAACCTCTGTATAGATGGCAGGTGGAATGCCTTTACCAGGAAAAATCTGACTCAAAAGCTGCTGACAAAGTGATTAATATACGTAACTAACTTAAACTTGGTCCTACTCTGCTTCATTCACTAATATAATCACTGGTCATTTGAGTAGAGGGTATCAAAATTATCTTCACAGTTTTTTCTACTAAGCTGCTCTATCTCACAGTGTTTTTATTTCTTGTTCTTCAGTCATAGAGTTTTCCCCAATTCGGGTGTTAACCAGTCCTGAAACTGTACTGCCTCATCCCATTTTTAGTGCTGTTTCAAGGAACTAG
The DNA here is from genome assembly GCA_023548195.1 of Bettongia penicillata ogilbyi. NCBI lineage: Eukaryota > Metazoa > Chordata > Mammalia > Diprotodontia > Potoroidae > Bettongia > Bettongia penicillata. Next base: position 2,296,084 of record JAJHZJ010000545.1, on the reverse strand, counting down.
CACCCAAAAGAAGTGGGCCCCTGATCACAAGGAAGATCTTGGACTCAAGGACCTCAGGACTTCTAGTGACTTAGAAATGCTTGGGATGCTTTTTGTTCTCACAGAAATCTAGACTGGAAGGGGAAGACTTGGACTTCAGCATCAGCTCTGCTGATGGACTGTGTGCACTTTTGATCCATTTCTTTAACATTTTTCTAAAAATATAAACCTGAAGTGAGGATAAGTGGTCAAGCTCTTGTTTTTTCCTCAGTCTAAATCTTTGGAAAGGAAATTCAGGCAAAGTAGGATAATGGGAAAAGCACTGGACTAGGATAAGGGATTTGGGTTCTAGACTTGACTTTACCCACTAAATTTGTCTGATAATCATATTTTTTATCTGTAAAATAAGGTTATTATAGATTAGTTGTCCTCAGACTTTTCCATGGGTAGGGGAAGGACATAGAACTCTTCAGTTTAAACAAAACTTTGACAGAACCCTTGCAATAAAATCATTTAAAAATTATTTTAAATGACTATTAACAAACATCAAAAGACTCATTTAAAAAAACAAAACAGAAACTTGGAATGTTTCGGGATTCCTTGCAGCATAGTTTGAGAAACACTAAGGTCCCATCCAGCTTCAACTCTCTATGATTCTAGTTTCCAGTCATTAATTTAAAACTGAATTTATTTCTATAGTGCAAAGACTGATCTTGTGCCACCACTTCCTGTGACTCGGTCTTCAGATTCACAGTGTTTTACTGGTTCTACTTCCTATCAGGTTAGTAATGATGTAGTGTTTTTTTTTCTTATGTACAGTTGTTTTGTTTTTTTTTCAAATTCTAAAGGACAGCAAATAAAATGAGCACTTCTATTTACAAAGTAGACCTGAAAATGAGGATAATGGATGAAATTACATCTGTTTATATGGTTTGCCTTTCAAGTAGAATTCAGTACATAACTTTTAAAGCTATCTAGCTTATCTATGATACTTCCAGCCTTCCTTCTTTTCTCTTCTGTGTATTATAAAATAAGGTGCATTGATTGACCTCCTTTTCTTTTTTGTTGTTCTTGGGGTTATTTTGGGCACCTCTATGTTCTTTTCCCCTTCTAGCCCATACCCCGAAATTGTAAAAAAGGAAACAGAAACTTGGTAATAAATATACATATTCAACCAAATTTCCACAGTAGCCATGTCCAAAACTTCATTCTATACCTTGAATCTATAACCTGTCAAGAGGTAGGCTGTATGGAATTGTGGTTGGTCCAATATAGTTCTTTATTTTTTCAAAACTGCTTTTCTTTACAGTGTTGTTGTGATTGTATAAATTTTCATCCAATTCTGCCTACTTTACTCATCAGTGCGTCATTTCTTAGTGTACAACAATATTCTATTATGTTTATATATCACATATTCAGCCATTTGATGAACATTCACTTTATTTCTTGACCATGCTTGTCACAAAATGTTACTATAAACTTTTTTTTGTTTATAAGTTCCTTCTCTTTCATGTACTTGAAATATATAATTAGTAGTGCTATCTTTAGGTCCTGTCCTTTCCCTTTCCTCTTTCCTCTCCCTCTGTCCATATAGAATATAATACCCTTTACCTGCAGGTGCTCTGCCCAAAGGAATGCAAATTTTTAATGTAAACAAATTAGAGGTCTTCTCTGAGCATGAACAGTTTGTTGCTAACTTGGAGGGAAAGTTGAGGCAACACATGGTTGACAACAGTGGAGCAGAAAAGGAGTGGGAAGCTTTCAGAGATTTGGTGTACAGCACTGCATTTACTCATCTGGGTCAGAGCACTTGTTAATTACGAAGACTGGTTTGATGAAAATGATGGGGAAATTCAGAAGCTGCTAAATGAAAAAAGAGAACTCCACAGGGTTTGCCAGCAGAATAATTCATCCATCTCTAAGAAGGCAGCATTTAATTCCATCAAAAGTGAAGTACAAACAAAGCTTAGAGAGATGCAGGATTACTGGCTCAGTAAGAAAGAAGATGAAATTCAGTTATATGCTGATAGTAACATTTCAAAGTGCTTTTATGATTCCATGAAAGCTATTTATGGAACAAAAACCTATGGTGCTGTACAACTACTCAGTGCTGATGGAGCTATATTGATTAATGATAAGGACATGATCCTAGAGAGATGGGCTGAACATTTCCATAGTATTCTCAACAGACAATCAATGCTGAGGCCATTGACCTTTTACCCCAGGTTGAAGTCAATCCCTCCTTAGCTGAATTTCCAACTGAAGAAGAGGTTTTGAGGGCCATTAGGTTCCTTTCATGTGGCAAAGCAACTGGTGCTCATTCTCTTCCAGCTGAGATTTACAAGGTAGGGGGACCATTGCTCATAGAAAAGCTGACTGAAATTTTCCAGGTTATATGGCAAGAGGAGGTTACCCCCAGGAGTTCAAGGATGCTTCCATTGTCCATCTCTTTAAAGGTAAAAGGAATAAATTATCTTGCGACAATCACAGGGGGATCTCTCTCTTAGTTATTGCTGGCAAGATTCTTGCTAGAGTCCTCCTTTAATAGTCTGCTCCTTCACCATGAAGATGGTCATCTACCTGAGAGCCTGTGTGGCTTCAGAAAGGGCTGAGGAACAGTCAATATGGTGTTTGCTGCCTGACAACTCCAGGAGAAATGCCAGGAGCAGAGGTCTGTACACTACTTTTATAGATCTGACCAAGGCCTTTGACACTTATTTGTGAGGGCTTAAGGTTGAAATCAAAAGGGATTGGATGGAAAAATAGAGATCAGGACTGTGCACTAAATATAGGTTTTTCCAATGAATTCAAAGATAAGAGGAGAAATCTATCCATATCAAATTTGGTGGTCAGTCTACCCAAGATGCTGATAGGGAAAGGAGTAATAGGATCTCAGAAAGCAAAAAAATTCTTACTGGCTTGTGTGAGCAGAAGTATAATAAACCATGATGTGTGTTCATCCTTCATTGCCGAAGAAGACCATGACATCAGAGAAATAACGACATGACTTGCACTTTGTTTTAAGTGAGGGAGAGCTGTGCAGGTCACCAACCTCACTTCTCCTCCAGAGCCATCCGAATCCAGGGACTAGATATTCATCAGAATGACTGGAGATGAGCCAGGATGAGGCAGTTGGGGTTAAGTGACTTGCCCAAAGTCACACAGCTAGTGAATGTCAAGTATCTGAAGTGAGGTTTGAACTCAGGTCCTCCTGACTGCTGCACTGGTGCTCTCTCCACTGCACCACCTAGCTGCCCCTACAGGGCAATTGTACTGACCTCATGCTGTATGCCAATGAAACATGGACAGTCTACCAGTGCCATGCAAGGAAACTGAATTGTTTCCATTTGAACTGTTTTAGGAAGATTCTGAAGATCGCCTGGCAGGATAAGGTACCAGACACTGAGATCCTTGCTCAAACTAAACTGTCAAGCATTCATACTCTGCTTCAGAGAATGCAGCTCCGATGGACTGGCCACATTGTTCAAATGCAAAATGTACACTTTCCATAAAGACTATTTTCTGGAGAACTCGCATGGGGCAGGCAATCACACGGTGGTCAAAAGAAGCGAAACAAGGACACTTTCAATGTCTTTCTCAAGAACTTTGGATTTGATTGTACGACATGGGAAACACTGGCACAGTACCACTCAGCATGGTATGCCCACATCAGAAAGGGTGCTGTGCTCTATGAACAAAGCAGAATTGAAACAGCACAAAGGAAATGTAAGATGCACAAATTTGGAGTATCCACCCCAAATGTTCACACGGACTATCTGTGCCCAATCTGTGATAGAGCATTCCAGGTTCATATTGGTCTGATCAGCCACAGTCATAAACATTGAAACTTACTTCATCATGGTCATGTCATTTTGGTCCTCTTTGAGAATGAAGGACAACAGCCATACCCTTACCTGCAGGTGCTCTGACCAAAGGAAGGTAAATTTTGATCGCTGAAACATGGAAACATGACAAGGTATCTTGGGATTTATGAGCTAGTCTTTTCTCAAGGACCATGCCTTAAACCCAAATCATTCTGGTTCTCATGGATTGGCCAACAAAAGGTCCTAGCCCAAGCCTGCCTTGGTCATTGTTTGAGCCCTGATTGACTCAAAGTGAATGTAAAAGAGCATTTGTTTCTGTTTTGGCCAGAAACCCTGAGGGTCTTCCTCACTTAAATCCAATTCATTTGCATGTTATGGCATCACCTCCCTGATGTCATGGTCCTCTTCCAGGACAAAGGACAAACATCAATCTTCAGATCAAAGGATATGTAGTTTAGTGAGTTGGAGACTTTGGTCAGAATTACCTTCCAAAACAACTAGAAAAAGAACCAAGAGTTCAATATTATGCTGTTTTTTTCAGAGCCCCTCCAACTATTACCATTTTTCTTTCCTAATATCTTTGCCTCTAGTAAGCATCAGAGTCAAATCAATTTGCATCTCTAATAATTGGTGATTTGAAAATTTTTTCATATGACTATTGATAACTTGAATTTCTTCTTTTGCTAACTACCTGTTCATATCATTTGATTATCTATTAGGGAATGGTTCTTATTCTAAAGTATTTGAATTAGTTTCTTACGTCTTAGATGATAACTTTTGTTAGACAAAGCTGCTTCAAAATTTTTTTTCTCCAGTTAATTTTCCTTCTAATTTTCACTCCTTTGGGTTTGTTTTTACAAAAACTCTAATTTTATGTAATCAAAATTGAGCAAAATCGTGTTTTTCAGTTGGATCTAACTCTTCATGACCCCTTGGGAGGGTGGGAGTCTTTGCAAAAGTACTAGAGCAAATAGTTGCCCATGGTCACACAGCTAGTGTCTGAGGTCTTCACATCACACAGATAAATAAAACTAGGCTTTTGGCTTGTGAGGTTTTTTTAAAGCAATAAAGTTGCCTAGTATGACTAAGCTGAGAAAAAAAAGGAAAATAGCAAGGCACTCCAGTGTCTTTGCCAAGAAAAAACCCCAAATGGGATCAAGAAGAGTTGGACATGACTGCAGTGACTGAACAATGAAATGCTATTATGCAATAAGGAATTAGGAATTCATAGAGGTATATAGAAAGATCTGTAAGAATTTAGTGCAATAAGCAGAACTAAACCAAAAAGTACAATAGGCACAGTTTTAATGAAAATTAAAAGTTCACTGATGAAATGAAAATTAAACTGAGGAACTGAAATGAATCAAGTATGGCCCAAATCAGATAATGAAACATGCCCTCAACTTTCTGCAGCGTCACGGACTGCTATGGCAAAACGCTGCATATAATAATTTCAGATGAAATTATAATATTAGGAGTTATTGTGCAACTGGCTTTTTTTGTTGTTACTGGACAATTCACTTAATACCTTTGGACCCAATGTTTTCTCCACTGTAAAAGAGTTGAATTCAATACTCTATGGTCCTATAATCTAAAGTTTCAATATCTCTCCCCATCCCAGTGGTGAGGGACAGAATAGTTCTGCAAATTACTCTAATGTGAAAATAACCAAAAAAAAAAAACCTACTAGATGTTCCCCTAACTCAATATTCCACATCCATCTGTGTATTTCCATAAACTATCTTCCCCCATACATGGAATGAAATACTTCATCATCAGAAGTATCAGAAATCTTCAAAGCTGTCTTTGGGTGCCACCTACAGGATGAAGTTGCCATATATATCTATGTATATTATAAACCCTCAATAAAAAGAAAGCACCTTGAACACAGAAACTTTCAGTTCTTTGCACATAGTAGGTGGGGTGCTTGCTTTCTGTGAACTATTCAGCCTTCTCACTAGTCATCCCTACATCCCCAGTAATCATCTTGTTTTACCTTGCCTGAAATGGTAAAGCAGAGGCAAGGGAGGATGAGTCAGCTGCACTTAGCTGACTGACGAAACTGATGATAGACCCAAACTAGTATGCTACCAGGATCAAAGTTTGTAGTTTTATGATGTCAGACACACATGCTCTAAGGAACTCCTTTGGCTCCCAATCCCTTCTAGGACCAAATACAAAATATTATGTATGCTCAAATTCTTCATAACCAAGTCCCCTGCTATCTTTCCAGACTTCTTACACTTTACTTTCCATCTTCCAAACTGTCTCCTTGCCATTCCACAAACAAGCTACTCCCACCTGAGCATTTTCTCTGATTTCCTCCACATCTGGAAAGCTCTCCCTCATCATCTCCATCTACTGCTTTCCCTAGCTTCAGGTCCCAACTAAAAATCCCATTTATAGGAATTCTACTGGGAGCCTTTCTCAAGCCCTAATTCTAGTGCCTATCTCATATTTTCTGTTTATAACTTATTTGCTTGTCTCCATTAGATTTTAAGCTTGAGGGCAAGACTTGTCTTTTGCATCTTTTTGTATCCTTGGCAGTTGAACAAATGCAGGAATCTCTTCTATGTTATACTTATATCTGAACATTCAGTTGCAGAGATGTCATGATCTAACAAGGCACCCTATTCCACTTTTTAAAAAATTATTTTTAATCATTTATTCTCTCTCCTTTCCAATTGCTCTATCACCAGTTGAACGATGAAAAAGAAAACCACCATAAGATATTGAAGATTCAGGTGGTTTGACTTCCCTGTATTTCTAAGTATGAGAAAACTAGATAAAATGGGTACTGGAATCCTTGCAGTTGAATTTGGGCAGATTCCTGTTTCACGTTAAACAGGGAGTGGGAAGTATTTCTCACATGTACCATCCACAAATGACCCATTATTATATACTGGAGATGTCAGAGAAAGATATAATTTCAGAAAGATCAACTAGTCCATCTAGCCTTCTTCATACAGGAAGTGAGGCCTAGAAAGGTGAAATAATTCACTGTAATGTAAGACTTCAATTCATCTCCATGTAAACTCTTACACTGCCCCCTCCCCTACCCCGTTGGTTGATATAAAATTTACAGCATCTACCAAACTATACATATACCTTATCCTTTATTCTACTTTTATTCCCCAACTATTTTTACTGCTTCTTGCCCTCCAGAGGTGTCCTATTTGACACCTGATTTACAATTGCTGTTTATGTCCAATTCATAAATCACTTTCATGTGTTGAACCTTCCCTTTATATTAATTGCTCACTTAGCCTGTACAGTAAGGTTATCCCATTCTCTTAAAACGGATTAACACTGAAAAACATTTTCCTTAAATTGCTTGCACCGTGCTTGATATATGAAGAAAAATCTAATTTATGCATTTAATTTTCAGCATTGTTTCAAACTTCTTTTTCAGATTAGAATCGGGTCTAAAGACAGCCTCATACAAGAAAAACCTCAAATATCTACAAGCAACTTGGATGGAAAACACAGCACAAAAATAAAGACCATACAAACATCCCGCTTCAAAATAGACACTTGATCTGTGACAAAGTACCAGTATTGTTCCTTTGAATTTGTAAATTATGAAAGATCTTTAAATGTTATGTTTTGGTTTAAAGGCCTGAGAGATAATTCCTAAGTTGAGAAGACTGTTCCACTGTGTATCATCAAGGCCAGATGCTTCAGAAACGGTCCCTCTGCTACACCCTAAATTCTTCTGGGCTTTTCTACCAACTTAAAACTTAACTTACAACTGAACAAGGAACTATCTTGTCCTTTTTAATTTGTAGTCCCCAAACTTAGAAACATAGTCTTAAATGTTAATTTAATCTTCACAGGCTCTTTATAAATCATTTATTTTATCCAAAAATGTCAATTTGTGCCCATTAAGAAGTCATACTGGCTTCTTACAACGGAGTACTAGCTATGAATTTTAGGGCATTGTTGATTATAATCAAAATCAAAGTCCCTTTTCATTAATAGTTATCTCTCAGAATAGGGATTGGGCCTAACACAAATGCAACAGGGAGGGGAAAGGAGTAGAGAGGGACCATACCTTAGTCAGGGAATCAGAACACCTAGGTTACTAAACAGCTTGTATACCTTGAGGGTGAATCAGGCAATTTTGGGGGGCCTATTTCTTCATTAAAAAAAAAAAAGTTGCTTCTCAGGAAAGTGCCTTTTACTATCAAGACAATAAGGGAAAGAAAGGGGCTTGAAGACAAGCTGTTTTACATATATTTTTAATATACAGAATCCACACCAAACAAGGGATAAAATTACAAACACCAACTGTGCCCTGGTGGAGAGCTCAATAATCTAAAGTCACCACTTATCACCCAAGTCCAAAGCCATAAAAACTTTTTGTCCATGAAGATCTTAGATTACTTGTGGAGTTCCACGTTAAGCAACTTCTTTGGAGATCCAATGTATGAAAAAGGATTACAGTCCTAAAAGGAAGAAAAAAATGATCTTAATAGTCACATTACTTGAGGCTAGAAACCTATTCTAGTATGACCTAGTATTCACCAAGGTGGTGAATTTGCATGGAATTCACTTAAATCACACACCAAGTATCCAAGCAAGAGCTGGAACCCAAGTTTCCTGGAAAAGCATGTTCTGCATGGTGGTTATAACACTCAACCCCTATGAAACAAATGTTTTATGAACTACACATGGGAGATTTGGACACATAATCCAATGCTATCTAAAAAAGTCATTCAAAACAAAGCTACCTACTGTAGTCTGGTTTGGCTAAACTGTATGTGGGGTATTGAAATAAAGCCAGGGGAAAACAAAAAGTGGGCATGGGCTATGAGCACTGAAGGAAAACAGAAGGGGAGAACAAAATCCTCACGAAGAACTTGAACTAGGCTAAGTAGGAACAGGAAAAGCATTTATGGCAAAAGACACCTTAAAAGAAGGTGGACAAGATTTAGTGACTGATCAGATATAAACAGGAATAGCTCTAATGGGTAGGTAAAATTGAGTGAGAAAGACAACTGCAAAATAGGAAAGGGAGTAAAAGGCAAAGCAGGATATAAAAACAAATATAGGATATGCTAGGAAACGGCTTCTCAAAGAGCTGATAAATGAGTAGAGAAGCAATTGATGACAAAGCTGTATAGAAAGGGATCAAGCAGATTATGACAATAACCCAAGGAAACAATTCCCATCAAAAAGATAAAAAAAAAAAAACCCATACCTTAGTTACTTTAGGAGTCCACAAAAATGCTGACAGCAGCTGCTGGTTCTGGTTTTTGCGTCCTGGCTCATTTCACCTAAACAGAAGCAATGAAAGGTAAAGGAATAATACACATTATGGCTCTAAGAGTAGAAGCCTCCTCTTCAGCGTCCTACACAACGTCTTCATACTTCGGAAGTATAACTTGTCACTTATACCGCACACTTGTCAATGGAACAAAAATTCCAAGGCAAGAGGAAAGGCTGCTAAGTATTTTATTTCTGCCTTTTTTGACACCACATCCACTAGCGACCAAAGTGAACGGGCAACACAAAAGGCAAATAGCCTACAATCCATCTACCCAACACCTGTTAAGCGTCAAAGGGTACAGACTCACATCCAGAAATACTCTCCTACATAGAGACAGAAATGGAATTATTTGGCTTAGAACGTTTTTTCTCTGGGGCAAAATAAAACAACAAAATAAAAGCTGAAAAATTCCAACCAGCTCAACATTCCATGACTTAAGGAGTTTTAATCAGTTAAATCTGCTTTTTGGGGAGACGTCACGGCTGACTCACAGAGTGAAAGGGTTTCTGGAACGTGCTCGACTCCGCTTCTCGCCAACTTCGGGCCTAAGGAAGGACGTTAACAACTCCATCCGTGGGAACGCCGGCAATCGAGCCCTCCTTCCCACTCGCCGAGCGTCCCGACTCCAATTTATTTACATCCGGTCTCCGGACTTCGCTGAAACTCGTTCTAACTTGCTTTCCTAATTAAGTTTCCTGGGCAAGCACTTCACCTCCGAGGTCGGTAAACGTGTTGATGGTCTAACACTAAACAACGCGGTTTCCCTGCGCACACTTCCCCTCCCCCCCGCCGCCCCGGGGCAGTTAAACACGGGCGCCTCTCCCCCACATTCGAATGGTCCGGCAGGGCCGGGAGGTTTCTCTTTGACATCAGAAGTGATTTAATAAATTAAACGTTCGTTGAATAATGACCAAGTTACGTGCTTCCCGCCTCTAACTTCCTTTCACCCCAACCACCACGTGTTAGTAAGAGGGCCTCCAAGGCCGCGTCCTCGCTAACCGGGCAGCACCGTGAGGGGAGGAGGGCGCGAAGGAAGACTCCCCAGGCCGGGCCCAGGCCGCGCATGCGTAGCCACGCGACGCCGCCGGAGCGCGCACGCGCAGACAGGGAACGGGGCTGCGGACGCAGGGAGACCCACCATGGCCCGCAAGGCCAGGCCTCGCCAGACTACCTACCTCAGGGTGGTCGCGGGCACGCCTCCGAAGAACCCCATCCACGGAGGACCGTACCCCCGGGGTCCCCAGAGCACCATGCCATGATAGGGCCTGGAAGCTCGCTACAGCTAGGAATGAAAATACGAGACTCGTCACGGTGGGAGCGGAAAAAGAGCGTTCCGCCTTCCCCGCCCGGCTTTTCTACCACGCTGGAAGGAACCATTACTTCGCGGAAGACAGGGGTGTACAGCATGGACTGTACCACTTTGTTGGTACTCTTTACAGCCCTCCTCTGGCTGGAGGGAGAAGTGCTGTTGGGAGGGCGTGAGAGGGGGAAGGAGAATTTGCATATGTATAACAGGCGCAACCTGCAAGCACCTGAAAGCGTCATGTCCTTGACCATCTGGGGTTGCTTCCTGTGGGGTTGGGGCTGGAGTATCTAAATGAGAGGATGTTAATAATTCAAATAAGAGCGTAAACTCTTTTCCCCTACAATTTGAAGGAATTAATTTTAATTAATTTAATTAATTTTAATTCCCAATTTGGTTTGTAACTGGTTGTACACACTGAGGAAGATGTGAAATAGAGCTCCTCTAAAATTTGAGAATGGATTCTATTTTGCCAAGGAAAGTGGTTTAGTGCCAGTATTAGAAGTTAAGGAGGGAAATAATACCCACAACAAGGAAACTAGAATTTCATGGCACCAAACCGTTAGCCCACGCTGCCACTCAGTTTTTCACTTCTCCAGCTCCAGCTCCTATATTTGTCACTCCTAAAGAGTCATATCCTTTGAAAGGAAAAATCTTGTATAGAAGGAGAGGTCAAGCAGGAGGGTGCCTGCTCCTTAAAGGTCCCATGAATTAGATTTGAGTGTCTTCACCTGGGAATAGGCAAAAAGGAAAAGAACCACATTTTAAAGCTTTAAAAAAAAAAGTTTCCCTTTCTCACTTCAGATTTGCAAAGATTTGTCTGCATTTAATATTTAGAAGCAGGAAATGTTTGGGAGGAGAGCAATAGTATATGCCAGGAGTTACTTTAAAAAAAGAGAAATGTTTTATTCCTCAGCACCCCCCTTACCTGTAAAAACATTTTAACATTTGAGTTTTTAAAAAAAGTTTTGAGTTCCAAATTTTATCCCTCCCTCTTTCCCTTCTCCCTTTCCTGAGATGGTAAGCAGTCTACAGATTATACAATTTCCTATTGTTGTTGGCTTTTGTTCTTGTGTTCTTGAAGTAGACCATGACATCAGGGAAGTGATGCCATGACATTCAAGTGAATTGAATTTAAGTGAAGGAGGGGTGAAAAGTCAATTTATTCTCTGGAGTCATTTGGGTCCAGTGGCAGATACATAGATCAGGATGACTGGAGATGGCCCTGGATGCAATGGGAGACTTGACTTAGGTCTTTTTAAGTTAAGGTCTTCTTGATGGGTCACAATTTGACCAAGGCAGCACTCAATCTGTGATAAAGGCTAAGAAAGAAATGAGGCAGCGAATGGGCTCTTTCACCTAGTCAAAAAACAAAAAAAAAAATCAACCTGGGAGGGGAAAACCCTAAGGGTTTCTGGCCA